>MNCI01017330.1:123880-146773 GCA_015680685.1 Gnetum montanum
GCTACCCTGAGGGAAACTTCGGAGGGAACCAGCTACTAGATGGTTCGATTAGTCTTTCGCCCCTATACCCAAGTCAAACGAACGATTTGTACGTCAGTATCGTGTTGGGCCTCCACCAGAGTTTCCTCTGGCTTCACCCTGCTCAGGCATAGTTCATCATCTTTCGGGTCCCAACAGGCATGCTCTCACTCGAACCCTTCTCAACAAGATCAAGGTCGGTGGACGGTGCTCCGCGCCCGCGCACGGATCCCTCCTTTCAGCTTCCTTGCGCCGTGCAGGTTTCCAAACCTGACAACTCGCACGCATGTTAGCCTCCTTGGTTCGTGCTTCAAGACGGGTCGAATGGAAAGCCCACGCAATCCGCGTCCCAAGCGCGCAGGCGCCGTAGGACCCGCCCCTCCAGGGGACGCGTGCTTGGACCCTTGATCGTCACAGCAGCAGCACGCACGCAGCCAGCTACGCACGCTTGTGCCACGACGCCGATCCACGCAGACTCGTCTCCCAGACCGAGCGGCGGACAAAAGCGTACACGCTCCGCTCCACGTCCAGCCGGGAAGCAACATTGGCCTCCATCCACTTCCCTCTCGACAATTTCAAGCACTTTTTTACTCTCTTTTCAAAGTCCTTTTCATCTTTCCCTCGCGGTACTTGTTTGCTATCGGTCTCTCGCGCGTATTTAGCCTTGGACGGAATTTACCACCCGCTTAGGGCTACATTCCCAAACAACCCGACTCACCGATAGTGCCCCGTGATGCAGCAGGGTTCGAGCCCGATGGGGCTGTCACCCTCTCCAGTGCCCTGTTCCAGGGGACTTAGGCTCGGTCTGCCACAGGGGATGCTTCTGCAGAGTACAATTTGGGCAGCCACCGCTGCCAGATTTTCACGCTGGGCTGTTCCCGATTTGCTCGCGGTTACTAGGGGAATCCTCGTAAGTTTCTCTTCCTCCACTTAGTTATATGCTTAAACTCGGTGGGCACCCTCGCCTGAACTGGGGTCACTGCGAAGAGGGAGCATCACCCCTCCTATGTGCGATGCAAAGGAGGAACATCGCCCCTGCCGGTCGCTCAGTCCCGCATCGTACCGAAGGAGAAGGGTGAGGAGGGGGCCAACGTACCTCGTGCGCGCTCAGCATAGGGAACCCGTAGACCACCACCACCATCCATCACTCTGTCCAGGTAGAAGCCAGAAAACATGATCGATGGCAACTTTTCAAGCGACCGCACCTTGGGAGACACGGACGACCACATCCGCTGCCCCCTCGCACAGGGCGAAGAGGGCGCTCCCTAGGATCTTTCATCACACCCAGCCAGACGTGCCCTCGACCTAGGCCTCGGGCGCAACTTGCGTTCAAAGATTCGATGATTCACGAGATTCTGCAATTCACACAAAGTATCATATTTCGCTACATTCTTCATCGAAACGAGAGACAAGTTATCCATTGTCGAGAGTCGTGGTTGGGGTCACCAACCCGGTTGACCGCCGCGTCAGACGTTCCTCGCATCCTTGGTGCAACTCGCACCCTTGCATTGGGGAAAGAGAAGCAAGCGCCACTCGGGGGATGTGACGAAACGTCGATGTCTCGACAAGGGTGATGCTGACCACCCTACGAACGAGGACCCTGCTACACAACCCACGGGTGCGCGGGATGACAACCCGCGAAGCACCAGCACCGCAGCTGTTCGGCTCAATGCCCCCCGCATTTGCCCGAAGCAACGACGTACCCTGCAACCCACATGCCGACGACAGCCATTCGCCTAGAACACGTGCGACGGGAGAAGAGAGATGCACCCAGCCATCGCGTCTTATCGCCTCCCTCCCATGGAACCAGATGGCCCGGGGAAGAAAACAGCGGTCCTCGTATGTCCACCTCGCGTCTAGCCTTTGTATTTTAAAAGCCGTTTGACCACAAACGTAGAGCTCCGTGACTCTCTCTCACCCAGGCGTACAGGCTCCCTTCGTGGGTCGCCTATCCTCAACGGATGACGACGACACGTCCTCCATCGGGAGGGAACCCAAGCCCACTCCGAATCGATGCCCCGAAGCCTGCCTGGGCAATGGCGTGCCCTTCGGGCCATCGATCCTTCAAACGTGCGAGGCGTACTTCTGACGCAACGTCTCATGCCCCCGCCAAGTGCACGCTCTCCCCACAAAGTCCTGTCCCAACGAGGCACCACCGTCGTGGTCCCCCAAGCATTCTTCGTCGCTGCGACGGGAACGCAAGACCGTGACCAACGAGACAAAACCATGTGCACGTCAATGATCCTACCGCAGGTTCACCTACGGTAACCTTGTTACGACTTCTCCTTCCTCTAAACAATAAGGTTCAATGAGCTTCTCACGATGTCGATGATGGCGAAACCATCATCGTCACCGTAATCCGAACATTTCACCGGATCATTCAATCGGTAGGAGCGACGGGCGGTGTGTACAAAGGGCAGGGACGTAGTTAACATGAGCTGATGACTCACACTTACTAGGAATTCCTCATTCAAGACCGATAATTGCAAAGTTCTATCCCCATCATGATGCATTTTCACAAGATTTCCCAATCCTCTCTGACCAGGGAAGGGGGCTCGCTGAATGCATCAGTGTAGCGCGCGTGCAGCCCAGAACATCTAAGGGCATCACAGACCTGTTATTGCATCAAACTTCCATGGCCTGAGCGGCCATAGTCCCTTTAAGAAGCTGTCCGCGAAGGGCGTACCTCCACGTAGCTAGTTAGCAGGCTGAGGTCTCGTTCATTAATGGAATTAACCAGACAAATCACTCCACCAACTAAGAACGGCCATGCACCACCACCCATAGAATCAAGAAAGAGCTCTCAATCTGTCAATCCTTACTATGTCTGGACCTAGTAAGTTTTCCCGTGTTGAGTCACATTAAGCCACAGGCTCCACTCCTGGTGGTGTCCTTCTGTCAATTCCTTTAAGTTTCAGCCTTGTGACCATACTCCCCCCAGAACCCAAACACTCTGATTTCTCGGAAGGTGCCGACGGAGTCCTAAGAGCAACATCTGCCGATACCTGGTCGGCATCGTTTATGGTTGAGACTAGGATGGTATCTGATCTTCTTCGAGCCCCCAACTTTCGTTCTTGATTAATGAAAACATCCTTGGCAAATGCTTTCGCACTAGTTCGTCTTTCATAAATCCAAGAATTTCACCTCTGACAATGAAATACGAATGCCCCCGACAGTCCCTATTAATCATTACTCCCATCCCGAAGGCCAACACAACAGGATCGAAATCCTATCGCGTTATTCCATGCTAATGTATTCACAGCATAGGCTTGCCTTGAGCACTCTAGTTTTTTCAAAGTAACAGCGTCGGAGCCGTGACCCAGCCAATTAAGGCTAGCACCACGTCGCCGACAGAAGGAACGGAGCGGTCGATGCACACCGCATCGGCGGACCAACCGCCCCATCCCAAGATCCAACTATGAGCTTTTTAACTGCAACAACTTAAATATACGCTATTGAAGCTGGAATTACCGCGGCTACTGGAACCAGAATTGCCCTCCAATGGATCCTCATTAAGGGCTTTAAATTGTACTCATTCCAATTACCAGACTCGATGAGTCCGGTATTGTTATTTATTGTCACTACCTCCCCATGTCAGGATTGGGTAATTTGCGCGCCTGCTACCTTCCTTGGATGTGGTAGCCGTTTCTCAGGCTCCCTCTCCGAAATCGAACCCTAATTCCCCATCACCCGTCACAACCATGGTATGCCTCTATCCTACCATCGAAAGTTGATAGGGCAGAAATTTGAATGAAGCGTCGCCGACACAAGGGCCGTGCGATCCGTCCAGTTACCATGATTCACCAAGCAAACAAGGAAGCTCGCATTGGCCTTTTATCTAATAAATGCATCCCTTCCGAGAGTTGGGATTTGCTACACGTATTAGCTCTAGAATTACTATGGTTATCTAAGTAGTAAGGTACCATCAAAGAAACTATAACTGATTTAATGAGCCATCTGCAGTTTCACCGTTTGAAGTAAGTTCATACTTAGACATGCATGGCTTAATCTTTGAGACAAGCATATGACTACTAGCAGGATCAACCAGGTAACGTCGTCCACACCCGTGCGGTGGGCACCATCGTCCTTCCTTACTTGAAAGGCACGACACACCCTCCACGCACCAATTTCGCATAGAATCCTTTGCGGGCAGCGTTCCCCGGTTTACACACAGGAAACGCGGCACCGCAACAAGCCACAAACACAGCCTCGCTCTCAACCACGAACGTGCAAGTGCCGAGGGCATCGAGCAAGTGCACAGCTTACTGCCCGCACCATCCAGCATTCACGCAAATGCCCAACATCGAGGTTCGCCTATGGGTTCCATCATCCCCTCGATACGATTACTGAACCCGAGAGCGCTACCTCAAAAATGCTTCTCCGTGAGAACAAAGTTCCACGCAGGAAGCAGCACACACCATAACGATAAAGCCCACCTCTGGGGCCACCCACTGAAGAACAAGCCACACGAACGTGCATGAAGGACAACAGAACCTCAGTGCTTCTGGTACCCCGGCACGTGCACGTGAACTCGCATCTACCACCCGTGCGCTACTGAGCGGTCGGATCCGTGATCAGGAAGAGGAAACATGCACCCGACGCTACCCCGTGGGGGCATCAACATGCTCTACTACCTCAACCACACAAACCTGACGCAGCTTTTCGCACGTGCTCAGCCACTTTCCCATCAAGGAAAACAAGAGAGGAATCCCAGAATTGCAAACCCAACTATGAACCGACGCCGGGGGCATCGTTCGCATCACAACGCAAGCCTGTATCCTTGAATCCATGAAAGGCTATTCTTGAGATGCTACAATCACGAAACGGTCACCTAAATGAATAGAATCCTCGAAGCAAAAACAACAGCGAGGCACCTGCAAATGCATCGAGAACAAGAGAGGCCAGGTCACTCTTCCTTTCTCGACCCATCCAGGTGAACTCACCATTATCACCCATGCACTACTAGGCAATCGAATAGGTGAATAGGAAGAGATGACATGCGCTCGATGCTACCCCATGGGGGCGTCCAAATGCTCTGCCTCCTCCACTCCCTGAATCAACGCTACCGTTTGCACGAAATAGTTGAACAACATTTCCGCACGGGATCATTCAATCCTGTAAAGACATCAATGCCGGCTCCAATCTCGCAACTCTATAGAAACGAGTTTCAGGGTTAACCGAATTCCCCGTCACGCGACCGAGCAACAGAAAACTCCTTCGTGAAACACAGAGACACAGCATGCCATAGCTAAGACAAGGGATTTCCGAGACATGGCCTCAAACATCCCTCTAACTGCTTCTCCTAACCCTTAAACAACTTACGACTGTGTTCGAGCGTGCGCTCAAACTTCGCAAGCTACTCCAAGGGAAGGCACTACCTGTGTCCTTGAGTCCACAAAAGGCTCCTTTCGTTGTGCTACAGCCTCGAGACGGTCACCCGAGTCTATAGAGTCCTCAAACCGAAACCAACAACGAGGCACCCTCAACTGCATGCAGAACAAGAGAGAACATGTCCCTCGTCCTTTCTCAACCCGTCCATGTGAACTCGCCATTACCACCCATGCGCTACTAGGCAATCGAATTGGTGAACAGGCAGAGATGACATGCGCTCAACGCTACCCCGTGGGGGTGTCCAAACGCTCTGCCTCCTCCACCGCACCAAATCAATGCTACCGTTCGCATGAAATAGTTGAACAACGTTTCCGCACGGGATCGTTCAATCCTGTAAAGACATCAATGCCGGCTCCGATCTCGCAACTCTATAGAAACGAGTTTCAATGTTAACCGAATTCCCTATCACGTGACCGAGCAACAGAAAAATCCTTCGTGAAACACAGAGACACCGCGTGCCACAGCTAAGACAAGGGATTTTCAAGACATGGCCTCAAACATCCCTCCAACTGCTTCTCCTAACCCTTAAACAACTTACGACCGTGTTCGAGCATGCGCTCAAACTTTGCAAGCTACTCCAAGGGAAGGCGCTACCTGTGTCCTTGAGTCCACGAAAGGCTCTTTTCATTGTGCTATGACCTCGAGACAGTCACCCAAGTCTATAGAGTTCTCAAACCGAAACCAACAATGAGGCACCCTCAACTGCATGCAGAACAAGAGAGAACATGTCCCTCATCCTTTCTCGACCCGTCCATGTGAACTCGCCATTACCACCCATGCGCTACTAGGCAATCGAATTGGTGAATAGGCAGAGACGACATGCGCTCGACACTACCCCGTGGGGGCATCCAAACGCTCTGCCTCCTCCATCACACCGAATCAACACTACCATTCACAAGAAATCGTTGAACAACGTTTCCACACAGGATCGTTCAATCCCGTAAAGCCATCAGTGTCGGCTCCGATCTCGCAACTCTATAGAAATGAGTTTCAAGGTTAACCGAATTCCCCGTCACGCGACCGAGCAATGGAAAAATCCTTCATGAAACACAAAGACACAGCGTGCCGCAGCCAAGACAAGGGATTTCTGAGACATGGCCTCAATCATCCCTCCGAATGCTTCTCCTAACCCTTAAACAACTTATGACCGTGTTCGAGCGTGCGCTCAAACTTCGAAAGCTACTCCAAGGAAAGGCGCTACCTGTGTCCTTGAGTCCACAAAAGGCTACGGTCACCCGAGTCTATAGAATCCTCAACCCAAAACCAACAACGAGGCACCCTCAACTGCATGCAGAACAAGAGAGAACATGTCCCTCGTCCTTTCTCGACCCATCCATGTGAACTCGCCATTACCACCCATGCGCTACTAGGCAATCGAATCGGTGAACAGGCAGAGGTGACATGTGCTCGACGCTACCCCATGGGGGCATCCAAACGCTCTGCCTCCTCCACCGCATCAAATCAACGCTACCGTTGGCACGAAATAGTTGAACAACGTTTCCGCATGGGATCATTCAATCCTGTAAAGACATCAATGCCGGCTCCGATCTCGCAACTCTATAGAAACGAGTTTCAGGGTTACCCAAATTCCCCATCACATGACCGAGCAACAGAAAACTCCTTCATGAAACACAGACACTGCGTGCCATAGCTAAGACGTGGGATTTTCGAGACATGGCCTCAAACATCCCTCCGACTACTTCTCCTAACCCCTAAACAACTTACGACAGTGTTCGAGCGTGCGCTCAAACTTCGCAAGCTACTCCAAGGGAAGGCGCTACCTGTGTCCTTGATTCCACAAAAGGCTCTTTTCGTTGTGCTACGACCTCGAGATGGTCACCTGAGTCTATAGAGTCCTCAAACCGAAACCAACAATGAGGCACCCTCAACTGCATGCAAAACAAGAGAGAACATGTCCCTCGTCCTTTCTTGACCCGTCCATGTGAACTCGCCATTACCACCCATGCGCTACTAGCAATCAAATCAGTGAACAGGCAGAGACGACATGAGCTCGACACTACCCCGTGGGGGCGTCCAAACGGTCTACCTCCTCCACCACACCGAATCAACGCTACCGTTCGCACGAAATCGTTGAACAACGTTTCCGCACGGGATCGTTCAATCCCGTAAAGCCATCAGTGTCGGCTCCGATCTCGCAACTCTATAGAAACAAGTTTCAGGGTTAACCAAATTCCCCGTCACATGACTGAGCAATGGAAAACTCCTTCGTGAAACACAGAGACACAGCGTGCTGTAGCCAAGACAACGGATTTCCGAGATATGGCCTCAAACATCCCTCCGACTACTTCTCCTAACCCTTAAACAACTTACGACCGTGTTCGACCGTGCGCTGAAACTTCGCAAGCTACTCCAAGGGAAGGTGCTACCTGTGTCCTTGAGTCCACAAAAGGCTCTTTTCGTTGTGCTATGACCTCGAGACAGTCACCTGAGTCTATAGAGTCCTCAAACCGAAACCAACAACAAGGCACCCTCAACTGCATGCAGAACAAGAGAGAAAATGTCCCTCGTCCTTTCTCGACCCGTCCATATGAACTTGCCATTACCACCCATGCGCTACTAGGCAATTGAATCGGTGAACAGGCAGAGACGACATCTGCTCGACGCTACCCCATGGGGGCATCCAAACGCTATGCCTCCTCCACCGCACCGAATGAACGGTACCGTTGGCACGAAATCGTTGAACAACGTTTCCGCACGGGATCGTTCAATCCCGTAAAGCCATCAGTGCCGGCTCCGATCTCGCAACTCTATAGAAACAAGTTTCAGGGTTAACTAAATTCCCTGTCACGCAACCGAGCAACAGAAAACTCCTTCGTGAAACACAGAGACACAGCGTGCTGTAGCCAAGACAACGGATTTCCGAGATATGGCCTCAAACATCCCTCCGACTACTTCTCCTAACCCTTAAACAACTTACGACCGTGTTCGAGCGTGCGCTTAAACTTCGCAAGCTACTCCAAGGGAAGGTGCTACTTGTGTCCTTGAGTCCACAAAAGGCTCTTTTCGTTGTGCTACGACCTCAAGACGGTCACCCGAGTCTATAGAGACCTCAAACCGAAACCAACAACGAGGCATCCTCAACTGCATGCAGAACAAGAGAGAACATGTCCCTCATCCTTTCCCGACCCGTCTATGTGAACTCGCCATTACCACCCATGCGCTACTAGGCAATCGAATCGGTGAACAGGCAGAGATGACATGCACTCGACGCTACCCCATGGGGGCATCCAAACGCTCTGCCTCCTCCACTAGACCGAATCAACGCTACCGTTCGCACGAAATCGTTAAACAACATTTCTGCACGGGATCATTCAATCCCGTAAAGCCATCAGTGCCAGCTCAGATCTTGCAACTCTATAGAAATGAGTTTTAGGGGTAACCGAATTCCCCATCACACAACCGAGCAACAAAAAACTCCTTTGTGAAACACAGAGACACAGCGTGCCATAGCCAAGACAAGGGATTTCCGAGACATGGCCTTAAACATCCCTCCAACTGCTTCTCCTAACCCTTAAACAACTTACGACCGTGTTCGAGCGTGCGCTCAAACTTCGCAAGCTACTCCAGGGAAAGGTGCTACCTGTGTCCTTGAGTCCACAAAATGCTCTTTTCGTTGTGCTACGACCTCAAGATGATCACCTGAGTCTATAGAGTCCTCAACCCGAAACCAACAACGAGGCACCCTCAACTACATGCAGAACAAGAGAGAACATGTCCCTCGTCCACTCTCGACCCGTCCATGTGAACTCGCCATTACCACCCATGCGCTACTAGGTAATCGAATCAGTGCACAGGCAGAGACGACATGCGCTCGATGCTACCCCGTGGGGGCGTCCAAATGCTCTACCTCCTCCACCGCACCGAATCAACACTACTATTCACACGAAATCGTTGAACAACATTTCCGCACGGGATCGTTCAATCCCGTAAAGCCATCAGTGCCGGCTCCGATCTCGCAACTCTATAGAAACGAGTTTCAGGGTTAACCGAATTCCTCGTCATGTGACCGAGCAACATGAAATGTGACCAAGCCATCAGTGCATGAGAACGCTCTCAAGGAGGGCACTCCCGGGGAGGTGGATCTCATGAAGAACGTTCTTAAGAAAGACGTGCTCTTGAGCAGGGCATCCTCTGGGAGGCCAATCTCAAGGAGGGCATTCTCAGGAAGGGCACTCTTACTAAGGGCGTTCTCCAAAAGAACGTGCTCAACGAGGGTGCTCTCGAGGTGAACACTCTCACGTGCATAACGCAAGGTGCTCTCATGGACAACGCTTTCATCGAATCCACTCTCAAGGAGAACGCTCTTGCAAAGGCCGCTCTACTAGAGGGCGCTCTTCAACAAAACGTTCTCGATGATGGCGCTCCGCAGAGAACACTCAAATGGAAGGCCACTTTAGCAGGGCGCTATCCAGGAGAACGCTCTCAGGGAAGGCGATCTCACGTACAACGCTCTCAAGGAGGACGCCCTCAATGAGGGCATCCTTCGAGAGCGATCTCTCAATGAGAACACTCTCATGCAACTAACGCTAAGCGCTCTCATGGAAGGCGCTCTCAAGGAGAACACTATCCAAAAAGCAGCTCTAATGGAGCATGCTCCTAGAGAGGCTGCTACCACTGAGAACGTTCTTAAGGAGGACGCCTCTCCAGAAGGGCGTCCTCAACGACACCGTTCTCAGGGAGGGCACTCTCAGGAAGGGCACTCTTACTAAGGGCGGTCTCCAAAAGAACGTGCTCAACGAGGGTGCTCTCGAGGTGAACACTCTCACGTGCATAACGCAAGGTGATCCCATGGACAATGCCATCATGGAGGAAGCGCTCAAGGAGAACGCTTTCACAGAGACCGATCTTAGGAAGAACGATCTCAGCAAAGGCGATCTAAATGAGGGCATCCTTTGACAGAATGATATCGACGAGGGCACTCTATGAAGAACGATCTGGGAGAGGGCACCCTCAAAGAGAACACTTGTTAGATGGTCGCTCTAACGGAGGGTGCTCTGAAGAAGAACGCTCTCAAGGAGGGCGTCCTCAGCCAGACTGATCTCAACGAGGGCGCTGTAATGGAGGATGCTCTCCAAGAGAACGCTCCCAAGAAAAGCGCTCTCGGGGAGAACAGTATCATGTGTGTAACACAAGGTGATCTCAGGTCGAACGCTCTGAGGGTGCTTGCACTAACGAAGACCATTCTCTAAGAGGGCACCTTCTGAGAAAGAGCACTCAACGAGGGTGCTTTCAAGACGAACGCTCTCACGGGTGTAGCACAACATAATTAAAGAACGTGTCCTCAGGAAGAACGTTCTTACAGAGGCCACTCTTAGGGAAAATGCTCTCATGAAGGGTGCGCTCTAAACGAAGCCACTCTTCGACAGAACGATCTCAACGAGGGCGCTCTCAAAGAGAACGCTCTTCTGAAGGCCCCTTCAATGAAGGGAACTCCTAAAAATAACACTCTCATCAAGGGCAATCTCACAGAGCCTGCTCTCAAGGAAGGCATTCTAATCGAGGCCACTCTCCAAGATGACGCTCTCAACAAAGGCACTCTCAGGGAGAACACTCTCACGTGCACAACGCAAGGTGCCCTAGAGGAGAACACTCTGAGAGAGGTCACTCTAAGGGAGAGAGCTCTCAGGGAGAACGCTCTCGAGGAGGGTGATCTCACGTAGAATGCTCTTAAAGGGGGACTCTCTCAACGAGGGCGTCCCCAGCAAAATCGATCTCAATGATGCTTTTCTAATGGAGGTAGCTATCCAAGAGAACAATCTCAACAAGGGTGCTCTCCAGGAGAACACTCTCATGTGCATAACATAAAGTGCGCTCAGGGAGGTCCCTTTTGGGGAAGAGCACTCGCCCAGAGGGAGCTTTCAACGAGGGCACTCGAAGAAGAACGCTCCAGGGCAACCAACCCCACGGAACATGCCCACAACGCTGCAAGCCTTTTATCTCAAATTGTAAACGAGGACACCGCCTTCTCCGGGGCTATCCTTCTTCGCAAACAAGGCTCGCGGGTCACGGACATGAAGAACGAGGCCACGATATCATGGGCAGGGCAAGGCATCCCTGAGGGGAGAAACCCATGTATCGCTCTATCACTCCAACTGCTCGTCAACTCTACCTCCCCCTATATATGTTGATTGGGCCAGTTTCAGCCATACCATCCCGCACCCTTATAAATTTGATCACGAAGGACTAGCTCAAGGAGAGCGCTCTCACGTGTGTGGTGCAAGGTGCTCTCTGGGAGGGCATTCTCAAAGAGAACGCTCTTCGAAAGGCCACTCTAACAGCGGACGCTCTCACGGAGGGCGTTCTCAGGGAGGGTGCTCCTCCAAAGAACACTCTCAACGATGACGCTCTCGAGGAGAACATTCACACGAGGGCGCAAGGCGCTCTCAAGGAGAACGCTCTCGTGAAGGCCACTCTGATGGAGGTAGCTCTCAGGGAGGGCACTCTTCAATACAGTGCTTTCAACCAGGGTGTTACAGGGAGAACGCTCCCACCGAGGGCCCTCTCAAGGAGAAAGCTCTTTGAAAGGCCGCTCTAACGGAGGGTGCTCTCAAGGAGAACACTCTACAGGAGGGCACCCCTAGCAAGACAGCTCTCACGATGGGGGTGCTCTCAATGAAGGCGCTCCAGGGAGAACACTCGCGATGAAGGTGTCCTAAGGGAGACAGCTCTCAGGGAGGGCACTCTTACGAAGACCGCTCTTAGGGAGACCGCTCTCAATGAGGGCACTCCAAGGAGAACACTACCGATGAGGACGTCCTCAGGGAGACCGCTCTCAAGGAGGGCATTCTCAGGGAAGACGCTCTTAGGAAGGGCACTCTACAAAAGAACACTCTCAAGGTGAAAACTCTTACGTGCGTAACGCAAGGTGCTCTCATGGAGAATGCTCTCACGGAGGCCGCTCTAATGGAGGATGCTCTCAGGGAGAACGCTCTCAAGGAGGGCACTCTTCGACAAAATGCTCTCAATGAGCGCGCCCCAAGGAGAACGCTTTTGATGAGGGTGCTGTCAAAGAGACCGCTCTCAAGGAGGGCATTCTCCAAGGAGACCGCTCTCAATGAGGGTGCTCCAGTGAGAACGCTCCCGATGAAGGCGCCCTCAGTGAGATTGCTCTCAAGGAGGGCGTTCTCAGGGAGGGCACTCTTAGGAAGACCGCTCCCAAGGAGACTGCTCCTGATGAGGGCTCTCTCAATGAGGGCGCTCTAGGGAGAACGCTCCCGATGAGGGCATCCTCAGTGAGATTGCTCTCAAGGAGGACGTTTTCAGGGAGGGCACACTCAGGAATACCGCTCCCAAGGAGACTGCTCCTGATGAGGGCGCTCGAGGGAGAACGTTCACGATGAAGGCTTCCTCAGCAAGATTGCTCTCAAGAAGGGCATTCTCAAGGAGGGCACTCTTACAAAGACCACTCTCAAGGAGACCGCTCCCCTTGAGCGCGCTCTCAGGGAGACCGCTCTCAAGGAGGGCATTCTCCAAGGAGACCGCTCTCAACGAGGGCGCAACAGGGAGAACACTCCCGATGAGGACGTCCTCAGGGAGACCACTCTCAAGGAGGGCGTTCTCAGGGAGGGCGCTCTTAGGAAGGGTGCTCTTAGGAAGGGCGCCCTATGAAAGAACACTCTCAAGGTGAAAACTCTCACGTGCGTAACGCAAGGTGCTCTCATGGAGAACACTCTCACAGAGGCCGCTCTCATGAAGACCGCTCTCACGGAGACCGTTCTCAAGGAGGGCGTTCTCAGGGAGGGCGCTCTACGAAAGAACGCTCTCAAGGTGAAAACTCTCACATGCATAACGTAAGGTGCTCTCATGGAGAACGCTCTTATGGAGGCTGCTCTAACGGAGGATGCTCTCCAACAGAACGCTCTTGGGGAGGGCGCTCTCGAGGAGAACATTCACACCAAGGCGCAAGGCGCTCTCAAGGAGAACGCTCTCGCGGAGGCCACTCTGACTGAGGTAGCTCTCATGGAGAACGCTCCCAGGGAGGGCACTCTTCGATATAATGCTCTCAACCAGGGTGTTACAGGGAGAACGCTCCCAGCGAGGGCCCTCTCGAGGAGAAAGCTCTTTAGAAGGCCACTCTAACAAAGGGCGCTCTCAACGAGAATGCTCTCGGGGAGGGTGCCCCTAGCAAGACTGATCTAAAGAAGGGCGCTCTCCAAGAGAATGCTCTCAACAAGTACGCTCTCGAGGAGAACACTCTCAGGTATGCAACGCAAGGTGCTCTCAAGGAGGTCACTCTCGGGGAGGGCACCCTTCGAAAAAGAGCTCTAAATGAAGGTGCTCTCCAGGAGAACAATCTCACGTGCGTAGCCCAAGGAACTCTCAAGGAGAACGCTCTCCGAAAGGCTGCTCTCACGGAGAACGTTCTTTAGGAGACGCTCTCGACCAAGCGTTGGCCGAATGGACCTTCGTGACCAAATTTATAAGGGTCTAGGATGGTATGGCTAAAACTGGCCCAATCAACATATATAGGGAGAGATAGTGTTCTCCCCGGGAGTGCACTCTTAAGGAGGGCGCTCTCTAGGAGAGCGTTCTCATGGAGGGCACTCTCTAGGAGATCATTCTCATGGAGGGCGCTCCCACAGAGAGCGTGCTTACATTGAGCATGCTCAAGGAGGGCGCTCTCATGAAGAACACTCTCAAGGAGGGCATTCTCGGGGAGAACGCTTTCAGGGAGGCCACTCCCAGGAAGAGCGCTCCACAACAAAATGCTCTCAACGAGGGCTCTCTCATTGAGAATGCTCTCAAATGCGCAATGCAAGGCTCTCTGATGAAGGACACTCCTTGAGAGAAAACCATCACATGCGTTGCAAGAAGCACTCCCACAGAGAGGGCTCTCACAAGCACTGCATGAGGCACTCTCATGAGAGCACGCTCTTGCCAGCACAACTATGCGAGGCGCTCTCGTAAGAGCGCTCTCGCAAGATCATCATGCGATGCTCCCAGGAAGAACACTACCTCTCCCTATATATGCTGATTGGGCCAGTTTTAGCCATACCGTCCTGCACCCTTATAAAGTTGGTCACGAAGACTGCGTTCTCAAAAAGAGCGTTCTCAGAGAGAGAGCACCAAGTAAGGGCGCCCTCAAGGAAAATGCTCTAAGTGAGAATGCTCTAGGGGAGGGTGCTCTCAGTGAGAACGCTCTAACAAAGGCTGCTCTTCATGAGAATGCTCTCAACGAGCATGCTCGAGGACAACATTCTCACGTGCGTAACGCAAGGCACTCTCAAAGAGGGTGCACTCAACAAGAATTCTCTCAGGAACACCCCTCTAACAGAGGGTGCTCTTTGAGAGAATGCTTTCAATGAGGGCTCTCTCAAGGAGAACACTCTCATGAGCATAGCACAAGGTGCTCTTAGGGAGGGTGATCTCAAGGAGAACGCTCTCAGGGAGGCTGCTCTAATAGAGGCCACTCTCGTAGAGGATGATCTCGCAAAGGGCAGTCTTAAGGAGGACGCTATTGGAAAGGGCGTCCTCAGTAAGCCCATTCTTAGGGAGGGCACTCTCATGGAGGGTGCGCTCCGAGAGAATGCTCTCAACCAGGGTGCTCTCCAAGAGACCACTCTCACGTGCGTAGCGCAAGGTGTACTCAGGGAGAATGCTCCCACGGAGGGAGCTCTCAGGGAGGGCGCTCTAACGGAGGATGCTCTCCAAGACAATGCTCTTGAGGAGAACACTCTCATGTGCGTAGCGCAAGGCATTCTTAGGGAGAATGCTTGGAGGGAGGCCACTCTCCAGGAGGGCGCTCTCAACAAGAACACTCTCACGTGCGTTGCTCAAGGTGCTCTTATGAAGGGCGCTCTCAAGGAGAACGCTTTCCAAAAATCCTCTCTAACCAAGGATGCTCTCAAGGAGAACACTCTCACAGAGCACGCTCTTAAGGAAGGCGTCCTCAGGGAGACACTTCTCTCGGAGGGCACACTCTGAGAGAATGCTCTCAACGAAGGCGCTCTTAAGGAGAACACTCCCAGATGCGTAGCGCAAGGCACTATCAGGGAAAATGCTATGAGGGAGGCCGCTCTCAAGGAGAGCGCTCTCTGGGAGTGCGCCATCCAAGATGGTGCTCTCAATGAGAACACTCTCACGTGCGTAGCAAAAGGTACTCTCGGGGAGGGTGCTCTCAAGGAGAATGTTCTCATGGAGCACGTTCTTAAGGAGGATTCTCTCAAGGAGGGCATCCTCAGGGAGACCGTTATCAAGGAGGGCACTCTCCAAGAGAATGCTCTCAATGAGGGCACTTTTGAGGAGAACAATCTCACGTGCATAGCACAAGGTGCTCTCAGGGAGGGTGCTCCAAAGGAGAACGCTCCCACGTGCGTAGTGTAAGGTGCTCTTGGGGAGAACACTGTCAGCGAGAATGCTCTCCATGGAGTGCACTCTCACAGAGAGCGTGCTCACATTCAGCATGCTCAGGGAGGGTGCTCTCCAGGAGAACGCTCTCAATGAGGACGCTCTCTAGGAGAACGCTCTCACGTGCGTAGCGCAAGGTGTGCTCAGGGAGAATGCTTCCACGAAGGGTGCTCTCAATGAGAACACTCTCACGTGCATACCGAAAGGCGCTTTCGGGGAGGGCACTCTCAAGGAGAACGCTCTCAGGGAGCACGCTCTCGAGGAGGGCGTCCTCACGTGCGTAACGCAAGGCGCTCTCATAGAGGGTGCACTTAGCGAGAACGCTCTCAGGAACACCGCTCTAACGGAGGGCATCCTCATGTGCGTAACGCCAAGGTGCTCTCAAAGGGGGTGCACTTAGTGAGAACACTCTCAACAAGGGCGCTCTCGAGGAGACCATTCTCAAGGAGGGCACTCTCCAAGAGAACGCTCTCAATGAGGACGCTTTCGAGGAGAAAGCTCTCACGTGCGTAGCGCAAGGCGCTCTCAGGGAGGGCGCTCCCAAGGGTAACCCTCTCACGTGTGTAGCGTAAGGTGCTCTCGGAGAGAACGTTGTCAGTGAGAATGCTCTATAGGAGGCAGCTCTCATGGAGGGCGCTCCCACAGAGAGCGTGCTCACGTTGAGCATGCTTAGGGAGGGCACTCTCATGGAGAACACTCTCAAGGAGGGCATTCTCGAGAAGAATGCTTTCAGGGAGGCTAGTCCTAGGAAGAGCGCTCTCCAACAGAATGCTCTCAATGAGGCCTCTCTCATTGAGAATTCTCTCAAATGCGCAACACAAGGCTCTCTCGGGGAGTACACTCTAAGAGAGAACACCATCACGTTGCGCAGCAAGAGGCACTCCCACGGAGAGTGCTCTCGCAAGCACTGCATGAGACGCTCTTGTGAGAGCACTCTTGCCAGCGTAGCTATGCGAGGCGCTCTCGTGAGAGCACCATGCGATGCTCCCAGGAAGAACGCTACCTCTCCCCATATATGCTAATTGGGCCAGTTTCAGCCATACCATCTTGCACCCTTATAAATTTGATCACGAAGCTCTGTTGGGCCAACCCTTGTTCTTAGGGAGGGCCATCCTAGGAAGGGCATGCTCCGAGAGAACGCTCTCACATGCGTAGTGCAAGGCACTATCAAGGAGAACGCTCTAAGGGAGGCTGCTCTGAGGGAGAGCACTCTCTGGGAGGGTGCTCTCAAGGAGAACACTCTCACATGCGTACCGGGAAGGCACTCTCAAGGAGAACACTCTCAGGGAGCACACTCTCAGGGAGGGCGTCCTTTTGGCCAGCACTTGGACTCGTGAGAGCACTCGTGCCATCACAGCTAAGCAAGTTGCTCCCATGGAGAGCACTCTCATGAGAGCATCATGGGGTGCTCCCAGGGAGAACGCTACCTCTCCCCATATATGTTAAGTGGGCCAGTTTCAGCCATACCATCCTGCACCCTTATAAATTTGGTCACGAGGGACCGTTGGGCCAACACTTGGTTACGAGGGTCCGTGGCACCATCACTTGGTCACGTGAAAGTGCTTGTGCTAGTGCAGCTATGCAAGGTGCTCCCAGGGAGAACGCTACCTCTCCCCATATATGCTGATTGGGCCAGTTTTAGCCATACCATCCTGCACCCTTATAGATTTGGTCATGAGGGACCGTTGGGCCAACCCTTGGTCACGAGGGACCGTTGGGCCAACCCTTGGTCACGAGCGTCCGTTGCACGAACACTTGGTCACGAGGGACCGTTGGGCCAACACTTGGTTACGAGGGTCCGTTTGGCCAACACTTGGTTACGAGGGTCCGTTGCACCATCACTTGGTCACGTGAAAGTGCTCGTGCTAGTGCAGCTATGCAAGGTGCTCCCAGGGAGAACGCTACCTCTCCCCATATATGTTGATTGGGCCAGTTTCAGCCATACCATCCTGCACCCTTATAGATTTGGTCATGAGGGACCGTTGGGCCAACCCTTGGTCACGAGCGTCCGTTGCACGAACACTTGGTCACGAGGGACCGTTGTGCCAACACTTGGTCACGTGGGACCGTTGGTCCAAGAGTTGGTCACCAGGGACAGTTGGGCCAACCCTTGATCACGAGGTACCGTTTGGCCAACAATTGGTCACGAGGGACCGTTTGGTCAACACTTGGTCACGAGAGTCCGTTTGGCCAACACTTGGTTACGAGGGTCCGTTTGTCCAACACTTGGTCATGAGGGTCCGTTTGGCCAATAGTTGGTCATGAGGTTCCGTTGGGCCATCACTAGGGCACGATGGTCTATTGGGCCAACACTTGGACACGAGGGTCTCTTGGGCCAACCCTTGGTCACGAGGGTCCGTTTGGCCAACACTTGGTCACGAGGGTCCGTTGGTCCAAGAGTTGGTCACCAGGGACGGTTGGGCCAACCCTTGATCACGAGGGACCGTTTGGCCAACAATTGGTCACGAGGGACTGTTGGGCCAACCCTTGGTCACGAGGCATCGTTGGGCCAACACTTGGACACGAGGGTCTGTTGGGCCAACCCTTGGTCACGAGGGTCCGTTTGGCCAATAGTTGGTCATGAGGTTCCGTTGGGCCATCACTTGGTCACGATTGTCTATTGTACCAACACTTAGCCATGAGGGACCGTTGGTTCAGCGCTTGGTCACGAGGGACCGTTTGGTCAACACTTGGTCACGAGGGTCCGTTGGGCCATCACTTGGTCTCGTGAGAGTACTTGTGCCAGCGCAGCTATGCGAGGTGCTCCCATGGAGAGCACTCTCATGAGAGCATCGTATGATGCTCCCAGCAAGAATGCTACCTCTCCTCATATATGTTGATTAGGCCAGTTTCAGCCATACCATCCTGCACCCTTATAAATTTGGTCACGAGGGACCGTTGGAAGAACCCTTGGTCACGAGGGACCATTGGAACAACCCTTGGTCACAAGGGACTGTTGGGCCAACACTTGGTCACAGGGAACCGTTGGCCCAACCCCTGGTCATGCGGGTCCGTTGGAGCAACCCTTGGTCACGAGGGAACGTTGCGCCAATACTTGGTCACGAGGGAACGTTGCGCCAATACTTGGTCACGAGGGTCCGTTGGGCCATCACTAGGGCACGATGGTCTATTGGGCCAACACTTGGTCAGGAGGGACCATTGGTTCAATGCTTGGTCACGAGGGACCATTTGGCCGAACACTTGGTCACAAGGGACCGTTGGCCCAACCCTTGGTCATGCGGGTCCGTTGGGCCAACCCTTGGTCACGAGGGTCCGTTTGGCCATCACTTGGTCACGAGGGGCCATTGGGCCATCACTTGGTCTTGTGAGAGCGCTTGTGCCAGCGAAGGTATGCGAGGTGCTCCCAACGAGAATGCTACCTCTCCCCATATATGCTAATTGGGCCAGCTTCATCCATACCATCTTGCAGCCTTATAAATTTGCTCACGAGGGACCGTTGGGCCAACACTTGGTCACAGGGAACCGTTGGCCCAACCCCTGGTCATGCGGGTCCGTTGGAGCAACCCTGGACCGTTGGGCCAACACTTGGTCACGAGGGACCGTTTGGCCAATCCTTGGTTACTAGGGTCCGTTTGGCCAACACTTGATCACAACAGAACGTTGCGCCAACACTTGGTCACGAGGTACCGTTGAGCCAACCCTTGGTCACCAGGGTCCGTTTGGCCAACACTTGGTCACGAGGGAACGTTGCGCCAATACTTGGTCACGAGGGACCGTTGGGTCAACCCTTGGTCACGAGGGACCATTTGGCCGAACACTTGGTCACAAGGGACCGTTGGCCCAACCCTTGGTCATGCGGGTCCGTTGGGCCAACCCTTGGTCACAAGGGTCCATTGGGCCATCACATGGTTTTGTGAGAGCACTCGTGCCAACGCAGCTATGCGAGGTGCTCCCATGAAGAGCACTCTCACGAGAGCACCGTGCGGTGCTCCCAGGGAGAATCCTACCTCTCCCCAGATATGCTGATTGGGCCAGTTTCAGCCATACCATCCTGCACCCTTATAAATTTGGTCACGAGGGACCATTTGGCCAACACGTGGTCACGAGGGACCGTTGGGCCAACACTCGGTCACAAGGGACCATTGGGACAACCCTTGGTCACAAGGGTCCGTTGCGTCAACAGTTGGTCACGAGGGACCCTTTGGCCAATAGTTGGTCACGAGGGACCATTAGGCCAACACTTGGTCACGAGGGTTCGTTGGGCCAACCCTTCGCCACGATGCTCCGTTTGGCCAACACTCGGTCACGAGGGACTCTTGGGCCAACACTTGGTCTCGTGAGAGCACTCGTGCCAATGCAGCTATGCGAGGTGCTCCCATGGAGAGCACTCTTGCGGGAGCACCGTGCTATGCTCCCAGGGAGAACGCTACCTCTCCCCACATATGTTGATTGCGCCAATTTCAACCATACCATCCTGCACCCTTATAAATTTGGTCATGAGGGACCGTTGGCCCAACCCTTGATCACGATGCGCCGTTTGGCCAACACTTTGTCACAAGGGACCGTCGGGTCAACGCTTGGTCATGAGGGACCATTTGGCCAACACTTGGTCACGAGGGACCATTGGGCCAACCCTTGGTCACGATGGTCTGTTGGTCCAACAGGTGGTCACGAGGGACCGTTGGTTCAATGCTTGGTCATGAGGGACCGTTCCACGAAAACTTGGTCTCGTGTAAGCGCAGCTATGCAAGGTGCTCCCACGAAGAGCACTCTCATGAGAGCACTGTGCGGTGCTCCTAGGGAGAATGCAACCTCTCCCCATATATGTCGATTGGGCCAGTTTCAGCCATACTATCCTGCACCCTTATAAATTTGGTCACGAGGGACCTCTGGTTCAACGCTTGATCAAGAGGGACCCTTTGGCCAACACTTGGTTAAGAGGGACCATCGGGCCAACACTTGGTCATGAGGGACAGTTGGGCTAGCAGTTGGTCACGAGGGACCGTTGGGCTAACAGTTGGTCACGAGGGACCATTGGGCCAGTAGTTGGTCACAAGGAACCATTTGAACAATAGTTGGTCGTGAGGGTCCGTTGGGTCACGATGGTATGTTGACCCAACACTTGGTCACGAGGGACCGTTGGTTCAACGCTTGGTCACGAGCGACCGCTGGTTCAACGCTTGGTCATGAGGGACCGTTTGGCCAACTCTTGGTCACGAGGGACCATTTGGCCAACTCTTGGTCACGAGGGTCCATTGGGACATCACTTGGTCTCGTGCGAGCGCAGCTATGTCAGGTGCTCCCACGAAGAGCACTCTCGCGAGAGCACCGTGCAGTTCTCCCAGGGAGAATGCTACCTCTCCCCATATATGTTGATTGGGCCAGTTTTAGCCATACATCCTGCACCCTTATAAATGTGTTCACAAGGGACTGTTGGGCCAACACTTGGTCACGAGGGACCGTTTGGCCAACCCCTGGTCAGGAGGGTCCGTTGGGCCATCACTTGGTCTCGTGCCATCGCAACTATGCGAGGTGCTCCCATGGAGAGCACTCTTGCAAGAGCACCGTGCAGTGCTCCCAGGGAGAACGCTACATCTCCCCATATATGTTGATTGGGCCAGTTTTAGCCATACATCCTGCACCCTTATAAATGTGTTCACAAGGGACTGTTGGGCCAACACTTGGTCACGAGGGACCGTTTGGCCAACCCCTGGTCAGGAGGGTCCGTTGGGCCATCACTTGGTCTCGTGAGAGCACTCGTGCCAACACAGCTATGCGAGGTGCTCCCATGGAGAGCACGCTTGCGAGAGCACCGTGCAGTGCTCCCAGGGAGAACGCTACCTCTCCCCATATGTGTTGATTGGGCCAGTTTCAGCCATACCATCCTGCACCCTTATAAATGTGGTCACGAGGGACGGTTGGGCTAACACCTGGTCACGAGGGACCGCTGGTTCAACGCTTGGTCACGAGGGACTGTTGGGCCAACGCTTGGTCACGAGGGACCATTGGGCCAACACTGGGTCATGAGTGATCGTTGGTTCAACACTTGGTCACGAGGGACTGTTTGGCCAACACTTGGTCACGAGGGTCCATTGGGCCATAAGTGGTCTCGTGAGAGCGCTCGTGCCAGCACAGCTATGCGAGGTGCTCCCATGGAGAGCACTCTTGCGAGAGCACCGTGCAGTGCTCCCAGGGAGAACGCTACCTCTCCCCATATATGTTGATTGGGCCAGTTTTAGCCATACATCCTGCACCCTTATAAATGTGTTCACAAGGGACTGTTGGGCCAACACTTGGTCACGAGGGACCGTTTGGCCACCCCCTGGTCAGGAGGGTCCGTTGGGCCATCACTTGGTCTCGTGCCAGCGCAGCTATGCGAGGTGCTCCCATGGAGAGCACTCTTGCGAGAGCACCGTGCAGTGCTCCCAGGGAGAACGCTACCTCTCCCCATATATGTTGATTGGGCCAGTTTTAGCCATACATCCTGCACCCTTATAAATGTGGTCACGAGGGACCGTTGGGCCAAAACTTGGTCACGAGGGACTGTTGCGCCGACACTTGATCATGAGGGACCGTTGCGCCAACACTTGGTCTCGTGCCAGCGCAGCTACGCGAGGTGCTCCCATGGAGAGCACTCTTGCAAGAGCACCGTGCAGTGCTCCCAGGGAGAACGCTACCTCCCCCTATATATGTTGATTGGGCCAGTTTCAGCAATACCATCCTGCACCCTTATAAATATGGTCACGGGGGACCGTTGCGCCGACACTTGGTCACGAGGGACCGTTGCGCCGACACTTGGTCACGAGGAGCCATTGGGCCATCACTTGGTCATGAGGGACTATTGGGCCAACCCTTGGTCATGAGGGACCGTTTGGCCAACAGATGGTCACGAGGGACCATTGGGCCCACACTTGGACACGAGGGACCGTTGGGCCAACCCTTAGTCACGAGGGTCCGTTTGGCCAACACTTGGTCACGAGGGACCGTTTGGCCAACCCCTGGTCAGGAGGGTCCGTTGGGCCATCACTTGGTCTCGTGCCAGCGCAGCTATGCGAGGTGCTCCCCATGGAGAGCACTCTCACGAGAGCACCATGCAGTGCTCCCAGCGAGAACGTTACCTCTCCCCATATATGTTGATTGGGCCAATTTCAGCCA
>MNCI01017330.1:146904-149404 GCA_015680685.1 Gnetum montanum
GAGGGACCGTTTGGACGACGCTTGGTCACGAGGGACCGTTTGGCCAACACTTGATCATGAGGGTCTGTTGGGCCATCAGTTGGTCTCGTGAGAGCGCTCGTGCCAGCGCAGCTATGCGAGGTGCTCCCATGCAGAGCACTCTTGCGAGAGCACCGTGCTGTGCTCCTAGGGAGAACGCTACCTCTCCCCATATATGTTGATTGGGCCAATTTCATCCATACCATCCTGCACACTTATAAATGTGGTCATGAGGGACCGTTTGGACAACAGTTGGTCACGAGGGACCGTTTGGCCAACACTTGGTCACAAGGGTCCATTGGGCCATCACTTGGTCTCATGCCAGAGTAACTATGCGAGGTGCTCCCATGGAGAGCACTCTTGCGAGAGCATCGTGCAGTGCTCCTAGGGAGAACGCTACCTCTCCCCATATATGTTGATTGGACCAGTTTCAGCCATACCATCCTGCCCCCTTATAAATGTGGTCACGAGGGACCGTTGGGCCAACACTTGGTCACGAGGGACTGTTAGGCCGACACTTGGTCATGAGGGACCGTTGCGCCGACACTTGGTCACAAGGGACCATTGGGCCAACCCTTGGTCACGATGGACCGTTTGGCCAACAGTTGGTCACGAGGGACCATTGGGCCCACACTTGGACACGAGGGACCATTGGGCCAACCCTTAGTCACGAGGGTCCGTTTGGCCAACACTTGGTCACGAGGGACCGTTTGGCTAACACTTGGTCACGAGGGTCCGTTGGACCATCACTTGGTCTCGTGCCAGCGCAGCTATGCGAGGTGCTCCCATGGAGAGCACTCTTATGAGAGCACCGTAAAGTGCTCCCAGGGAGAACGCTACCTCGCCCCATATATGTTGATTGGGCCAATTTCAGCCATACCATCTTGCACCCTTATAAATGTGGTCATGAGGGACCGTTGCGCCGACACTTGGTCACAAGGGACCATTGGGCCACCACTTGGTCACGAGGGACCATTTGACCAACACTTGGTTACGAGGGACCGTTGGGCCATCACTTGGTCTCGTTCCAGCGCAGCTATGCGAGGGGCTCCCATGGAGAGCACTCTTGCGATAGCACCGTGCAGTGCTCCCAGGGAGAACGCTACCCTCTCCCCATATATGTTGATCGGGCCAGTTTCAGCCATACCCTCCTGCACCCTTATAAATTTGGTCACGAGGGACGATTGGGCCAACACTGGGTCACGCGGGTCCGTTTGGCCAACACTCAGTCACGAGGGTCCGTTTGGCCAACACTTGGTCACGAGGGACCATTGGGCCAACCCTTGGTCAGCAGGGACCGTTTGGCCAACAGTTGGTCACGAGGGACCATTAGGCCCAGACTTGGACACGAGGGACCGTTGGGCCAACCCTTAGTCACAAGGGTCTGTTTGGCCAACACTTGTTCATGAGGGTCCGTTTGGCCAACACTTGGTCACAAGGGTCTGTTGGGCCATCACTTGGTCTCGTGCCAGCGCACCTATGCGAGGTGCTTCCCATGGAGAGCACTCTCACGAGAGCACCGTGCGGTGCTCCCAGGAAGAACGCTACCTCTCCCCATATATGCTGATTGGGCCAGTTTCAGCCATACCATCCTGCACCCTTATAAATTTGGTCACGAGGGACCATTTGACCAACACTTGGTTACGAGGGACCGTTGGGCCAACTCTTGGTCATGAGGGCTCTTTTGGCCAACAGTTGGTCGCGTGGTTCCGTTGGGCTATCAGTCGGTCACGATGGTCTGTTGGGCCAACGGTCACGATGGTCTGTTGGGCCAACGCCTGCTCACAAGGGACCGTTTGGCCAACACTAGATCACGAGGGTCCGTTGGGCCATCACTTGGTCTTGTGAGAGCGCTTGTGCCAGCTCAGCTATGCAAGGTGCTCCCATGGAGTGCACTCTCACGAGAGCTCCGTGCGGTGCTCCCAGGCAGAACGCTACTTCTCCCCACATATGTTGATTGGGCCAGTTTCAGCCATACCATCCTGCACCCTTGTAAATTTGGTCACGAGGGACGATTGGGCCAACACTGGGTCACGCGGGTCCGTTTGGCCAACACTCGGTCATGAGGGACCGCTGGTTCAACGCTTGGTCACGATGGTCCCGTTGGGCCAACCCTTGGTCACGAGGGACCGTTTGGCCAACACTCAGTCACGAGGGTCCGTTCGGCCATCACTCGGTCTTGTGAGAGTGCAGCTATGCGAGGTGCTCCTAGGGAGAATGCTACCCATCCCCACATATGTTGATTGGGCCAGTTTCAGCCATACCATCCTGCTCCCTTGTAAATTTGGTCACGAGGGACGATTGGGCCAACACTGGGTCACGCGGGTCCGTTTGGCCAACCCTCTGTCATGAGGGACCGCTGGTTCAACGCTTGGTCACGATGGTCCCGTTGGGCCAACCCTTGGTCACGAGGGACCGTTCGGCCCACACTTGCTCTGGTGAGAGTGCTCATGCCAGTGCAGCTATGCGAGGTGCTCCCAGG
>MNCI01017330.1:154404-168759 GCA_015680685.1 Gnetum montanum
GTATTTTAAAAGCCATTTGACCGCGAACGTAGAGCTCCGTGGCTCTCTCTCACCCAGGCGTACACACTCCCTTCATGGGTCGCCTATCCTCAACGGACGATGACGACATGTCCTCCATCGGGAGGGAACCCAAGCCCACTCTGGATCGACGCCCCGAAGCCTGCCTGGACGATGACGTGTCCTTCGGTCCATCGATCCATCAAATGTGTGAGGCGTACTTCCGACGCAACATCTCGCACCCCCACCAAGCACACGCTCTCCCCACGAAGTCCCGTCCAGGCGAGGCACCACCATCGTGGTCCCCCAAGCGTTCTTCGTCGCTGCGGCGGGAATGCAAGACCGTGACCAACGAGACAAAACCATGCACGTCAATGATCCTACCACAGGTTCACCTACGGTAACCTTGTTACGACTTCTCCTTCCTCTAAATGATAAGGTTCAATGAGCTTCTCATGACGTCGACGATGGCGAAACCATCATCGTCGCCGTAATCCGAACATTTCACTGGATCATTCAATTGGTAGGAGCGACGGGCGGTGTGTACAAAGGGTAGGGACATAGTTAACGTGAGCTGATGACTCACGCTTACTAGGAATTCCTCGTTCAAGACTGATAATTGCAAAGATCTATCTCCATCACGATGCATTTTCACAAGATTTCCCGATCCTCTCGGACCAGGGAAGGAGGCTCGTTGAATGCATCAGTGTAGCGTGCGTGCGGCCCAGAACATCTAAGGGATTCACAGACCTGTTATTGCCTCAAACTTCCATGGCCTGAGTGGTCATAGTCCCTCTAAGAAGCTATCCGCGAAGGGTGTACCTCCACGTAGCTAGTTAGCAGGCTAAGGTCTCATTTGTTAATGGAATTAACCAGACAAATCACTCCACCAACTAAGAACGGCCATGCACCACCACCCATAGAATCAAGAAACAGCTCTCAATCTGTCAATCCTTACTATATCTGGACCTGGTAAGTTTTCCCGTGTTGAGTCAAATTAAGCCACAGGCTCCACTCCTGGTGGTGCCCTTCCGTCAATTCCTTTAAGTTTCAGCCTTGCGACCATACTCCCCTCGGAACCCAAACACTCTGATTTCTCGGAAGGTGCCGACGGAGCCCTAAGAGCAACATCCGCCGATCCCTGGTCGGCATCGTTTATGGTTGAGACTAGGACGGTATCTGATCATCTTCGAGCCCCCAACTTTCGTTCTTGATTAATTAAAACATCCTTGGCAAATGCTTTCGCACTAGTTCGTCTTTCATAAATCCAAGAATTTCACCTCTGACAATCAAATACGAATGCCCCCGACAGTCCCTATTAATCATTACTCCCATCCCGAAGGCCAACACAACAGGATCGAAATCCTATCGTGTTATTCCATGCTAATGTATTCACAGCATAGGCTTGCTTTGAGCACTCTAGTTTTTTCAAAGTAACAGCGTCGGAGCCGCGACCCAGCCAATTAAGGCCAGCACCATGTCGTCGACAGAAGGAACAGAGCGGTCGATGCACACCGCATCGACGGACCAACCGCCCCATCCCAAGATCCAACTACGAGCTTTTTAACTGCAACAACTTAAATATACGCTATTGGAGCTAGAATTACCGTGGCTGCTGGCACAAGACTTGCCCTCCAATGGATCCTCATTAAGGGCTTTAAATTGTACTCATTCCAATTACCAGACTCGATGAGCCTGGTATTGTTATTTATTGTCACTACCTCCCTATGTTAGGTTTGGGTAATTTGCGCACCTGCTGCCTTCCTTGGATGTGGTAGCCGTTTCTCAGGCTCCCTCTCTGGAATCGAATCCTAATTCCCCGTCACCCATCACAACCATGGTAGGCCTCTATCCTACCATCGAAAGTTGATAGGGTAGAAATTTAAATGAAGCGTCGCGACACAAGGGCCGTGCGATCCGTCCAGTTACCATGATTCACCGAGCAAACGAGCAAGCTCGCATCGGCGTTTTATCTAATAAATGCATCCCTTCCAAGATTTGGGATTTGCTGCATGTATTAGCTCTAGAATTACTACGGTTATCCGAGTAGTAAGGTACCATCAAAGAAACTATAACTGATTTAATTTGCCATCCGCAGTCTCACCGTTTGAAGTAAGTTCATACTTAGACATGCATGGCTAAATCTTTGAGACAAGCATATGACTACTGGTAGGATCAACCAGGTAATGCCGTCAGCACCCATGCAGTGGGCACCATCATCCTTCCTTACTCGAAAGGCATGACACACCCTCCACACACCGATTTCGCACAGAATCCTTTGCGGGCAGCGTTCCCCGGTTTACGCCCAAGAAACGCGGCACCGCAACAAGCCACAAATGCAGCCTCGCTCTCGACCATGGACGTACGAGTGCCGAGGGCATCGAGCAAGCACACAACTTACTGCCTACACCATCCAGCATTCACGCAAATGCCCAACATTGAGGTTTGCCTATGGGTTCCTCCATCCCCTCGATACGATTACCAAACCCGAGAGTGCTACCTCAAAAATGCTTCTCCGTGAGAACAAAGTTCCACGCAGGAAGCAGCACATGCCGCACTGATAAAGGCCACCTCTGGGGCCACCCACTGAAGAACGAGCCACGCGAACGTGCATGAAGGACAACAGAACCTCAGTCCTTCTGGTACCCCGGCATGTGCACGTGAACTCGCATCTACCACCCGCACGCTACTGAGCGGTCGGATCCGTGATCAGGAAGAGGAAACATGCACCCGACACTACCCTGTGGGGGCGTCGACATGCTCTGCTACCTAAACCACACAAACCCGATGTAGCCATTCGCACGTGCTCAACCACTTTCCCATCAAGGAAAACAAGAGAGGAATCCCAGAATCGCAAACCCAACTATGAACCGACGCCGGGGGCGTCGTTCGCATCACAACGCAAGCCTGTATCCTTGAATCCATGAAAGGCTATTCTCAAGATGCTATGATCACGAAACGGTCACCCGAATCAATAGAATCCTCGAAGCAAAAACAATAGCGAGGCACCCGCAAATGCATGGAGAACAAGAGAGGCCAGGTCGCTCTTCCTTTCTTGACCCGTCCAGGTGAACTCGCCATTATCAGCCATGCGCTACTAGGCAATCGAATAGGTGAACAGGGAGAGATGACATGCGCTCGACGCTACCCTGTGGGGGCTTCCAAACGCTCTGCCTCCTCCACCGCACCGAATCAATGCTACCGTTTGCACGAAATCATTGAACAACGTTTCCGCACGGGATCGTTCAATCCCGTAAAGCCATCAGTGCCAGCTCCGATCTCGCAACTCTTTTGAAACGACTTTCAGGGTTAACCGAATTCCTCGTCATGCGACCGAGCAACAGAAAACTCCTTCGTGAAACACAGAGACATAGCGTGCCAAAGCCAAGACAAGGGATTGCCGAGACATGGCCTCAAACATCCCTCTAACTACTTCTCCTAACCCTTAAACAACTTACGACCGTGTTCGAGCGTGTGCTCAAACTTCGCAAGCTACTCCAAGGGAAGGCGCTACCTATGTCCTTGAGTCCACAAAAGGCTCTTTTCGTTGTGCTACGACCTCGAGATGGTCACATGAGTCTATAGAGACCTCAAAAAGAAACCAACAATGAGGCACCCTCAACTGCATGCAGAACAAGAGAGAACATGTCCCTCGTCCTTTCTCGACCCGTCCATGTGAACTCGCCATTACCACCCATGCGCTACTAGGCAATCGAATCGATGAACAGGTAGAGATGACATGCGCTTGACGCTACCCTGTGGGGGCGTCCAAACACTCTGCCTCCTCCACCGCACTGAATCAACGCTACCATTTGCACAAAATCGTTGAACAACGTTTCCGCACAGGATCGTTCAATCCCGTAAAGCCATCACTATCGGCTCCGATCTCGCAACTCTATAGAAACGAGTTTCAGGGTTAACCGAATTCCCCGTCACGTGACCGAGCAACAGAAAACTCCTTCATGAAACACAGAGACACAGCGTGCTGCAGCCAAGATAAGCGATTTTCGAGACATGGCCTCAAACATCCCTCCGACTGCTTTTGCTAACCCTTAAACAACTTACGACCGTGTTCAAGCATGTGCTCAAACTTCACAACCTACTCCAAGGGAAGGCGCTACCTGTGTCCTTGAGTCCACAAAAGGCTCTTTTCATTGTGCTACGACCTCGAGACGGTCACCCGAGTCTATAGAGTCCTCAAACCGAAACCAACAACGAGGCTCCCTCGACTGCATGCAGAACAAGAGAGAACATGTCCCTTGTCCTTTCTCGACCCGTCCATGTGAACTCGCCATTACCACCCATGCGCTACTAGGCAATCGAATCGGTGAACAGGCAGAGACGACATGTAATCGATGCTACCCCCTGGGGGCATCCAAACGCTCTGCCTCCTCCACCGCACCGAATCAACGCTACCGTTTGCATGAAATCGTTGAACAACGTTTCCGCACGGGATCGTTCAATCCCGTAAAGCCATCAGTGCCAGCTCCGATCTCGCAACTCTATAGAAACGAGTTTCAGGGTTAACCGAATTCCCTGTCACACGACCGAGCAATGGAAAACTCCTTCGTGGAAGACAGAGACACAGCGTGCCGCAGCCAAGACAAGGGATTTGCGAGACATGGCCTCAAACATCCCTCCGACTGCTTCTCCTAACCCTTAAACAACTTACAGTCGTGTTCGAGCATGCGCTCAAAATTTGCAAGCTACTCCAAGGGAAGGCGCTACCTGTGTCCTTGAGTCCACAAAAGGCTCTTTTCATTGTGCTACAACCTCGAGACGGTTACCCGAGTCTATAGAGTCCTCAAATTGAAACCAACAACGAGGCACCCTCGACTACATGTAGAACAAGAGAGAACATGTCCCTCGTCCCTTCTCGACCCGTCCATGTGAACTCGCCATTACCACCCATGCGCTACTAGGCAATCGAATCGGTGAACAGGCAGAGACGACATGCGCTCAACGCTACCCCGTGCGGACGTCCAAATGCTCTACCTCCTTCACCGCACCGAATCAACGCTACCATTCGCACGAAATCGTTGAACAAAGTTTCCGCACGGGATCATTCAATCCTGTAAAGCCATCAGTGCCGGCTCCGATCTCGCAACTCTATAGAAACGAGTTTCAGGGTTAACCGAATTCCCCGTCACGCGACCGAGCAATGGAAAACTCCTTCGTGGAACATAGAGACACAGCATGCCGTAGCCAAGACAAGGGATTTTCAAGACATGGCCTCAAACATCCCTCCGACTGCTTCTCCTAACCCTTAAACAACTTACGACCATGTTCGAGCGTGCGCTCAAACTTCACAAGCTACTCCAAGGGAATGCGCTACCTGTGTCCTTGAGTCCACAAAAGGCTCTTTTCATTCTGCTACGACCTCGAGACGGTCACCCGTGTCTATAGAGTCCTCAAATTGAAACCAACAACGAGGCACCCTCAACTACATGTAGAACAAGAGAGAACATGTCCCTCGTCCTTTCTCAACCCATCCATGTGAACTCGCCATTACCACCCATGTGCTACTAGGCAATCGAATCGGTGAACAGGCAGAGACGACATGCGCTCGATGCTACCCCGTGGGGGCGTCCAAACGCTCTACCTCCTCCACCACACCGAATCAATGCTACCGTTTGCACGAAATTGTTGAACAACGTTTCCGCACGGGATCGTTCAATCCCGTAAAGCCAGTGCCGGCTTCGATCTCACAACTCTATAGAAAAGAGTTTCAGGGTTAACCGAATTTCCTGTCACAAGACCGAGCAACGGAAAACTCCTTCGTGGAACACAGAGACACAGCGTGCCATAGCCAAGACAAGGGATTTTCGAGACATGGCCTCAAATATCCCTCCAAATGCTTCTCCTAACCCTTAAACAACTTACGACCGTGTTCGAGCGTGCGCTCAAACTTCGCAACCTACTCCAAGGGAAGGCACTACCTGTGTCCTTGAATCCACAAAAGGCTCTTTTCATTGTGCTACGACCTCGAGACGGTCACCCGAGTCTATAGAGTCCTCAAATCGAAACCAACAACGAGGCACCCTCGACTACATGTAGAACAAGAGAGAACATGTCCCTCGTCCCTTCTCAACCCATCCATGTGAACTCGCCATTACCACCCATGCGCTACTAGGCAATCGAATCGGTGAACAGGCAGAGATGACATGCGCTCAACGCTACCCCGTGCGGACGTCCAAATGCTCTACCTCCTCCACCGCACCGAATCAACGCTACCGTTCGCACGAAATCGTTGAACAATGTTTCCGCACGGGATCATTCAATCCCGTAAAGCCATCAGTGCCGGCTCCGATCTCGCAACTCTATAGAAACGAGTTTCAGGGTTAACCGAATTCCCCGTCACGCGACCGAGCAATGGAAAACTCCTTCATGGAACATAGAGACACAGCGTGCCGCAGCCAAGACAAGGGATTTTCAAGACATGGCCTCAAACATCCCTCTGACTGCTTCTCCTAACCCTTAAACAACTTACGACCGTGTTCGAGCGTGCGCTCAAACTTCACAAGCTACTCCAAGGGAAGGTGCTACCTGTGTCCTTGAGTCCACAAAAGGCTCTTTTCGTTCTGCTACGACCTCGAGACGGTCACCCGAGTCTATAGAGTCCTCAAATTGAAACCAACAACGAGGCACCCTCAACTACATGCAGAACAAGAGAGAACATGTCCCTCGTCCTTTCTCAACCCGTCCATGTGAACTCACCATTACCACCCATGCACTACTAGGCAATCGAATCGGTGAACAGGCAGAGACGACATGCGCTCGACACTACCCGGTTGGGGTGTCCAAATGCTTTGCCTCCTCCACCGCACCAAATCAATGCTACCGTTCACACGAAATCGTTAAACAACGTTTCCGCACGAGATCGTTCAATCCCGTAAAGCCATCAGTGCCGGCTCCGATCTCGCAACTCTATAGAAACGAGTTTCAGGATTAACCGAATTCCACGTCACGCGACCGAGCAGCAGAAAACTCCTTCGTGAAACATAGAGACACAGCGTGCCGTAGCCAAGATAAGGGATTTCCGAGACATGACCTCAAACATCCCTCTGACTGCTTCTCCTAACCCTTAAACAACTTACGACCGTGTTCGAGCGTGCGCTCAACCTTCGCAAGCTACTCCAAGGGAAGGTGCTACCTGTGTCCTTGAGTCCACAAAAGGCTCTTTTCGTTGTGCTATGACCTCAAGACAGTCACCCGAGTCTATAGAGTCCTCAAACCAAAACCAACAATGACCACGAAACGGTCACTCGAATCAAATCGTAAACGAGGACACTGCCTTCTCCGGGGTTATCCTTCTTCCCAACAAGCCTTGCAAGTCATCCACATGAACAACCATGCCGCAATATTGTGGGCAGGGAAAAACATCCCTGGGGGGAGAAACCCACGTATTACTCTATCTCTCTAACCTCTCGTCAACTCTACCTCCCCCTATATATGTTGATTGGACCAGTTTCAGCCATACCGTCCTGCACCCTTATAAATTTGATCACGAAAGACCAAATCAACGCTCTTGGGGAGGGCGATCTCATGTAGAACGCTCTAAAGAAGGGCGTCCCCAATAAGACTGATCTTAAGGATGGAATTCTAATACAAATGTAGCTCAACAAAGGCGCTCTTAAGGAGAACACTCTCACCTGCATAACACAAAGTGCTCTCAGGGAGAACGCTCTAAGGGAGACCGCTCTCCGGGAGGTCACCCTCCAAGAAGAAGCTCTCTACAAGAGCGTCCTCTTAGAGAACACTATAACGTAGCACAATGCACTCTTGAGAAAGATACTCTCAAGGAGATCGCTCTTCAAGATGCCACTCTTACGCAGAAAGCTTTGCATGAGAACGCTCTCAAGGAGGGCACTCCCGGGGAGGTCGATCTCATGAAGAACGTTCTTAAGAAAGACGCGCTCTTGAGCAGGGCATCCTCTGGGAGGCCAATCTCAAGGAGGGTATTCTCAGGAAGGGCACTCTTACGAAGGGCGTTCTCCAAAAGAATGTGCTCAACGAGGGCGCTCTCGAGGTGAACACTCTCACATGCATAACGCAAGGTGCTCTCATGGACAACGCTTTCATCGAATCCGCTCTCAAGGAGAACGCTCTTGCAAAGGACGCTCTACTGGAGGGCGCTCTTCAACAAAATGTTCTCGATGACGGCGCTCCATGGAGAATAATCAAATGGAAGGCCACTTTAGTAGGGCGCTGTCTAGGAGAACGCTCTCAGGGAAGGCGATCTCACGTACAACGCTCTCAAGGAGGATGCTCTCAACGAGGGCATCCTTCAAGAGCGATCTCTCAACGAGAGCACTCTCCAAGAGAACACTCTCACGCGACTAATGCTAAGTGCTCTCGGCAAAGGCGCTCTCAAGGAGAACACTATCCAAAAAGCAGCTCTAATGGAACGCGCTCCTAGAGAGGCCGCTACCACCGTGAACATTCTTAAGGAGGACGCCTCTCCAAAAGGGCGTCCTGAATGACACCATTCTCAGGGAGGGCACTCTTAGGAAGGGCACTCTCTGATCCAAGCATTCTCAATGATGGCACTCTCAAGGTGAACACTCTCACGTGCATAATGCAAGGTGATCCCATGGACAACGCCATCATGGAGGAAGCTCTCAAGGAGAATGCTTTCACAGAGACCGCTCTTAGGAAGAACGATCTCAGCAAAGGCGATCTAAATGAGGGCATCTTTTGACAGAACGATCTCGATGAGGGCACTCTATGAAGAACGATCCGAGAGAGGGCACCCTCAAAGAGAACACTTGTCAGATGGTCGCTCTAACAGAGGGCGCTCTAAAGAAGAACGCTCTCAAGGAGGGCATCCTCAGCCAGACCGATCTCAACGAGGGTGCTGTAATGGAGGACGCTCTCTAAGAGAATGCTCCCAACAATAGTGCTCTCGGGGAGAACACTATCATGTGCGTAACACAAGGTGATCTCAGGTCGAACGCTCTGAGGGTTCTTGCACTAACGAAGACCATTCTCTAAGAGGGCACCTTCTGAGAAAGAGCTGTCAACGAGGGCGCTCTCAAGAAGAACACTCTCACGGGCGTAGCACAAGATAATCAGAGAACGCATCCTCAAGAAGAACGTTCTCACAGAGGCCACTCTCAGGGAAAACGCTCTTGTGAAGGGTGCGCTCTAAATGAAGGCACTCTTTGACAGAACGATCTCAACGAGGATGCTCTCAAAGAGAACGCTCTTTCAAAGGCCCCTCCAATGAAGGGCACTCCTAAAAACAATGCTCTCATCAAGGGCGATCTCACGGAGCCCGCTCTCAAGGAAGGCATTCTAATCAAGGCTAGTCTCCAAGAGAACGCTCTCAACAAAGGCGCTCTCAGGGAGAACACTCTCACGTGCGCAACGCAAGATGCCCTAGAGAAGAACGCTCTGAGAGAGGTCACTCTAAGGGAGAGAGCTCTCAGGGAGAACGCTCTCGAGGAGGGCGATCTCACGTAGAATGCTCTTAAAGGGGGACTCTCTCAACGAGGGCATCCCAAGCAAAACTGATCTCAATGACGCTGTTCTAATGGAGGTAGCTCTCCAAGAGAACAATCTCAACAAGGGTGCTCTCCAGGAGAACACTCTCATGTGCATAACACAAAGTGCACCCAGGGAGGTCCCTTTTGAGGGAGAGCACTCGCCCAGAGGGAGCTCTCAACAAGGGCACTTCAAGAAGAACGCTCCAGGGCAACCAACCCCACGGAACATGCCCACAACGCTGCAAGCCTTTTATCTCAAATCGTAAACGAGGACACTGCCTTCTCCGGGGCTATCCTTCTTCACAAACAAGGCTCACGGGTCATGGACATGAACAATGAGGCCACGATATCATGGGCAGGGCAAGGCATCCCTGAGGGGAGAAACCCACGTATCACTCTATCACTTTGACCGCTCGTCAAATCTACCTCCCCCTATATATGTTGATTGGGCCAGTTTCATCCATACCGTCCCGCATCCTTATAAATTTGATCACGAAGGACCAGCTTAAGGAGAGCGCTCTCACGTGCATGGCGCAAGGCGCTCTCTAGGAGGGCGTTCTCAAAGAGAATGCTCTCCGAAAGGCCACTCTAACAGAGGGCGCTCTCACGGAGGGCGTTCTCAGGGAGGGTGCTCCTCCAAAGAACACTCTCAACGACGACACTCTCGAGGAGAACATTCACACGAGGGCACAAGGCACTCTCAAGGAGAACGCTCTCGTGAAGGCCACTCTGATGGAGGTAGCTCTCAGGGAGGGCACTCTTCGACACAGTGCTCTCAACCAGGGTGTTACAGGGAGAAGGCTCCCACCGAGGGCCCTCTCAAGGAGAAAGCTCTTTGAAAGGCCGCTCTAACGGAGGGTGCTCTCAAGGAGAACGCTCTACGGGAGGGCACCCCTAGCAAGACCGATCTCAAGAAGGGGGCTCTACAAGAGAACGCTCTCAACAAGGATGCTCTCGAGGAGAACACTCTCACGTGTGCAACGCAAGGTGCTCTCAGGGAGGTCACTCTGAGGGAGAACGCTCTGAAAGAGGGCATCCCCAGTGACACCGATCTCAGTGAGGATGTCCGCAGTTAGATTGCTCTCAATGAGGGCGTTCTTAGGGAGGGCACTCTTAGGAAGACCGCTCCCAAGGAGACTACTCCCGATGGGGGTGCTCTCAATGAAGGTGTTCTCAGGGAGGGCGCTCTTAGGAAGGGCGCTCTACGAAATAACGCTCTCAAGGTGAAAACTCTCACATGCGTAATGCAAGGTGCTCTCACGGAGAACGCTCTCATGGAGGCCGCTCTAATGGAGGATGCTCTCCAAGATAATGCTCTCAAGGAGAACGCTCTCGGGGAGGCCACTCTGACTGAGGCAGCTCTCACGGAGAACGCTCCCAAGGAGGGCACTATTCAACAAAATGCTCTCAACCAGGGTGTTATAGGGAGAACGCTCCCAGCGAGGGCCCTCTCGAGGAGAAAGCTCTTCAGAAGGCGACTCTAACGGAGGGCGCTCTCAACGAGAACGCTCTCGGGGAGGGTGCCCCTAGCAAGACCGATCTCAAGAAGGGCGCTCTCGAAGAGAACGCTCTTAACAAGTACGCTCTCGAGGAGAACACTCTCAGGTGTGCAACGCAAGGTGCTCTCAAGGAGGTCACTCTCAGGGAGGGCACCCTTCGAAAAGGAGCTCTCAACGAAGGTGCTCTCCAGGAGAACAATCTCACGTGCGTAGCCCAAGGAACTCTCAAGGAGAACACTCTCCAAAAGGCCGCTCTCACGAAGAACCTTCTTTAGGAGACGCTCTCGACCAAGCGTTGGCCGAATGGACCTTCGTGACCAAATTTATAAGGGTCTAGGACGGTATGGCTAAAACTGGCCCAATCAACATATATAGGGAGAGATAGTGTTCTCCCCGGGAGCGCACTCTTAAGGAGGGCACTCTCTAGGAGAGCGTTCTCATGGAAGGCACTCTCTAGGAGAGCGTTCTCATGGAGGGCACTCCCACAGAGAGCGTGCTCACGTTGAGCATGCTCAAGGAGGGCGCTCTCATGAAGAACACTCTCAAGGAGGGCATTCTCGGGGAGAACGCTTTCAGGGAGGCCAATCCCAGGAAGAGTGCTCTACAACAACATGCTCTCAACCAGGGCTCTCTCATTGAGAATGCTCTCAAATGCGCAATGCAAGGCTCTCTGATGAATGACACTCCTTGAGAGAACACCATCACATGTGCAGCAAGAAGCACTCCCACGGAGAGTGCTCTCGCAAGCGCTTCATGAGGCGCTCTCATGAGAGCGCGCTCTTACCAGCGCAGCTATGCAAGGCACTCTCGTGAGAGCGCTCTTGCAAGAGCATCATGCGATGCTCCCAAGAAGAACGCTACCTCTCCCTATATATGCTGATTGGGCCAGTTTTAGCCATACCGTCCCGCACCCTTATAAATTTGATCACGAAGACCGCGTTCTCAAAAAGAGCATTCTCGGAGAGAGAGCACCAAGTAAGGGTGCCCTCAAGGAAAATGCTCTAAGTGAGAACGCTCTCGGGGAGGGTGCTCTCAGCGAGAATGCTCTAACAAAGGCTGCTCTCCATGAAAATGCTCTCAACAAGCGTGCTCTCGAGGACAACATTCTCACGTGCGTAACGCAAGGCACTCTCAAAAAAGGGTGCACTCAATGAGAACGCTCTCAGGAACACCCCTCTAATAGAGGGTGCTCTTTGAGAGAACGCTTTCAATGAGGGCGCTCTCAAGGAGAACAGTCTCATGAGCATAGCACAAGGCACTCTTAGGGAGGGTGATCTCAAGGAGAATGCTCTCAGGGAGGCTGCTCTAACAGAGGCTGCTCACGCAGAGGACGATCTCGCAAAGGGCAGTCTTAAGGAGGACACTATTGGAGAGGGCGTCCTCAGTGAGCCCATTCTCAGGGAGGGCACTCTCATGAAGGGTGCGCTCCAAGAGAACGCTCTCAACGAGGGCGCTCTCTAAGAGACCACTCTCACGTGTGTAGCGCAAGGTGTACTCAGGGAGAATGCTCCCATGGAGGGAGCTCTCAAGGAGGGTGCTCTAATGGAGGATGCTCTCCAAGATAATGCTCTCAAGGAGAACACTCTCATGTGTGTAGCACAAGGCATTCTCAGGGAGAACGCTTAGAGGGAGGCCACTCTCCAGGAGGGCGCTCTTAACGAGAACACTCTCACGTGCGTTGCACAAGGTGCTCTCATGAAGGGCACTCTCAAGGAGAACACTTTCCAAAAAGCTGCTCTAACGAAGGGTGCTCTCAAGGAGAACGCTCTCACAGAGCACACTCTTAAGGAGGGCGTCCCCAAGGAGACACTTCTCTCGGAGGGCACTCTTAGGAAGGGCACGCTCTCAACAAAGGCACTCTCAAGGAGAACACTCCCAGATGCGTAGCGCAAGGCACTATCAGGGAAAATGCTATGAGGGAGGCCGCTCTCAGGGAGAGCGCTCTCTGGGAGCACACCCTCCGAGATGGTGCTCTCAATGAGAACACTCTCACGTGCATAGCGGAAGGTGCTCTCGGGGAGGGTGCTCTCAAGGAGAATGTTCTCATGGAACACGCTCTTAAGGAGGATGCTCTCAAGGAGGGTGTCCTCAGGGAGACCGTTCTCAAGGAGGGCACTCTCCAAGAGAACTCTCTCAATGAGGGCGCTTTCGAGGAGAACACTCTCACGTGCATAGCACAAGGCGCTCTCAGGGAGGGCGCTCCAAAGGAGAACGCTCCCACATGCGTAGTGTAAGGTGCTCTCAGGGAGAACGCTGTCAGCAAGAACGCTCTCCATGGAGTGCGCTCCCACAGAGAGCGTGCTCACGTTCAGCATGCTCAGGGAGGGTGCTCTCCAAGAGAATGCTCTCAATGAGGACGCTCTCCAGGAGAATGCTCTCATGTGCGTAGCACAATTTGTGCTTAGTGAGAACTCTCCCACGAAGGGTGCTCTCAACGAGAACACTCTCACGTGCATACCGAAAGGCGCTTTCGAGGAGGGCACTTTCAAGGAGAACGCTCTCAAGGAGCACGCTCTCGAGGAGGGCGTCCTCACATGCGTAACGCAAGGCGCTCTCACAGAGGGTGTACTCAGCGAGAACGCTCTCAGGAACACCGCTCTAACGGAGGGCATCCTCACGTGCATAATGCCAAGGTGCTCTCACAGAGGGTGCACTCAGCGAGAATGCTCTCAACAAGGGCGCTCTCGAGGAGACCGTTATCAAGGAGGGCATTCTCCAAGAGAATGCTCTCAATGAGGACGCTTTCAAGGAGAAAGCTCTCACGTGCGTAGCGTAAGGCACTCTTAGGGAGGGCGCTCCCAAGGGTAACGCTCTCACGTGCATAGCGTAAGGTGCTCTCGGGGAGAATGTTGTTAGTGAGAACACTCTATAGGAGGCAGCTCTCATGGAGGGCACTCCCACAGAGAGCGCACTCACGTTGAGCATGCTTAGGGAGGGCACTCTCACGGAGAACACTCTCAAGGAGGGCATTCTCGAGAAGAATGCTTTCAGAGAGGCCACTCCCAGGAAGAGTGCTCTCCAACAGAATGCTCTCAACGAGGCCTCTCTCATTGAGAATGCTCTCAAATGCGCAACAAAAGGCTCTCTCGAGGAGTACACTCTAAGAGAGAACACCATCACGTTGCGCAGCAAGAGGCACTCCCACGAAGAGTGCTCTCGCAAGCATTGCATGAGACACTCTTGTGAGAGCGCTCTTGCCAGCGCAGATATGCGAGGTGCTCTTGTGAGAGTGCTCTCACGAGAGCACCGTGCGATGCTCTTAGGAAGAACGCTACCTCTCCCCATATATGCTGATTGGGCCAGTTTCAGCCATACCATCTTGCACCCTTATAAATTTGATCACGAAGCTCCGTTGGGCCAACCCTTGTTCT
>MNCI01017330.1:171124-176124 GCA_015680685.1 Gnetum montanum
GTTTGGCCAACACTCGGTCACGAGGGACCGTTGGGCCAACACTTGGTCTCGTGATAGCACTCGTGCTAGCACAGCTATGCGAGGTGCTCCCATGAAGAGCACTCTCACGAGAGCACCGTGCGGTGCTCCCAGGGAGAACGCTACCTCTCCCCAGATATGCTGATTGGGCCAGTTTCAGCCATACCATCCTGCACCCTTATAAATTTGGTCACGAGGGACCGTTTGGCCAACACGTGGTCATGAGGGACCGTTGGGCCAACACTCAGTCACGAGGGACCGTTGGGCCAACCCTTGGTCACGAGGGTCCGTTGCGTGAACACTTGGTCACGAGGGACCCTTTGGCCAATAGTTGGTCACGAGGGACCATTGGGCCAACACTTGGTCACGAGGGTTTGTTGGGCCAACCCTTCGCCACGATGCTCCATTTGGCCAACACTCGGTCACGAGGGATCGTTGGGCCAACACTTGGTCTCATGAGAGCGCTCGTGCCAATGCAACTATGCGAGGTGCTCCCATGGAGAGCACTCTTGCGGGAGCACCATGCTGTGCTCCCAGGGAGAACACTACCTCTCACCACATATGTTGATTGGGCCAATTTCAGCCATACCATCCTGCACCCTTATAGATTTGATCACGAGGGACCGTTGGGCCAACACTTGGTCACGAGGGAACGTTGTGCCAACACTTGGTCACGAGGGACAGTTGGGCCAGCAGTTGGTCACGAGGGACCGTTGGGCTGACACTTGGTCACGAGGGACCGTTGCGCCGACACTTGGTCTCGTGCCAGCGCAGCTATGCGAGGTGCTCCCATGGAGAGCCGTCTCACGAGAGCACCGTGCGGTGCTCCCAGGGAGAACGCTACCTCTCACCACATATGTTGATGGGGCCAATTTCAGCCATACCATCCTGCACCCTTATAGATTTGATCACGAGGGACCGTTGGGCCAACACTTGGTCATGAGGGACTGCTGGTTCAACGCTTGGTCATGAGGGACCGTTTGGCCAACACTTGGTCATGAGGGACTGCTGGTTCAACGCTTGGTCATGAGGGACCGTTTGGCCAACCCTTGGTCACACGGGTCCATTGGGACATCACTTGGTCTCATGCGAGTGCAGCTATGTGAGGTGCTCCCACGAAGAGCACTCTCGCGAGAGCACCATGCAGTTCTTCCAGGGAGAATGCTACCTCTCCCCATAGATGTTGATTGGGCCAATTTCAGCCATACCATCCTGCACCCTTATAGATTTGATCACGAGGGACCGTTGGGCCAACACTTGGACACGAGGGACCGTTGGTTCAACGCATGGTCACGAGCAACCGCTGGTTCAACGCTTGGTCATGAGGGACCGTTTGGCCAACCCTTGGTCACACGGGTCCATTGGGACATCACTTGGTCTCATGCGAGGGCAGCTATGTGAGGTGCTCCCACGAAGAGCACTCTCGCGAGAGCACCGTGCGGTTCTCCCAGGGAGAACGCTACCTCTCACCACATATGTTGATGGGGCCAATTTCAGCCATACCATCCTGCACCCTTATAAATTTGGTCATGAGGGACCGTTGGGCCAACACTCAGTCACGAGGGACCGTTGGGCCAACACTTGGACACGAGGGACCGTTGGTTCAACGCATGGTCACGAGCAACCGCTGGTTCAACGCTTGGTCATGAGGGACCGTTTGGCCAACCCTTGGTCACACGGGTCCATTGGGACATCACTTGGTCTCATGCGAGGGCAGCTATGTGAGGTGCTCCCACGAAGAGCACTCTCGCGAGAGCACCATGCAGTTCTTCCAGGGAGAATGCTACCTCTCCCCATAGATGTTGATTGGGCCAATTTCAGCCTTACCATCCTGCACCCTTATAAATTTGGTCACGAGGGACCGCTGGTTCAACGCTTGGTCAGGAGGGACCATAGGGCCAACACTTGGTCATGAGGGACCGCTGGTTCAACACTTGGTCACGAGGGTCCGTTGGGCCATCACTTGGTCTTGTGAGAGCGCTCGTGCCAACGCAGCTATGCAAGGTGCTCCCATGGAGAGCACTCTTGCGAGAGCACTGTGCAGTGCTCCTAGGGAGAATGCTACCTCTGCCCATATATGTTGATTGGGCCAATTTCAGCCTTACCATCCTGCACCCTTATAAATGTGGTCACGAGGGACCGTTGGGCCAAGACTTGGTCATGAGGGACCGCTGGTTCAACACTTGGTCACGAGGAACCGTTGGGCCAACGCTTGGTCACGAGGGGCCGTTGGGCCAACACTGGGTCACGAGGGATCGTTGGTTCAACGCTTGGTCATGAGGGACCGTTTGGCCAACACTTGGTCACGAGGGTCCATTGGGCCATTAGTTGGTCTCGTGAGAGTGCTCGTGCCGGTGTAGCTATGCGAGGTGCTCCCATGGAGAGCACTCTTGCGAGAGCACCGTGCAGTGCTCCTAGGGAGAACACTACCTCTCCCCATATATGTTGATTGGGCCAGGTTCAGCCATACAATCCTGCACCCTTATAAATGTGATCATGAGGGACTGTTGGGCCAACACTTGGTCACGAGGGACCGTTTCGCCAACCCCTGGTCACAAGGGTCCGTTGGGCCATCACTTGGTCTCGTGCCAGTGCAGATATGCGAGGTGCTCCCATGGAGAGCACTCTTGCGAGAGTACCGTGCAGTGCTCCCAGGGGGAACGCTACCTCTCCCCATATATGTTGATTGGGCCAGTTTCAACCATACCATCCTGCACCCTTATAAATGTGGTCACGAGGGACTGTTGGGCCAACACTTGGTCACGAGGGACCGTTGCGCTGACACATGGTCACAAGGGACCGTTGCGCCAACACTTGGTCTCGTGCCAGCGCAGCTATTAGAGGTGCTCCCATGGAGAGCACTCTTGCGAGAGTACCGTGCAGTGCTCCCAGGGAGAACGCTACCTCTCCCCATATATGTTGATTGGGCCAGGTTCAGCCATACAATCCTGCACCCTTATAAATGTGGTCACGAGGGACTGTTGGGCCAACACTTGGTCACGAGGGACCGTTGCGCTGACACATGGTCACGAGGGACCGTTGGGCCATCACTTGGTCACGAGGGACCATTGGGCCAACCCTTGGTCACGAGGGACCGTTTGTCCAACAGTTGATCACGAGGGACCATTGGGCCCACACTTGGACACGAGGGACCGTTGGGCCAACCCTTAGTCACAAGGGTCCGTTTGGCCAACACTTGGTCACAAGGGACCGTTTGAACAACAGTTGGTCACGAGGGACCGTTTGGCCAACACTTGGTCACGAGGGTCCGTTGGGCCATCACTTGGTCTCATGCCAGCATAGCTATGGGAGGTGCTCCCCATGGAGAGCACTCTCACGAGAGCACCGTGCAGTGCTGCCAGGGAGAATGCTACCTCTCCCCATATATGTTGATTGGGCCAATTTCAGCCATACCATCCTGCACCCTTATAAATGTGGTAACGAGGGACCGTTGGGCCAACACTTGGTCATGAGGGACCGCTGGTTCAACGCTTGGTCACGAGGGACCATTGGGCCAACGCTTGGTCACGAGGGACTGTTGGGCCAACACTGGGTCACGAGGGATCGTTGGTTCAACGCTTGGTCACGAGGGACCGTTTGGCCAACACTTGGTCACGAGGGTCCGTTGGGCCATCAGTTGGTCTTGTGAGAGTGCTCATGCTAGCGTAGCTATGCGAGGTGCTCCCATGTAGAGCACTCTTGCGAGAGCACTGTGCAGTGCTCCCAGGGAGAACGCTACCTATCCCCATATATGTTGATTGGGCCAATTTCAGCCATACAATCCTGCACCCTTATAAATGTGGTCACGAGGGACCGTTTGGACAACAGTTGGTCATGAGGGACAATTTGGCGAACACTTGGTCACGAGGGTCTGTTGGGCCATCACTTGGTCTCGTGCCAGCGCAGCTATGCGAGGTGCTCCCATGTAGAGCACTCTTGTGAGAGCACCGTACAGTGCTCCCAGGGAGAACGCTACCTCTCCCCATATATGTTGATTGGGCCAGTTTCAGCCATACCATCCTGCACCCTTATAAATGTGGTCACGAGGGACAGTTGGGCCAACACTTGGTCACGAGGGACCGTTGTGTCGACACTTGGTCACGAGGGACCATTGTGTCGACACTTGGTCATGAGGGACCGTTGTGCCGACACTTGGTCATGAGGGACCATTGGGCCAACCCTTGGTCACCAGGGACTGTTTTGCCAACAGTTGGTCACGAGGGACCATTGGGCCCACACTTGGACACAAGGGACCGTTGTGCCAACCCTTAGTCACGAGGGTCCGTTTGGCCAACACTTGATCACGATGGACCGTTTGGACAACAGTTGGTCACGAGGGACCGTTTGGCCAACACTTGGTCACGAGGGTCCGTTGGGCCATCACTTGGTCCCGTGCCAGCGCAGCTATGCGATGTGCTCCCATGGAGAGCACTCTTGCGAGAGCACCGTGCAGTGCTCCCAGGGAGAACGCTACCTCTCCCCATATATGTTGATTGGGCCAATTTCAGCCATACCATCCTGCACCCTTATAAATGTGGTCACGAGGGACCGTTGGGCCAACGCTTGGTCACGATGGACCGTTGCGCCGACACTTGTTCACGAGGGACCGTTGCGTCAACACTTGGTCACGAGGGACCATTGGGCCAACCCTTGGTCAGGAGGGACTGTTTGGCCAACAGTTGATCATGAGGGACCATTGGGCCCACACTTTGACACGAGGGACCGTTGGGCCAACCCTTAGTCACAAGGGTCCATTTGGCCAACACTTGGTCATGAGGGTCCATTTGGCCAACACTTGGTCAGGAGGGTCCGTTGGGCCATCACTTGGTCTCGTGCCAGCACAGCTATGCGAGGTGCTCCCCATGGAGAGCACTCTCACGAGAGCACCGTGCAGTGCTCCCAGGAAGAACGCTACCTCTCCCCATATATGCTGATTGGGCCAATTTCAGCCATACCATCCTGCACCGCTATAAATTTGGTCA
>MNCI01017330.1:186124-199727 GCA_015680685.1 Gnetum montanum
ATGGCCTCGAACATCCCTTCGACTGCTTCTCCTAACCCTTAAACAACTCACGACCGTGTTCGAGCGTGCGCTCAAACTTCGCAAGCTACTCCAAGGGAAGGCGCTACCTGTGTCCTTGAGTCCACAAAAGGCTCTTTTCGTTGTGCTACGACCTCGAGACGGTCACCCGAGTCTATAGAGTCCTCAACCCGAAACCAACAACGAGGCACCCTCAACTGCATGCAGAACAAGAGAGAACATGTCCCTCATCCACTCTCGACCCGTCCATGTGAACTCGTCATTACCACCCATGCGCTACTAGGCAATCGAATCGGTGAACAGGCAGAGACGACATGCGCTCGACGCTACCCCATGGAGGTGTCCAAACGCTCTACCTCCTCCACCGCACCGAATCAACGCTACCGTTCGCACAAAATCGTTGATCAACGTTTCCGCACAGGATTGTTCAATACCGTAAAGCCATCAGTGCCGGATCTGATCTCGCAACTCTATAGAAACGAGTTTCAGGGTTAACCGAATTCCCCGTCATGCGACCGAGCAACAGAAAACTCCTTCGTGGAACACAAAGACACAGCATGCCGCAGCCAAGACAAGGGATTTTTGAGACATGGCCTCAGACATCCCTCCGACTGCTTCTCCTAAGCCTTAAACAACTTACGACCGTGTTCGAGTGTGCGCCCAAACTTCACAAGCTACTCTAAGGAAAGGCGCTACCTATGTCCTTGAGTCCACAAAAGGCTCTTTTCATTGTGCTACGACCTCGAGATGGTCACCCAAGTCTATAGAGTCCTCAAACCGAAACCAACAACGACGCATCCTCAACTGGATGCAGAACAAGAGAGAACATGTCCCTCGTCCTTTCTCGACCCATCCATGTGAACTCGCCATTACAACCCATGCGCTACTAGGCAATCGAATCGGTGAATAGGTAGAGATGACATGAGCTCGACGCTACCTCGTGGGGGTGTCCAAACGCTCTGCCTCCTCCACCGCACCGAATCAACGCTACCGTTCGCACGAAATCGTTGAACAACGTTTTCGCACGGGATCGTTCAATCCCGTAAAGCCATCAATGCTGGCTCCAATCTCGCAACTCTATAGAAATAAGTTTCAGGGTTAACCGAATTCCCCGTCACGCGACCGAGCAACGGAAAACTCCTTCCTGGAACACAGAGACACAGTGCGCCGCAGCCAAGACAAGGGATTTTCGAGACATGGCCTCAAACATCCCTCCGACTACTTCTCCTACCCCTCAAACAACTTACGACCGTGTTCGAGCGTGCACTCAAACTTCACAAGCTACTCCAAGTGAAGGGGCTACCTGTGTCCTTGAGTCCACAAAAGGCTCTTTTCGTTGTGCTACGACCTCGAGATGGTCACCTGAGTCTATAGAGTCCTCAAATCGAAACCAACAACGAGGCACCCTCGACTACATGCAGAACAAGAGAGAACATGTCCCTCATCCCTTCTCGACCCATCCATGTGAACTCGTCATTACCACCCATGCGCTACTAGGCAATCGAATCGGTGAACAGGCAGAGACGACATGCACTCGACACTACCCCGTGGGGGCGTCCAAACGCTCTGCCTCCTCCACCGCACTGAATCAACGCTACCGTTCGCATGAAATCATTAAACAAAATTTCCACATGGGATCGTTCAATCCCATAAAGCCATCAGTGCCGGCTCCGATCTCGCAACTCTATAGAATCGAGTTTCAGGGTTAACCGAATTCCCCGTCACACGACCGAGGAACAGAAAAATCCTTTGTGAAACATAGAGACATAGCGTGCCGCAGCCAAGACAAGGGATTTCCGAGACATGGCCTCACCATCCCTCCGACTGCTTCTCCTAACCCTTAAACAACTTACGACCATGTTCGAGCGTGCGCTCAAACTTCGCAAGCTACTCCAAGGGAAGGTGCTACCTATGTCCTTGAGTCCACAAAAGGCTCTTTTCGTTGTGCTATGACCTCGAGACGGTCACCCGAGTCTATAGAGTCCTCAAACCATAACCAACAATGACCACGAAATGGTCACCCGAATCAAATCGTAAACGAGGACACCGCCTTCTCCAGGGTTATCCTTCTTCCCAACAAGCCTTGCAAGTCATCCACATGAATAACCATGCTGCGGTATCATGGGTAGGGCAAAACATCCCTGGGGGGAGAAACCCACGTATCACTCTATCTCTCCAACCTCTCGTCAACTCTACCTCCCCCTATATATGTTGATTGGGCCAGTTTCAGCCATACCGTCCCGCACCCTTATAAATTTGGTCACGAAAGACCAAATCAATGCTCTCGGGGAGGGCGATCTCATGTAGAACGCTCTAAAGGAGGACCTCCCCAGTAAGACCGATCTCAAGGACGGCATTCTAATACAAATGTAGCTCAACAAAGGCACTCTTAAGGAGAACAGTCTCACCTACATAACGCAAAGTGCTCTCAGGGAGAACGCTCTAAGGGAGACCGCCCTTCGGGAGGTCACCCTCCAAGACGAAGCTCTCTACAAGAGCGTCCTCTTAGAGAACACTATAACGTAGCGCAATGCGCTCTCGAGAAAGATGCTCTCAAGGAGATCGCTCTTCGAGATGCCACTCTTACGCAGAAAGCTCTACATGAGAACGCTCTCAAGGAGGGCACTCCCGGGGAGGTCGATCTCATGAAGAATGTTCTTAAGAAAGACGCACTCTTGAGCAGGGCATCCTCTGGGAGGCCAATCTCAAGGAGGGCATTCTCAGGAAGGGCACTCTTACAAAGGGCGTTCTCCAAAAGAACGTGCTCAAGGAGGGCGCTCTCGAGGTGAACACTCTCACGTGCATAATGCAAGGTGCTCTCATGGACAATGCTTTCATCGAATCCGCTCTCAAGGAGAACGCTCTTGCGAAGGACGCTCTACTGGAGGGCGCTCTTCAACAAAATTTTCTTGATGACGGCACTCTGCAGAGAATGCTCAAATGGAAGGCCACTTTAGTAGGGTGCTGTCCAGGAGAATGCTCTCAAGGAAGGCGATCTCACGTACAATGCTCTCAAGGAGGATGCTCTCAACGAGGGCATCCTTCGAGAGCGATCTCTCAACGAGAGCACTCTCCAAGAGAACACTCTCACGCGACTAACGCTAAGTGCTCTTGGGGAAGGCGCTCTTAAGGAGAACACTATCCGAAAAGCAGCTCTAATGGAACGCGCTCCTAGAGAGGCCGCTACCACCGAGAATGTTCTTAAGGAGGACGCCTCTCCAGAAGGGCGTCCTGAACAACACCGTTCTCAGGGAGGGCACTCTTAGGAAGGGCACTCTCTGATCCAAGCGTTCTCAAGGATGGCACTCTCAAGGTGAACACTCTCACGTGCATAACGCAAGGTGATCCCATGGACAACGCCATCATGAAGGAAGCTCTCAAGGAGAATGCTTTCACAGAGACCGCTCTTAGGAAGAACGATCTCAGCAAAGGCGATCTAAATGAGGGCATCCTTCGACAAAACAATCTCGACGAGGGCACTCTATGAAGAACGATCCGGGAGAGGGCACCCTCAAAGAGAACACTTGTCAGATGGTCGCTCTAACATAGGGCGCTCTAAAGAAGAACGCTCTCAAGGAGGGCATCCTCAGCCAGACCCATCTCAATGAGGACGCTGTAATGGAGGACGCTCTCCAAGAGAATGCTCCCAACAACAGTGCTCTCGGGGAGAACACTATCATGTGCGTAACACAAGGTGATCTCAAGTCGAACGCTCTCAGGGTTCTTGCACGAACGAAGACCATTCTCTAAGAGGGCACCTTCTGAGAAAGAGCTCTCAATGAGGGCGCTCTCAAGAAGAACACTCTCACGGGCGTAGCACAAGATAATTAGGGAACACATCCTCAGGAAGAACGTTCTCACAGAGGCCGCTCTTAGGGAAAACGCTCTCGTGAAGGGCGCGCTCTAAACGAAGGCACTCTTCAACAGAATGATCTCAACGAGGGTGCTCTCAAAGAGAACGCTCTTCCGAAGACCCCTCCAAAGAAGGGCACTCCTAAAAACAACGCTCTCATCGAGGGTGATCTCACGGAGCCCACTCTCAAGGAAGGCATTCTAATCGAGGCCACTCTCCAAGAGAACGCTCTCAACAAAGGCGCTCTTAGGGAGAACACTTTCACGTGCGCAACGCAAGGTGCCCTAGAGGAGAACGCTCTAAGAGAGGTCACTCTAAGGGAGATAGCTCTCAGGGAGAATGCTCTCAAGGAGGGCGATCTCACGTAGAACGCTCTTAAAGGGGGACTCTCTCAATGAGGGCGTCCCCAGCAAAACTGATCTCAATGACGTTGTTCTAATGGAGGTAGCTCTCCAAGAGAACAATCTCAACAAGGGTGCTCTCCAGGAGAACACTCTCGCATGCATAACACAAAGTGCACTCAGGGAGGTCCCTTTTGAGGGAGAGCACTCGCCCAGAGGGAGCTCTTAACAAGGGCGCTCCAAGAAGAACGCTCCAGGGCAACCAACCCGACGGAACATATCCACAATGCTGCAAGCCTTTTATCTCAAATCGTAAATGAGGACACCGCCTTCTCTGGGGCTATCTTTCTTCGCAAACAAGGCTCGCGGGTCACGGACATGAACAACGAGGCTGCGATATCATGGGTAGGGCAAGGCATCCCTGAGGGGAGAAACCCACATATCGCTCTATCACTCCGACCGCTCGTCAACTCTACCTCCCCTTATATATGTTGTTTGGGCCATTTTCAGCCATACCATCCCACACCCTTCTAAATTTGATCACGAAGGACTAGCTCAAGGAGAGCGCTCTCACATGCGTGGCGTAAGGCGCTCTCTGGGAGGGCGTTCTCAAAGAGAACGCTCTCCGAAAGGCCACTCTAACAGAGGGCGCTCTCATGGAGGGCGTTCTCAGGGAGGGTGCTCCTCCAAAGAACACTCTCAACGACGAAGCTCTCGAGGAGAACATTCACATGAGGGCGTAAGGCGCTCTCAAGGAGAACGCTCTCATGAAGGCCGCTCTGATGGTGGTAGCTCTCAGGGAGAACGCTCTCAGGGAGGGGACTCTTCGACACAGTGCTCTCAACCAGGGTGTTACAGGGAGAACGCTCCCACCGAGGGCCCTCTCAAGGAGAAAGCTCTTTGAAAGGCTGCTCTAACGGAGGGTGCTCTCAAGGAGAACGCTCTACGGGAGGGCACCCCTAGCAAGACCGATCTCAAGAATGGGGCTCTACAAGAGAACGCTCTCAACAAGGGCGCTCTCGAGGAGAACACTCTCACGTGCGCAACGTAAGGTGCTCTCAGGGAGGTTGCTCTGAGGGAGAACGCTCTCAAAGAGGGCATCCCCAGTGACACCGATCTCAGTGAGGACGTCCGCAGTTAGATTACTCTCAATGAGGGTGTTCTTAGGGAGGGCACTCTTAGGAAGACCGCTCCCAAGGAGACTGCTCCCGATGGGGGTGCTCTCAATGAAGGCGTTCTCAGGGAGGGCGCTCTTAGGAAGGGTGCTCTACGAAAGAACGCTCTCAAGGTGAAAACTCTCACGTGCGTAACGCAAGGTGCTCTCATGGAGAACGCTCTCATGGAGGCCGCTCTAACAGAGGATGCTCTCCAACAGAACGCTCTTGGGGAGGGCGCTCTCGAGGAGAACATTCACACCAAGGCGCAAGGCACTCTCAAGGAGAACGCTCTCGCGGATGCCACTCTGACTGAGGCAGATCTCATGGAGAACGCTCCCAGGGAGGGTACTCTTCAACAGAATTCTCTCAACCAGGGTGTTACAGGGAGAACACTCCCAGCGAGGGCCCTCTCGAGGAGAAAGCTCTTCAGAAGGCCACTCTAACGGAGGGCGCTCTCAACGAGAATGCTCTCGGGGAGGGCGCCCCTAGCGAGACCGATCTCAAGAAGGGCGCTCTCCAAGAGAACGCTCTCAAGGAGAACACTCTCATGTGCGCAACGCAAGGTGCTCTCAAGGAGGTCGCTCTCGGGGAGGGCACCCTTCGAAAAGGAGTTCTCAACGAAGGCTCTCTCCAGGAGAACAATCTCACGTGCGTAGCCCAAGGCACTCTCAAGGAGAACGCTCTCCAAAAGGCCGCTCTCACGAAGAACCTTCTTTAGGAGACGCTCTCGACCAAGCATTGGCCGAATGTACCTTCGTGACCAAATTTATAAGGGTCTAGGACGGTATGGCTAAAACTAGCCCAATAAACATATATAGGGAGAGATAGTGTTCTCCCCAGGAGCGCACTCTTAAGGAGGGTGCTCTCTAGGAGAGCGTTCTCATGGATGGCACTCTCTAGGAGAGCGTTCTCATGGAGGGTGCTCCCACAGAGAGCGTGCTCACGTTGAGCATGCTCAAGGAGGGCGCTCTCACGAAGAACGCTCTCAAGGAGGGCATTCTCGGGGAGAATGCTTTCAGGGAGGCCACTCCCAGGAAGAGCGCTCTACAACAACATGCTCTCAACCAGGGATCTCTCATTGAGAATGCTCTCAAATGCGCAATGCAAGGCTCTCTGATGAAGGACACTCCTTGAGAGAACACCATCACGTGCGCAGCAAGAAGCACTTCCACAGAGAGTGCTCTCGCAAGCGCTGCATGAGGCGCTCTCATGAGAGCGTGCTCTTGCCAGCGCAGCTATGCGAGGTGCTCTTGTGAGAGTACTCTTGCGAGAGCATCGTGCGATGCTCCCAGGAAGAACGCTACCTCTCCCTATCTATGCTGATTGGGCCAGTTTTAGCCATACCATCCCGCACCCTTATAAATTTGGTCACGAAGACCGCGTTCTCAAAAAGAGCGTTCTCAGAGAGAGAGCACCAAGTAAGGGCGCCCTCAAGGAAAATGCTCTCAGTGAGAATGCTCTCAGGGAGGGCGCTCTCAGTGAGAACGCTCTAACAAAGGCTGCTCTCCATGAGAATGCTCTCAACGAGCATGCTCTTGAGGATAACATTCTCACGTGTGTAATGCAAGGCACTCTCAAAGAGGGTGCACTCAACGAGAACGCTCTCAGGAACACCCCTCTAATAGAGGGTGCTCTTTGAGAGAACGCTTTCAATGAGGGCGCTCTCAAGGAGAACACTCTCATGAGCATAGCACAAGGCGCTCTTAGGGAGGGTGATCTCAACGAGAACGCTCTCAGGGAGGCTACTCTAATAGAGGCCGCTCTCATAGAGGACGATCTCGCAAAGGGCAATCTTAAGAAGGACGCTATTGGAGAGGGCGTCCTCAGTGAGCCCGTTCTCAGGGAGGGCACTCTCATGGAGGGTGCGCTCTGAGAGAACGCTCTCAACGAGGGTGCTCTCCAAGAGACTACTCTCACGTGCGTAGTGCAAGGTGTACTCAGGGAGAACGCTCCCACGGAGGGAGCTCTCAAGGAGGGCGCTCTAACGGAGGATGCTCTCCAAGACAATGCTCTCGAGGAGAACACTCTCATGTGCCTATCGCAAGGCATTCTTAGGGAGAATGCTTGGAGGGAGGCCACTCTCCAGGAGGGCTCTCTCAACGAGAACACTCTCACGTGCGTTGCGCAAGGTGCTCTCATGAAGGGCGCTCAAAAGGAGAACACTTTCCAAAAAGCTGCTCTAACGAAGGGTGCTCTCAAGGAGAACGCTCTCACAGAGGACGCTCTTAAGGAGGGCGTCCTCAGGGAGACACTTCTCTCAGAGGGCACTCTTAGGAAGGGCAAGCATTGAGAGAATGCTCTCAACGAAGGCGCTCTGAAGGAGAACACTCCCAGATGCGTAGTGCAAGGCACTATTAGGGAAAATGCTATGAGGGAGGCCACTCTCAGGGAGAGCACTCTCTGGGAGCATGCCCTCCGAGATGGTGCTCTCAATGAGAGCACTCTCACGTGCGTAGTGGAAGGTGCTCTCGGGGAGGGTGCTCTCAAGGAGAATGTTCTCATGGAGCACGCTCTTAAGGAGGATGCTCTCAAGGAGGGCATCCTCAGGGAGACCGTTCTCAAGGAGGGCACTCTCCAAGAGAACGCTCTCAATGAGGGCGCTTTCGAGGAGAACACTCTCATGTGCGTAGCACAAGGTGCTCTCAGGGAGGGCGCTCCAAAGGAGAACGCTCCCACGTGCGTAGTGTAAGGTGCTCTTGAGGAGAACGCTGTCAGCGAGAACGCTCTCCCTGGAGTGCGCTCCCACAGAGAGCATGCTCATGTTCAGCATGCTTAGGGAGGGCGCTCTCCAAGAGAATGCTCTCAATGAGGATGCTCTCCAGGAGAATGCTCTCACATGCGTAGCACAAGGTGTGCTCATGGAGAACACTCCCACGAAGGGTGCTCTTAACGAGAACACTCTCACATGCATACGGAAAGGTGCTTTCGGGGAGGGCGCTTTCAAGGAGAATGCTCTCAAGGAGCACGCTCTCAAGGAGGGCGTCCTCACATGCGTAACGCAAGGCACTCTCACAGAGGGTGCACTCAGCGAGAACGCTCTCAGGAACACCACTCTAACGGAGGGCATCCTCACGTGCATAACGCCAAGGTGCTCTCAGAGAGGGTGCACTCAGCGAGAAAGCTCTCAACAAGGGCGCTCTCGAGGAGACCGTTCTCAAGGAGGGCACTCTCCAAGAGAACGCTCTCAATGAGGACGCTTTCGAGGAGAAAGCTCTCACGTGTGTAGCACAAGGCGCTCTCAGGGAGGGCGCTCCCAAGGGTAACGCTCTCACGTGCGTAGCGTAAGGTGCTCTCAGGGAGAACATTGTTAGTGAGAACGCTCTATAGGAGGCAGCTCTCATGGAGGGTGCTCCCACAGAGAGCGCGCTCACGTTGAGCATGCTTAGGGAGGGCACTCTCACAGAGAACACTCTCAAGGAGGGAATTCTCGAGAAGAACGCTTTCATGGAGGCCACTCCCAGGAAGAGCGCTCTCCAACAGAATGCTCTCAACAAGGCCTCTCTCATTGAGAATGCTCTCAAATGCGCAACACAAGGCTCTCTTGGGGAGTACACTCTAAGAGAGAACACCATCACGTTGCATAGCAAGAGGCACTCCCACGGAGAGTGCTCTCGCAAGCGTTGCATGAGATACTCTTGTGAGAGTGCTCTTGCCAGCGCAGCTATGCGAGGCGCTCTTGTGAGAGCGCTCTTGCGAGAGCACTATGCGATGCTCCCAGGAAGAACGCTACCTCTCCCCATATATGCTGATTAGGCCAGTTTCAGCCATACCATCTTGCACCCTTATAAATTTGATCACGAAGCTCCGTTGGGCCAACCCTTGTTCTCAGGGAGGACACTCCTAGGAAGGGCATGCTCCGAGAGAACGCTCTCACATGCGTAGTGCAAGGCACTATCAAGGAGAACGCTCTTCGAGAGGGTGCTCTCAAGGAGAACACTCTCACATGCGTACCGGGAAGGCACTCTCAAGGAGAACGCTCTCAGGGAGCACGCTCTCAGGGAGGGCATCTGTTTGGCCAGCACTTGGACTCGTGAGAGCGCTCGTGCCATTGCAGCTAAGCGAGTTGCTCCCATGGAGAGCACTCTCACAAGAGCATCATGCGGTGCTCCCAGGGAGAATGCTACCTCTCCCCATATATGCTGATTGGGCCAGTTTTAGCCATACCATCCTGCATCCTTATAAATTTGGTCACGAGGGACTGTTGGGCCAACACTTGGTCACGAGGGTCCGTTGGGGCAACGCTTGGTCACGAGGGACCGTTTGGCGAACACTTGGTCATGAGGGACCGTTGGGGCAACCCTTGGTCACGAGGGACCATTTGGCGAACACTTAATCACGAGGGATCGTTTGGCGAACACTTGGTCATGAGGGACCATTGGGCCAACCCTTGGTCACGAGGGACCGTTTGGCCAACACTTGGTCACGAGGGTAACGAGGTAACGTTGCGCCAACACTTGTTCCATTGGGCCATCACTTCGTCATGATTGTCTGTTGAACCAACACTTGGTCACGAGGGACCGTTTGGCCAACACTTGGTAACGAGGTAACGTTGCGCCAACACTTGGTCACGAGAGTCCGTTTCGCCAACACTTGGTCACGAGCGTCCGTTGGTCCAACAGTTGGTCATCCAGGACGGTTGGGCCAACCCTTCGTCACGAGGGTCCGTTTGGCCAACAGTTGGTCACGAGGGATTGTTGGGCCAACCCTTGGTCATGAGGGACTGTTGGGCCAACCCTTGGTCACCAGGGTCCGTTTGGCCAACAGTTGGTCACGAGGTTCCATTGGGCCATCACGTCGTCATGATTGTCTGTTGAACCAACACTTGGTCACGAGGGACCGTTGTGCCAACACTTGGTCACGAGGCACCGTTTGGCCAACACTTGGTTATGAGGGTCCGTTGTGCCATCACTTGGTCACGTGAAAGTGCTCGTGCTAGCGCAGCTATCAAGGTGCTCCTAGGGAGAACGCTACCTCTCCCCAGATATGTTGATTGGGCCAGTTTCAGCCATACCATCCCGCACCCTTACCCATGTGGTCACGAGGGACCGTTGGGCCATCACTAGGTCTCGTGAGAGTGCTTGTGCCAGCGCAGCTATGCGAGGTGCTCCCATGGAGAGCCCTCTCACGAGAGCACCGTGCGGTGCTCCCAACGAGAATGCTACCTCTCCCCATATAAGCTGATTGGGCCAGTTTTAGCCATACCATCCTGCATCCTTATAAATTTGGTCACGAGGGACCGTTTGGCCAAGAATTAGCCATGAGGGATTATTGGGCCAACCCTTTGTCACGAGGGACCGTTTGGCCAACAGTTGGTCACGAGGGACCATTGCGCCAACTCTTGGTCACGAGGGACCGTTGGGCCAATCCTTAGTCACGAGGGTCCGTTTGGCCAAGACTTGGTCACGAGGGACCATAGCGCCAACTCTTGGTCACGCGGGACCGTTGGTCCAACAGTTGGTCATCCAGGACGGTTGGGCCAACCCTTCGTCAGGAGGGTCCGTTTGGCCAACACTTGGTTATGAGGGTCCGTTGGGCTCTCACTTGGTCACGTGAAAGTGCTCGTGCTAGCGCAGCTATCAAGGTGCTCCTAGGGAGAACGCTACCTCTCCCCATATATGTTGATTGGGCCAGTTTCAGCCACACCATCCTGCACCCTTATAAATGTGGTCACGAGGGACCGTTGGTCCAACAGTTGGTCACGAGGGATTGTTGGGCCAACCCTTGGTTACGAGGGACCGTTTGGCCAAGAATTGGCCATGAGGGATTATCGGGCCAACCCTTTGTCACGAGGGACCGTTTGGCCAGGAATTGGCCATGAGGGATTATCGGGCCAACCCTTTGTCACGAGGGACCGTTTGGCCAACAGTTGGTCACGAGGTTCCATTGGGCCATCACTTGGTCACGTGAAAGTGCTCGTGCTAGCGCAGCTATGCAAGGTGCTCCTAGGGAGAACGCTACCTCTCCCCATATATGCTGATTAGGCCAGTTTCAGCCATACCATCCCGCACCCTTACCCATGTGGTCACGAGGGACCGTTGTGCCAACACTTGGTCACGAGGTTCCGTTGTTCCAACAGTTGGTCACCAGGGATTGTTGGGCCAACCCTTGGTCACGAGGGACCGTTTGGCCAAGAATTGGCCATGAGGGATTATTGGGCCAACCCTTTGTCACGAGGGACCGTTGGGTCAACACTTGGACACGAGGGTCCGTTGGGCCAACCCTTGGTCACGAGGGTCCGTTTGGCCAACAGTTTGTCACGAGGTTCCATTGGGCCATCACTTGGTCACGATTGTCTGTTGGACCAACACTTGGCCATGAGGGACCGTTGGTTCAGCGCTTGGTCACGAGGGACCGTTTGGTCAACACTTGGTCATGAGGGTCCGTTGGGCCATCACTTGGTCTCGTGAGAGTGCTTGTGCCAGCGCAGCTATGCGAGGTGCTCCCATGGAGATCACTCTCACGAGAGCACCATACGATGCTCCCAGCAAGAATGCTACATCTCCCCATATATGCTGATTAGGCCAGTTTTAGCCATACCATCCAGCACCCTTATAAATTTGATCATGAGGGACCGTTGGAACAACCCTTGGTCATGAGGGACCGTTGGGCCAACACTTGGTCAGAGGGAACAGTTGGCCCAACCCTTGGTCATGCGGGTCTGTTGGACCAACCCTGGACCGTTGGGCCAACACTTGGTCACGAGGGACCGTTGGGCCATCACTAGGGCACGATGGTCTGTTGGGCCAACACTTGGTCATGAGGGACCATTTGTTCAACGCTTGGTCACGAGTGATCATTTGGCCAACACTTGGTCACGAGGGACCATTTGGCCAACACTTGGTCACGAGGGTCCGTTTGGCCATCACTTGGTCACGAGGGTCCATTGGGTCATCAGTTGGTCTCGTGAGAGCCCTTGTCCCAGCGAAGGTATGCGAGGTGCTCCCATGGAGAGCCCTCTCACGATAGCACCGTGCGGTGCTCCCAACGAGAATGCTACCTCTCCCCATATATGCTGATTGGGCCAGCTTCATCCATACCATCTTGCACCTTTATAAATTTGGTCACGAGGGACCGTTGGGCCAACACTTGGTCACGAGGGACTGTTGGGCCAATCCTTGGTTACTAGGGTCCGTTTGGCCAACACTTGGTCATGACGGAATGTTGCGCCAACACTTGGTCACGAAGTACCATTGGGCCAACCCTTGGTCACCAGGGTCCGTTTGGCCAACACTTGGTAACGAGGTAACGTTGCGCCAACACTTGGTCACGAGGGACCGTTGGGCCAACCCTTCGTCACCAGGGTCCGTTTGGGCAACACTTGGTCATGAGGGAACGTTGCGCCAACACTTGGTCACGAGGGGCCGTTGGGCAAACCCTTGGTCACGAGGGTCCATTGGGCCATCGCATGGTTTTGTGAGAGCACTCGTGCCAGCGCAGCTATGCGAGGTGCTCCCATGAAGAGCACTCTCACGAGAGCACCGTGCGGTGCTCCCAGGGAGAACGCTACCTCTCCCCAGATATGTTGATTGGGCCAGTTTCAGCCGTACCATCCTACACCCTTATAAATTTGGTCACGAGGGACTGTTTGGCCAACACGTGGTCACGAGGGACCGTTGGGCCAACACTCGGTCACGAGGGACCGTTGGGCCAACACTTGGTCTCGTGAGAGCGCTCGTGCCAACGCAACTATGAGAGGTGCTCCCATGGAGAGCACTCTTGCGGGAGCACCATGCTGTGCTCCCAGGGAGAACGCTACCTCTCCCCACATATGTTGATTAGGCCATTTTCAGCCATACCATCCTGCACCCTTATAAATTTGGTCACGAGGGACCATTGGCCCAACCCTTGGTCACGATGCTACGTTTGGCCAACACTTTGTCACGAGGAACCATCGGGTCAATGCTTGGTCATGAGGGACCGTTTGGCCAAAACTTGGTCACGAGGGACCGTTGGGCCAACACTTGGTCACGATGGTCTGTTGGGCCAACAGGTGGTCACGAGGGACCGTTGGTTCAATGCTTGGTCACGAGGGACCGTTGGGCCAACCCTTGGTCACGAGGGACCGTTCCGCCAAAACTTGGTCTCGTGTAAGCGCAGCTATGCGAGGTGCTCCCACGAACAGCACTCTCACGGGAGCACTGTGCGGTGCTCCCAGGGAGAATGCAACCTCTCCCCATATATGTTTATTGGGCTAGTTTCAGCCATACCATCCTGCACCCTTATAAATGTGGTCA
>MNCI01017330.1:214120-219099 GCA_015680685.1 Gnetum montanum
GCACCCTCAACTACATGCAGAACAAGAGAGAACATGTCCCTCGTCCTTTCTCAACCCGTCCATGTGAACTCGCCATTACCACCCATGCGCTACTAGGCAATCGAATCGGTGAACAGGCAGAGACGACATGCGCTCGACGCTACCCCGTGGGGGCGTCCAAACGCTCTGCCTCCTCCACCGCACCGAATCAATGCTACCGTTCGCACGAAATCATTGAACAACGTTTCCGCACGGGATCGTTCAATCCCGTAAAGCCATCACTATCGACTCCGATCTCGCAACTCTATAGAAATGAGCTTCAGGGTTTACTGAATTTCTCGTCACACGATCGAGCAACGGAAAACTCCTTCGTGGAACACAGAGACACAGCGTGCCGCAGCCAAGACAATGGATTTTCGAGACATGGACTCAACCATCCCTCCAACTGCTTCTCCTAACCCTTAAACAACTTACGACCATGTTCGAGCGTGCGCTCAAACATCGCAAGCTACTCCAAGGGAAGGCGCTACCTATGTCCTTGAGTCCACAAAAGGCTCTTTTCATTGTGCTACGACCTCGAGACGGTCACCCGACTCTATAGAGTCCTCAAACCGAAATCAACAACGATGCACCCTCAACTGCATGCAGAACAAGAGAGAACATGTCCCTCGTCCTTTCTCGACCCGTCCATGTGAACTCGCCATTACCACCCATGCGCTACTAGGCAATCGAATCGGTGAATAGGTAGAGACGACATGCACTTGATGCTACCCCGTGGGGGCGTCCAAACGCTCTACCTCCTCCACCGCACCGAATGAACGCTACCGTTCGCACAAAATCATTGAACAACGTTTCCGCACGGGATCGTTCAATCCCGTAAAGCCATCAGTGCCGGCTCCGATCTCGCAACTCTATAGAAATGAGTTTCAGGGTTAACCGAATTCCCTGTCATGCGACCAAGCAACCAAAAACTGCTTCGTGAAACATAGAGACACAGCGTGCCGCAGCCAAGACAAGGGATTTTCGAGACATGGCCTCAAACATCCCTCCGACTGCTTCTCCTAACCCTTAAACAACTTACGACCGTGTTCGAGCATGTGCTCAAACTTTGCAAGCTACTCCAAGGGAAGGCGCTACCTGTGTCCTTGAGTCCACAAAAGGCTCTTTTCGTTGTGCTAGGACCTCGAGCTGGTCACCCAAGTCTATAGAGTCCTCAAACCGAAACCAACAATGAGGCACCCTCTACTGCATGCAGAACAGGAGAGAACATGTCCCTCGTCCTTTCTCGACCCGTCCATGTGAACTCGCCATTACCACCCATGCGCTACTAGGCAATCAAATCGGTGAACAGGCAGAGACAACATGCGCTCGACGTTACCCAGTGGGGGTGTCCAAACGCTCTGCCTCCTCCACCGCACCGAATCAACGCTACCGTTCACACGAAATGTTTAAAAAACATTTCCGCATGGGATCGTTCAATCCCGTAAAGCCATCAGTGCCGGCTCCGATCTCGCAACTCTATAGAAACGAGTTTCAGGGGTAACCGAATTCCCCATCACACGACCGAGCAATAGAAAACTCCTTCGTGAAACACAGAGACAAGGCGTGGTGCAGCCAAGACAAGGGATCTTCGAGACATGGCCTCGAACATCCTTCTGACTGCTTCTCCTAACCCTTAAACAACTCACAACCGTGTTCGAGCGTGTGCTGAAACTTCGCAAGCTACTCCAACGGAAGGCGCTACCTGTGTCCTTGAGTCCACAAAAGGCTCTTTTCATTGTGCTACAACCTCTAGATGGTCACCCGAGTCTATAGAGTCCTCAAACCGAAACCAAAAATGACCACGAAACGGTCACCTGAATCAAATCGTAAACAAGGACACCACCTTCTCTGGGGTTATCCTTCATCCCAACAAGCCTTGCAAGTCATCCACATGAACAACCACGCCGCGATATCGTGGGCAGGGCAAAACATCCCTGGGGGGAGAAACCCCCGTATCACTCTATCTCTCCAACCTCTCGTCAACTCTACCTCTCCCTATATATGTTGATTGTGCCAATTTCAGCCATACCGTCCTGCACCCTTATAAATTTGGTCACGAAAGACCAAATCAACGCTCTCGGGGAGGGCGAACTCATGTAGAACGCTCTAAAGGAGGGCGTCCCCAATAAGACCGATCTCAAGGATGGCATTCTAATACAAATGTAGCTTAACAAAGGCGCTCTCAAGGAGAACACTCTCACCTGCATAATGCAAAGTGCTCTCAGGGAGAATGCTCTAAGGGAAACCGCTCTCCAGGAGGTCACCCTCCAAGACGAAGCTCTCTACGAGAGTGCCCTCTTAGAGAACACTATCATGTGCGTAACACAAGGTGATCCTAGGTCGAACGCTCTGAGGGTGCTTGCACTAACGAAGACCATTCTCTAAGAGGGCACCTTCTGAGAAAGAGCTCTCAACGAGGGCACTCTCAAGAAGAACGTTCTCATGGGCATAGCACAAGATAATCAGAGAACGCATCCTCAGGAAGAACATTCTCACAGAGGCCGCTCTCAGGGAAAACGCTCTCATGAAGGGCACGCTCTAAACGAAGGCACTCTTTGACAGAATGATCTCAACGAGGGCGCTCTCAAAGAGAACGCTCTTTCAAAGGCCCCTCCAATGAAGGGCACTCCTAAAAACAATGCTCTCATCGAGGGCGATCTCACGGAGCCCGCTCTCAAGGAAGGCATTCTAATCGAGGCCACTCTCCAAGAGAACGCTCTCAACAAAGGCGCTCTCAGGGAGAACACTCTCACGTGCGCAACGCAAGGTGCCCTAGAGGAGAACGCTCTAAGAGAGGTCACTCTAAGGGAGAGAGCTCTCAGGGAGAACACTCTCGAGGAGGGCGAGCTCATGTAGAATGCTCTTAAAGGGGGACTCTCTCAACAAGGGCGTCCCCAGCAAAACCGATCTCAATGACGCTGTTCTAATGGAGGTAGCTCTCCAAGAGAACAATCTCAACAAGGGTGCTCTCCAGGAGAACACTCTCATGTTCATAACACAAAGTGCGCTCAGGGAGGTCCCTTTTGAGGGAGAGCACTCGCCCAGAGGGAGCTCTCAACGAGGGCGCTGCAAGAAGAACGCTCCAGGGCAACCAACCCCATGGAACATGCCCACAACGTTGCAAGTCTTTTATCTCAAATCGTAAACGAGGACACAGCCTTCTCTAGGGCTATCCTTCTTTGCAAACAAGGCTCGTGGGTCACGGACATGAACAACGAGGCCGCGATATCATGGGCAGGGCAAGGCATCCCTGAGGGGAGAAACCCACGTATCGCTCTATCACTCCGACCGCTCGTCAACTCTACCTCCCCCTATATATGTTGATTGGGCCAGTTTCAGCCATACTGTCCCGCACCCTTATAAATTTGATCACGAAGGACCAGCTCAAGGAAAGTGCTCTCACGTGAGTGGCGCAAGGCGCTCTCTAGGAGGACGTTCTCAAAGAGAACGCTCTCCGAAAGGCCACTCTAACAGAGGGTGCTCTCACGGCGGCCGTTCTCAGGGAGGGTGCTCCTCCAAAGAACACTCTCAATGATGAAGCTCTCGAGGAGAACATTCACATGAGGGCGCAAGGTGCTCTCAAGGAGAACTCTCTCGTGAAGGCCACTCTGATGGAGGTAGCTCTCAGGGAGAACGCTCTCAGGGAGGGCACTCTTCGACACAGTGCTCTCAACCAGGGTGTTACAGGGAGAACGCTCCCACCGAGGGCCCTCTCAAGGAGAAAGCTCTTTGAAATGCCACTCTAACGGAGGGTGCTCTCAAGGAGAACGCTCTACAGGAGGGCACCCCTAGCAAGACCGATCTCAAGAAGGGGGCTCTACAAGAGAACACTCTCAACAAGGGTGCTCTCGAGGAGAACACTCTCATGTGCGCAATGCAAGGTGCTCTCAGGGAGGTCGCTCTGAGGGAGAACACTCTCAAAGAGGGCATCCCCAGTGACACCGATCTCAGTGAGGGCATCTGCAGTTAGATTGCTCTCAACGAGGGCGTTCTCAGGGAGGGCACTCTTAGGAAGACTGCTCCCAAGGAGACTACTCCCGATGGGGGTGTTCTCAATAAAGGCACTCCAGGGAGAACACTCCCGATGAAGGTGTACTAAGGGAGACAGCTCTCAGGGAGGGCACTCTTACGAAGACTGCTCTCAACCAGGGCACTCCAAGGAGAACGCTACCGATGAGGACGTCCTCAGGGAGACCGCTCTTCAGAAGGGCGTTCTCAGGGAAGATGCTCTTAGGAAGGACGCTCTATGAAAGAACACTCTCAAGGTGAAAAATCTCACGTGCGTAATGCAAGGTGCTCTCATGGAGAACGCTCTCACGGAGGCCGCTCTAACGGAGGATTCTATCAGGGAGAACGCTCTCAAGGAGGGCACTCTTCGACAAAATGCTCTCAATGAGGGAGCTCCAAGGAGAACGTTTTTGATGAGGGCGCTATCAGAGAGACCGCTCTCAAGGAGGGCATTCTCCAGGGAGACCACTCTCAACGAGGACCCTCCAGGGAGAACGCTCCCGATGAAGGCGTCCTTAGTGAGATTGCTCCCAAGGAGGGCATTCTCAGGGAGGGCACTCTTAGGAAGACCGCTCCCAAGGAGACTTCTCCCGATGAGGGCGCTCTCAATGAGGGGGCTCCAGGGAGAATGCTCCTGATGAGGGCGTCCTTAGTGAGATTGCTCTCAAGGAGGGAGTTCTCAGGGAGGGCACACTTAGGAAGACCGCTCCCAAGGAGACTACTCCCGATGAGGGCGCTCAAGGGAGAACGTTCATGATGAAGGCGTCCTCAACAAGATCGCTCTCAAGAAGGGAATTCTCAAGGAGGGCACTCTTACGAAGACCACTCTCAAGGAGACCGCTCCCCATGAGTGCGCTCTCAGGGAGACCTCTCTCAAGGAGGGCGTTCTCCAGGGAGACCACTCTCAACGAGGGCGCAACAGGGAGAACGCTACCTATGAGGACGTCCTC
>MNCI01017330.1:228191-230691 GCA_015680685.1 Gnetum montanum
ACACATGGTCACGAGGGACCGTTGCGCCGACTCTTGGTCACGAGGGACCGTTGCGCCAACACTTGGTCTCGTGCCAGCGTAGCTATGCGAGGTGCTCCCATGGAGAGCACCGTGCAGTGCTCCCAGGGAGAACGCTACCTCTCCCCATATATGTTGATTGGACCAGTTTCAGCCATACCATCCTGCACCCTTATAAATATGGTCACGAGGGACTGTTGGGCCAACACTTGGTCACGAGGGACCGTTTGCACAACAGTTGGTCACGAGGGACCGTTTAGCCAACACTTGGTCATGAGGGTCCATTGGACCATCACTTGGTCTCATGCCAGCGCAGCTATGCGAGGTGCTCCCCATGGAGAGCACTCTCACAAGAGCACCGTGCGATTTTCCTAGGGAGAACTCTACCTCTCCCCATATATGTTGATTGGACCAGTTTCAGCCATACCATCCTGCACCCTTATAAATATGGTCACGAGGGACTGTTGGGCCAACAGTTGGTCATGAGGGACCGTTTGGCCAACCCCTGGTCACGAGGGTCCGTTGGTCCATCACTTGGTCTCGTGCCAGCGCAGCTATGCGAGGTGCTCCCCATGGAGAGCACTCTCACAAGAGCACCGTGCGATTTTCCTAGGGAGAACGCTACCTCTCCCCATATATGTTGATTGGGCCAATTTCAGCCATACCATCCTCCACCCTTATAAATATGGTCACAAGGGACCGTTGGGCCAACACTTGGTCACAAGGGACTGCTGGTTCAACGCTTGGTCACAAGGGACTGTTGGGCCAACGCTTGCTCACGAGGGACCGTTGGGCCAACACTAGGTCACGAGGGATCGTTGGTTCAACGCTTGGTCACGAGGGACCGTTTGGAAACACTTGGTCACGAGGGTCCGTTGGGCCATCAGTTGGTCTCGTGAGAGCACTCGTGCCAGAGCAGCTATGCGAGGTGCTCCCGTGCAGAGCAATCTTGCGAGAGCACCGTGCAGTGCTCCTAGGGAGAATGCTACCTCTCCCCATATATGTTGATTGGGCCAGTTTCAGCCTTATAATCCTACACCCTTATAAATGTGGTCACGAGGGACCGTTTGGACAACAGTTGGTCACAAGCGACCATTTGGCCAACACTTGGTCACGAGGGTCCGTTGGGCCATCACTTGGTCTCGTGCCAGCGCAGCTATGCGAGGTGCTCCCATGGAGAGCACTCTTGCGAGAGCACCGTGCAGTGCTCCCAGGGAGAACGCTACCTCTTCCCATATATGTTGATTGGGCCAGTTTCAGCCATACCATCCTGCACCCTTATAAATGTGCTCATGAGGGACCGTTGGGCCAACACATGGTCACGAGGGACCGTTGCGCTGACACTTGGTCATGAGGGACCGTTGCGCCGACACTTGGCCATGAGGGACCATTGGGCCAACCCTTAGTCACAAGGGTCTGTTTGGCCAACACTTGGTCACGAGGGTCCGTTGGGCCATCACTTGGTCTCGTGCCAGCACAGCTATGCGAGGTGCTCCCATGGAGAGCACTCTTGCGAGCGCACCGTGCAGTGCTCCCAGGGAGAACGCTACCTCTTCCCATATATGTTGATTGGGCCAGTTTCAGCCATACCATCCTGCACCCTTATAAATGTGGTCACGAGGGACCGTTGGGCCAACACTTGGTCACGAGGGACCATTGCGCCAACACTTGGTCACGAGGGAACATTGGGCCAACCCTTGGTTAGGAGGGACCGTTTGGCCAACAGTTGGTCACGAGGGACCATTGGGCCCACACTCGGACATGAGGGACCATTGGGCCAACCCTTAGTCACAAGGGTCCATTTGGCCAACACTTGGTCACGAGGGTCCGTTTGGCCAACACTTGGTCTCGTGCCAGCGCAGCTATGCGAGGTGCTCCCCATGGAGAGCACTCTCACGAGAGCACCGTGCGGTGCTCCCAGGAAGAACGCTACCTCTCCCCATATATGCTGATTGGGCCAGTTTCAGCCATACCATCTTGCACCCTTATAAATTTGATCACGAGGGACCATTTGGCCAATACTTGGTCACAAGGGACCATTGGGCCAACCCTTGGTCATGAGGGCTCGTTTGGCCAACAGTTGGTTGCGTGGTTCCGTTGGGCTATCACTCGGTCATGATGGTCTGTTGGGCCAACACTTGGTCATGAGGGACCGTTGGTTCAACGCCTGCTCACAAGGGACCGTTTGTCCAACACTAGATCACAAGGGTCCATTGGGCCATCACTTGGTCTTGTGAGAGCACTCATGCCAGCGCAGCTATGCAAGGTGCTCCCATGGAGAGCACTCTCACGAGAGCTCCATGCGGTGCTCCCAGGGAGAACACTACCTCTCCCCACATATGTTTATTGGGCCAGTTTCAGCCATACCATCCTGCACCCTTGTAAATTTGGCCACGAGGGACGATTGGGCCAACACTAGGTCACGCGGGTCCGTTTGGCCAACACTCGGTCACGAGGGACCGCTGGTTCAACGCTTGGTCAC
>MNCI01017330.1:240691-249251 GCA_015680685.1 Gnetum montanum
CTCTATAGAAACGAGTTTCAGGGTTAACCGAATTCCCCGTCACGCGACCGAGCAACAGAAAACTCCTTCGTGAAACATAGAGACACAGCGTGCCGTAGCCAAGACAAGGGATTTCCAAGAAATGGCCTCAAACATCCCTCCGACTGCTTCTCCTAACCCTTAAACAACTTGCGACCGTGTCCGAGCGTGCGCTCAAACTTTGCAAGCTACTCCAAGGGAAGGCGCTACCTGTGTCCTTGAGTCCACAAAAGGCTCTTTTCATTGTGCTACGACCTCGAGAAGGTCACCTGAGTCTATAGAGTCCTCAAACCGAAACCAACAACGAGGCACCCTCGACTGCATGCAGAACAAGAGAGAACATGTCCCTCGTCCTTTCTCGACCCATCCATTCGAACTCACCATTACCACCCATGCGCTACTAGGCAATCGAATCGGTGAATAGGCAGAGACGACATGCGCTCGACGCTACCCAGTGGGGGCGTCCAAACGCTCTGCCTTCTCCACTGCACTGAATCAACGCTACCGTTTGCATGAAATCGTTGAACAACGTTTCCGCATGAGATCGTTCAATCCTGTAAAGCCATCAGTGCCGGCTCCGATCTCGCAACTCTATAGAAACGAGTTTCAGGGTTAACCGAATTACCCATCACGTGACCAAGCAATAGAAAACTCCTTTGTGAAACATAGAGACACAGCGTGCCGCAGCCAAGACAAGGGATTTCCGAGACATGGCCTCAAACATCCCTCTGGCTGCTTCTCCTAACCCTTAAACAACTTACGACCGTGTTCGAGCGTGCACTCAAACTTCGCAAGCTACTCCAAGGGAAGGCGCTACCTGTGTCCTTAAGTCCACAAAAGGCTCTTTTCGTTGTGCTATGACCTCGAGATGGTCACCCGAGTCTATAGAGTCCTCAAACCGAAACCAACAACGACCACGAAACGGTCACCCGAATCAAATCGTAAATGAGGACACCGCCTTCTCCGGGGTTATCCTTCTTCCCAACAAGCCTTGCAAGTCATCCACATGAACAACCACGCCGCAATATCGTAAGCAGGGCAAAACATCCCTGGGGGGAGAAACCCATGTATCACTCTATCTCTCCAACCTCTCGTCAACTCTACCTCCCCCTATATATGTTGATTGGGCTAGTTTCAGCCATACGTTCCCGTACCCTTATAAAATTGGTGACGAAAGACCAAATCAATGCTCTCGGGGAGGGCGATCTCATGTAGAACGCTCTAAAGGAGGGCGTCCCCAATAAGACCGATCTCAAGGAAGGCATTCTAATACAAATGTAGCTCAACAAAGACGCTCTCAAGGAGAACACTCTCACCTGCATAACGCAAAGTGCTTTCAAGGAGAACGCTCTAAGGGAGACCGCTCTCCGGGAGGTCACCCTCCAAGACGAAGCTCTCTATGAGAGCGCCCTCTTAGAGAACACTATAACGTAGTGCAATGCGCTCTCAAGAAACATGCTCTCAAGGAGATCGCTCTTTGAGATGCCACTCTTATGCAGAAAGCTCTGCATGAGAATGCTCTCAAGGAGGGCAGTCCCGGGGAGGTCAATCTCATGAAGAACGTTCTTAAGAAAGACGCGCTCTTGAGCAGGGCATCCTCTGGGAGGCCAATCTCAAGGAGGGCATTCTTAGGAAGGGCACTCTTACGAAGGGCATTCTCCAAAAGAATGTGCTCAACGAGGGCGCTCTCAAGGTGAACACTCTCACGTGCATAACGCAAGGTGCTCTCATGGACAACGCTTTCATCGAATCCACTCTCAAGGAGAACACTCTTGCAAAGGCCGCTGTACTAGAGGGTGCTCTTCAACAAAACGTTCTCGATGACAGCGCTCCACGGAGAACGCTCAAATGTAAGGCCACTTTAGCAAGGTGTTGTCCAAGAGAACGCTCTCAGGGAAGGCGATCTCACGTACAATGCTCTCAAGCAGGACGCTCTCAACGAGGGCATCCTTCGAGAGCGATCTCTCAACGAGAGCACTCTCCAAGAGAACACTCTCACGTGACTAACGCTAAGTGCTCTTGGGGAAGGTGCTCTCAAGGAGAATACTATTTAAAAAGTAGCTCTAATGGAGTGCGCTCCTAGAGAGGCCGCTACCACCGTGAATGTTCTTAAGGAGGACGCCTCTCCAGAAGGGCGTCCTCAACGACACCGTTCTCAGGGAGGGCACTCTTAGGAAGGGCACTCTCTGATCCAAGCATTCTCAATGACGGCACTCTCAAGGTGAACACTCTCATGTGCATAACACAAGGTGATCCCATGGACAACGCCATCATGGAGGAAGCTCTCAAGGAGAACACTTTCACAGAGACCGCTCTTAGGAAGAACGATCTCAGCAAAGGCGATCTAAATGAGGGCATCCTTTGACAGAATGATCTCGATGAGGGCACTCTATGAAGAACGATTCGGGAGAGGGCACCCTCAAAGAGAACACTTATCAGATGGTCGCTCTAACAGAGGGCGCTCTGAAGAGGAACGCTCTCAAGGAGGGCGTCCTCAGCCAGACCGATCTCAATGAGGGCGCTGTAATGGACGATGCTCTCCAAGAGAACGCTTCCAACAACAGTGCTCTCAGGGAGAACACTATCATGTGCGTAACAAAATGTGATCTCAGGTCGAATGCTCTGAGGGTGCTTGCACTAACAAAGAGCATTCTCTAAGAGGGCACCTTCTGAGAAAGAGCTCTCAACGAGGGCACTCTCAAGAAGAACGCTCTCACTGGCGTAGCACAAGATAATNGGCACTCCTAAAAAAAATGCTCTCATCGAGGGCAATCTCACGGAGCTCGCTCTCAAGGAAGGCATTCTAATCAAGGCCACTCTCCAAGAGAACGCTCTCAACAAAGGCGTTCTCAGGGAGAACACTCTCACATGCGCAACGCAAGGTGCCCTAGAGGAGAACGCTCTGAGAGAGGTTGCTCTAAGGGAAAGAGCTCTCAGGGAGAATGCTCTCGAGGAGGGCGATCTCACGTAGAACGCTCTTAAAGGGGACTCTCTCAACGAGGGCATCCCCAGCAAAACCGATCTCAATGATGCTGTTCTAATGGAGGTAGCTCTCCAAGAGAATAATCTCAACAAGGGTGCTCTCTAGGAGAACACTCTCGCGTGCATAACACAAAGTGCCCTCAGGGAGGTCCCTTTTGAGGGATAGCACTCGCCCAGAGGGAGCTCTCAATGAGGGCGCTCCAAGAAGAACGCTCCAGGGAAACCAACCCCATGGAACATGCCCACAATGCTGCAAGCCTTTTATCTCAAATCGTAAACGAGGACACCACCTTCTCCGGGGCTATCCTTCTCGCAAATAAGGCTCGTGGGTCACGGACATGAACAACGAGGCCGCGATATCATGGGCAGGGCAAGGCATCCCTGAGGGGAGAAACCCACGTATCGCTCTATCACTCCGACTGCTCGTCAACTCTACCTCCCCCTATATATGTTGATTGGGCTAGTTTCAGCCATACCGTCCCACACCCTTATAAATTTGATCACGAAGGACCAGCTCAAGGAGAGCACTCTCACGTGCGTGGCGCAAGGCGCTCTCTGGGAGGGTGTTCTCAAAGAGAACGCTCTCCGAAAGGCTAGTGTAATAGAGGACGCTCTCACGAAGGGCGTTCTCAGGGAGGGTGCTCCTCCAAAGAACACTCTCAACGACGACGCTCTAGAGGAGAACATTCACACGAGGGCGCAAGGCGCTCTCAAGGAGAACGCTCTCGTGAAGGCCGCTCTGATGGAGGTAGCTCTCAGGGAGAATGCTCTTAGGGAGGGCACTCTTCGACATAGTGCTCTCAACTAGGGTGTTACAGGGAGGACGCTCCCACCGAGGGCCCTCTCAAGGAGAAAGCTCTTTGAAAGGCTGCTCTAACGGAGGGTGCTCTCAAGGAGAACGCTCTACGGGAGGGCACCCCTAGCGAGACCGATCTCAAGAAGGGGGCTCTACAAGAGAACACTCTCAACAAGGGCGCTCTCGAGGAGAACACTCTCACGTGCGCAACGCAAGGTGCTCTCAGGGAGGTCGCTCTGAGGGAAAACGCTCTCAAAGAGGGCATCCCCAGTGACACTGATCTCAGTGAGGGCGTCCGCAGTTAGATTGCTCTCAACGAGGGCATTCTCAGGGAGGGCACTCTTAGGAAGACCGCTCCCAAGGAGACTGCTCCCGATGGGGGTGCTCTCAATGAAGGCACTCTAGGGAGAACACTCTTGATGAAGGCGTTCTAAGGGAGACAGCTCTCAGGGAGGGCACTCTTATGAAGATCGCTCTCAGGGAGACTACTCTCAACGAGGGCGCTCCAAGGAGAATGCTACCGATGAGGACGTCCTCAGGGAGACCAATCTCAAGGAGGGCGTTCTCAGGGAAGACGCTCTTAGGAAGGGTGCTCTACGAAAGAACGCTCTCAAGATGAAAACTCTCACATGCGTAACGCAAGGTGCTCTCATGCAGAACGCTCTCATGGAGGCCGCTCTAACGGAGGATGCTCTCAGGGAGAACGCTCTCAAGGAGGGCACTCTTTAACAAAATGCTCTCAACGAGTGTGCTCCAAGGAGAACGCTATTGATGAGGGCGCTGTCAGAGAGACTGCTCTAAAGGAGGGCATTCTCCAAGGAGACCGCTCTCAACGAGGGTGCTCCAGGCAGAACGCTCCCGATGATGTCCTCAGTGAGATTGCTCTCAAGGAGGGCGTTCTCAGGGAGGGCACTCTTAGGAAGACTGCTACCAAGGAGACTGCTCCCGATGAGGGCGCTCGAGGGAGAACGTTCACGATGAAGGCGTCCTTAGCAAGATTGCTCTCAAGAAGGGCATTCTCAAGGAGGGCACTCTTACGAACACCGCTCTCAAGGAGACCGCTCCCCATGAGCGCGCTCTCAGGGAGACCGCTCTCAAGGAGGGCGTTCTCCAGGGAGACTGCTCTCAACGAGGGCGCAACAGGGAGAACGCTACCGATGAGGACGTCCTCAGGGAGACCGCTCTCAAGGACGACATTCTCAGGGAGGGCGCTCTTAGGAAGGGCACTCTACGAAAGAATGCTCTCAAGGTGAAAACACTCACATGCGTAATGCAAGGTGCTCTCATGGAGAACGCTCTCATGGAGAACGCTCTCATGGAGGCTGCTCTAACGGAGGATGCTCTCCAACAGAACGCTCTTGGGGAGGGCACTCTCGAGGAGAACATTCACACCAAGGCGCAAGGCGCTCTCAAGGAGAACGCTCTCACGGAGGCCGCTCTGACTGAGGCAGCTCTCACGGAGAATGCTCCCAAGGAGGGAACTCTTCGATAGAATGCTCTCAACCAGGGTGTTACAGGGAGAACACTCCCAGCGAGGGCCCTCTCAAGGAGAAAGCTCTTCAGAAGGCCACTCTAACGGAGGGTGCTCTCTACGAGAACGCTCTCGGGGAGGGTGCCCCTAGCGAGACCGATCTCAAGAAGGGTGCTCTCCAAGAGAACGCTCTCAACAAGTACGCTCTCGAGGAGAATACTCTCAGGTGCGCAACGCAAGGTGCTCTCAAGGAGGTCGCTCTCGGGGAGGGCACCCTTCGAAAAGGAGCTCTAAATGAAGGTGCTCTCCAGGAGAACAATCTCACATGCATAGCCCAAGGCACTCTCAAGGAGAACGCTCTCCGAAAGGCCGCTCTCACGAAGAACGTTCTTTAGGAGATGCTCTCGACCAAGCGTTGGCCGAATGGACCTTCGTGACCAAATTTATAAGGGTCCAGGATGGTATGGCTAAAACTGGCCCAATCAACATATATAGGAAGAGATAGTATTCTCCCCGGGAGCGCACTCTTAAGGAGGGCACTCTCTAGGAGAGCATTCTCATGGAGGGCACTCTCTAGGAGAGCGTTCTCATGGAGGGCACTCCCACAGAGAGCGTGCTCATGTTGAGCATCCTCAAGGAGGGCGCTCTCACGAAGAACGCTCTCAAAGAGAGAGCTCTCGCGAGAGCATCGTGCGATGCTCCCAGGAAGAACGCTACCTCTCCCTATATATGCTGATTGGGCCAGTTTTAGCCATACCATCCCGCACCCTTATAAATTTGGTCACGAAGACCGCGTTCTCAAAAAGAGCGTTCTCAGAGAGAGAGCACCAAGTAAGGGCGCCCTCAAGGAAAATGCTCTGAGTGAGAACACTCTCGGGGAGGGCGCTCTCAGCGAGAATGCTCTAACAAAGGCTACTCTCCATGAGAATGCTCTCAACGAGCGTGCGCTCGAGGAAAACATTCTCACGTGCATAATGCAAGGCACTCTCAAAGAGGGTGCACTCAACGAGAACGCTCTCAGGAACACCCCTCTAACAGAGGGTGCTCTTTGAGAGAACGCTTTCAATGAGGGCGCTCTCAAGGAGAACACTCTCATGAGCATAGCACAAGGCGCTCTTAGGGAGGGTGATCTCAAGGAGAACGCTCTCAAGGAGGCTGCTCTAACAGAGGCCGCTCTCGCAGAGGACGATCTCGCAAAGGGCAGTCTTAAGGAGGACACTATTAGAGAGGGCATCCTCAGTGAGCCCGTTCTCAGGGAGGGCACTCTCATGGAGGGTGCGCTCCAAGAGAACGCTCTCAACGAGGGCGCTCTCCAAGAGACCACTCTCACGTGCATAGCACAAGGTGTACTCAGGGAGAACGCTCCCACGGAGGGAGCTCTCAGGAAGGACGCTCTAACGGAGGATGCTCTCCAAGACAATGCTCTCGAGGAGAACACTCTCATGTGCGTAGTGCAAGGCATTCTTAGGGAGAATTCTTGGAGGGAGGCCACTCTCCAGGAGGGTGCTCTCAACGAGAACACTCTCACGTGCGTTGCGCAAGGTGCTCTCATGAAGGGCGCTCTCAAGGAGAACGCTTTCCAAAAAGCCGCTCTAACGAAGGGTGCTCTCAAGGAGAATGCTCTCACAGAGCACACTCTTAAGGAGGGTGTCCTCAGGGAGACACTTCTCTCGAAGGGCACTCTTAGGAAGGGCACGCTCTGAGAGAACGCTCTCAACGAAGGCACTCTCAAGGAGAACACTCCTAGATGCGTAGTGCAAGGCACTATTAGGGAAAATGCTATGAGGGAGGCTGCTCTCAGGGCGAGCACTCTCTGGGAGCGCACCCTCTGAGATGGTGCTCTCAATGAGNTGAGCACTCTCTGGGAGCGCACCCTCTGAGATGGTGCTCTCAATGAGAACACTCTCACGTGCATAGTGGAAGGTGCTCTCGGGGAGGGCACTCTCAAGGAGAATGTTCTCATGGAGCACGCTCTTAAGGAGGATGCTCTCAAGGAGGGCGTCCTCAGGGAGACCGTTCTCAAGAAGGGCACTCTCCAAGAGAACGCTCTCAATGAGGGCACTTTTAAGGAGAACACTCTCACGTGCGTAGCACAAGGCACTCTCAGGGAGGGCGCTCCAAAGGAGAACGCTCCCACGTGCGTAGTGTAAGGTGATCTCGGTGAGAACGCTGTCAGCGAGAACGCTCTCCATGGAGTGCGCTCTCATAGAGAGCGTGCTCACGTTCAGCATGCTCAGGGAGGGCGCTCTCCAGGAGAACGCTCTCAACGAGGACGCTCTCCAGGAGAATGCTCTCACATGCGTAGCGCAAGGTGTGCTCAGGGAGAACGCTCCCATGAAGGGTGCTCTCAACAAGAACACTCTCACGTGCATACCGAAAGGCGCTTTCGGGGAGGGCGCTCTCAAGGAGAATGCTCTCAGAGAGCACGCTCTCGAGAAGGGCGTCCTCACGTGCGTAACACAAGACGCTCTCATAGAGGGTGCACTCAGCGAGAATGCTCTGAGGAACACCGCTCTAATGGAGGGCACTTTCACGGAGAACACTCTCAAGGAAGGCATTCTCGAGAAGAACGCTTTCAGGGAGGCCACTCCCAGGAAGAGCGCTCTCGAACAGAATGCTCTCAACGAGGCCCCTCTCATTGAGAATGCTCTCAAATGCACAACACAAGGCTCTCTCAGGGAGTACACTCTAAGAGAGAACACCATCACGTTGCGCAGCAAGAGGCACTCCCACAGAGAGTGGTCTTGCAAGCGCTGCATGAGACGCTCTTGTGAGAGCGCTCTTGCCAGCGCAGCTATGCGAGGCGCTATCGTGAGAGCGCTCTCGCGAGAGCACCATGCAATGCTCCCAGGAAGAATACTACCTCTCCCCATATATGCTAATTGGGCCAGTTTTAGCCATACCATCTTGCACCCTTATAAATTTGGTCATGAAGCTCCGTTGGGCCAACCCTTGTTCTCAGGGAGGGCACTCCTAGGAAGGGCATGCTCTGAGAGAACGCTCTCACATGCATAGCACAAGACACTATCAAGGAGAACGCTCTGAGGGAGGCCGCTCTTAGGGAGGGTGCTCTCAAGGAGAACACTCTCACGTGCGTACCGAGAAGGCACTCTCAAGGAGAACGCTCTCAGGGAGCACGCTCTCAGGGAGGGCGTCCGTTTGGCCAGCACTTGGACTCGTGAGAGCGCTCGTGCCATCGCAGCTAAGCGAGTTGCTCCCATGGAGAGCACTCTCACGAGAGCATCGTGCGGTGCTCCCAGGGAGAACGCTACCTCTCCCCATATATGCTGATT
>MNCI01017330.1:250109-252609 GCA_015680685.1 Gnetum montanum
TTGGGCCAACCCATGGTCACAAGGGACCGTTTGGCCAACAATTGGTCACGAGGGACTGTTGGGCCAACCCTTGATCACGAGGGACCGTTGGGCCAACACTTGGACACGAGGGTCTGTTGGGCCAACCCCTGGTCACGAGGGTCCATTTGGCCAACAGTTGGTCACGAGGTTCCGTTGGGCCATCACTTGGTCATGATTGTCTGTTGGACCAACACTTGGCCATGAGGGACAGCTGGTTCAGCGCTTGGTCACGAGGGACCGTTTGGTCAACACTTGGTCACGAGGGTCTGTTGGGCCATCACTTGGTCTCGTGAGAGTGCTTATGCTAGCGTAGCTATGCGAGGTGCTGCCATGGAGAGCACTCTCACGAGAGCACCGTACGGTGCTCCCAACGAGAATGCTTCCTCTCCTCATATATGCTGATTGGGCCAGCTTCATCCATACCATCCTGCACCCTTATAAATTTGGTCACGAGGGACCGTTGGGCCAACACTTGGTCACGAGGGACTGTTGGGCCAATCCTTGGTTACTAGGGTCCGTTTGGCCAACACTTGGTCACGACGGAACGTTGCGCCAACACTTGGTCACGAGGTACCGTTGGGCCAACCCTTGGTCACCAGGGTCTGTTTGGCCAACACTTGGTCACGACGGAACGTTGCGCCAACACTTGGTCACGAGGGACCGTTTGGGTGAACACTTCGTCACAAGGGACCGTTGGCCCAACCCTTGGTCATGCGGGTCCGGTGGGCCAACCCTTGGTCACGAGGGTCCATTGGGCCATCGCATGGTTTTGTGAGAGCACTCGTGCCAGCGCAGCTATGCGAGGTGCTCCCATGAAGAGCACTCTCAGGAGAACACCGTGCGGTGCTCCCAGGGAGAACGCTACCTCTCCCCAGATATGCTGATTGGGCCAGTTTCAGCCGTACCATCCTGCACCCTTATAAATTTGATCACGAGGGATCGTTTGGCCAACACGTGGTCACGAGGGACCGTTGGGCCAACACTCGGTCACGAGGGACCGTTGGGCCAACCCTTGGTCACGAGGGTCTGTTGTGTCAAAACTTGGTCATGAGGGACCCTTTGGCCAACAGTTGGTCGCGAGGGACCATTGGGCCAACACTTGGTCACGAGGGTTCGTTGGGCCAACCCTTCGCCACGATGCTCCATTTGGCCAACACTCGGTCACGAGGGACCGTTGGGCCAACACTTGGTCTCGTGAGAGCGCTCGTGCCAACGCAGCTATGCGAGGTGCTTCCATGGAGAGCACTCTTGCTGTGCTCCCAGGGAGAACGCTACCTATCCCCACATATGTTGATTGGGCCAATTTCAGCCATACCATCCTGCACCCTTATAAATTTGGTCACGAGGGACTGTTGGCCCAACCCTTGGTCACGATGCTCCGTTTGGCCAACACTTTGTCACAAGGGACCGTCGGGTCAACGCTTGGTCATGAGGGACCGTTTGGCCAACACTTGGTCACAAGGGACCATTGGGCCAACCCTTGGTCACGATGGTCTATTGGGCCAATAGGTGGTCACGAGGAACCGTTGGTTCAATGCTTGGTCACGAGGGACCGTTGGGCCAACCCTTGGTCACGAGGGGCCGTTCTGCCAAAACTTGGTCTCGTGTAAGCGCAGCTATGCGAGGTGCTCCCACGAAGAGCACTCTCACAAGAGCACTATGCGGTGCTCCCAGGGAGAATGCAACCTCTCCCCATATATGTTGATTGGGCCAATTTCAGCCATACCATCCTATACCCTTATAAATTTGGTCACGAGGGACTGCTTGTTCAACGCTTGTTCAGGAGGGACCGTTTTGCCAACACTTGGTCACGAGGGACCGTTGGGCCAACACTTGGTCACGAGGGACAGTTGGGCTAGCAGTTGGTCATGAGGGATCGTTGGGCGAGCAGTTGGTCACAAGGGACCGTTGGGCCAGCAGTTGGTCACAAGGAACCATTTGGACAATAGTTGGTCACGAGGGTCCGTTGGGCCAGCCCTTGGTCACGATGGTCTGTTGGGACAACACTTGGTCATGAGGGACCGTTGGTTCAACGCTTGATCACAAGCGACCGCTAGTTTAACGCTTGGTCATGAGGGACCGTTTGGCCAACTCTTGGTCACGAGGGTCCATTGGGACATCACTTGGTCTCGTGCGAGCACAGCTATGCGAGGTGCTCCCACGAAGAGCACTCTCTCGAGAGCACCGTGCGGTTCTCCCAGGGAGAATGCTACCTCTCCCCATATATGTTGATTGGGCCAGTTTCAGCCATACCATCCTGCACCCTTATAAATGTGGTCAGGAGGGATCGTTGGGCCAACACTTGGTCACGAGGGACCGTTGGTTCAACGCTTGGTCACGAGGGACCGTTGGGCCAACAGTTGGTCACGAGGGACCGTTTGGACAACAGTTGGTCACGAGGGACCGTTTGGCCAACACTTGGTCACGAGGGTCTGTTGGGCCATCACTTGGTCTCGTGAGACCGATCATGCCAACGCAG
>MNCI01017330.1:260109-263740 GCA_015680685.1 Gnetum montanum
GTCGCTGCGACGGGAATGCAAGACCGTGACCAACGAGACAAAACCATGTGCACGTCAATGATCCTACTGCAGGTTCACCTACGGTAACCTTGTTACGACTTCTCCTTCCTCTAAACGATAAGGTTCAATGAGCTTCTCACGACATCGACGATGGCGAAACCATCATCATCGCCGTAATTCGAACATTTCACCGGATCGTTCAATCGGTAGGAGCGACGGGAGGTGTGTACAAAGGGCAGGGATGTAGTCAACGCGAGCTGATGACTCACACTTACTAGTCATTCCTCGTTCAAGACTGATAATTGCAAAGATCTATCCCCATCACGATGCATTTTCACAAGATTTCCCGATCCTCTTGGACCAGGGAAGGAGGCTCGTTGAATGCATCAGTGTAGCGCGCGTGCGGCCAGAACATCTAAGGGCATCACAGACCTGTTATTGCCTTAAACTTCCATGGCATGAGCGGCCATAGTCCCTCTAAGAAGCTGTCTGCGAAGGGCGTACCTCCACATAGCTAGTTAGCAGGCTGAGGTCTCGTTCATTAACGGAATTAACCAGACAAATCACTCCACCAACTAAGAACGGCCATGCACCACCACCCATAGAATCAAGAAAGAGCTCTCAATCTGTCAATCCTTACTATGTCTGGACCTGGTAAGTTTTCCCATGTTGAGTCAAATTAAGCCGCAGGCTCCACTCCTAGTGGTGCCCTTCCATCAATTCCTTTAAGTTTCAGCCTTGTGACCATACTCCCCCCGAAACCCAAACACTCTGATTTCTCAGAAGGTGCTGACGGAGTCCTAAGAGCAACATCCTGCGATCCCTGGTCGGCATCGTTTATGGTTGAGACTAGGATGGTATCTGATCGTCTTCGAGCCTCCAACTTTCATTCTTGATTAATGAAAACATCCTTGGCAAATGCTCTCGCACTAGTTCGTCTTTCATAAATCCAAGAATTTCACCTCTGACAATGAAATACGAATGCCCCCCGACAGTCCCTATTAATCATTACCCCCATCCCGAAGGCCAACACAACAGGATCGAAATCCTATCGTGTTATTCCATGCTAATGTATTCACAGCATAGGCTTCCTTTGAGCACTCTAGTTTTTTCAAAGTAACAGCATCACAGCCGCAACCCAGCCAATTAAGGCCAGCACCACGTCGCCGACAGAAGGAACGGAGCGGTCGATGCACACCGCATCGGCGGACCGACCGCCCCATCCCAAGATCCAACTACGAGCTTTTTAACTGCAACAACTTAAATATACGCTATTGGAGCTGGAATTACCGTGGTTGCTGGCACCAGACTTGCCCTCCAATGGATCCTTGTTAAGGGCTTTAAATTGTACTCATTCCAATTACCAAACTCGATGAGCCGGGTATTGTTATTTATTTTCACTACCTCCCCATGTCAGGATTGGGTAATTTGCACGCCTGCTGCCTTCCTTGGATGTGGTAGCTGTTTCTTAGGCTCCCTCTCTGGAATCGAACCCTAATTTCCCATCACCCGTCACAACCATGGTAGGCCTCTATCCTACCATCGAAAGTTGATAGGGCAGAAATTTGAATGAAGCATCGCCGGCACAAGGGCCATGCGATCCATCCAGTTACCATGATTCACCGAGCAAATGAGCAAGCTCGCATTGGCCTTTTATCTAATAAATGCATCCCTTTCGAGAGTCGGGATTTTCTGCACGTATTAGCTCTAGAATTACTACAGTTATCCGAGTAGTAAGGTACCATCAAAGAAACTATAACTGATTTAATGAGCCATCCGCAGTTTCACCGTTTGAAGTAAGTTCATACTTAGACATGCATGGCTTAATCTTTGAGACAAGCATATGACTACTGGCAGGATCAACCAGGTAACGCCGTCTGCACCCGTGCGGTGGGCACCATCGTCCTTCCTTACTCGAAAGGCACGACACACCCTCCACGCACCGATTTCGCACAGAATCCTTTGCGGGCAGCGTTTTACGGTTTACGCCCAAGAAACGCAGCACCGCAACAAGCCACAAACGCAGCCTTGCTCTCGACCACGGACGTGCGAGTGCTAAGGGCATCGAGCAAGTGCACAGCTTACTGTCCACACCATCCAGCATTCATGCAAATTCCCAACATCGAGGTTCACCTACGGGTTCCACCATCCCCTCGATACGATTACCGAACCCGAGAGCGCTACCTCAAAAATGCTTCTCCGTGAGAACAAAGTTCCACGCAGGAAGCAGCACACGCCGCACCGATAAAGGCCACCTCTGGGGCGACGCACTGAAGAACGAGCCACGCAAATGTGCATGAAGGACAACAGAACCTCAGTCCTTCTGGTACCCCGGCACGTGCACGTGAACTCGAATCTACCACCCGTGCGCTACTGAGCAGTCGGATCCGTGATCAGGAAGAGGAAACATGCACCCGACACTACCCCGTGGGGGCGTGGACATGCTCTGCTACCTCAACCACACAAACCTGACACAGCCGTTTGCATGTGCTCAACCGCTTTCCCATCAAGGAAAACAAGAGAGGAATCCCAGAATCGCAAACCCAACTATGAACCGACGCCGGGGGCGTCGTTCGCATCACAACACAAGCCTGTATCCTTGAATCCGTGAAAGGCTTTTCTCGAGATGCTACGATCATGAAACGGTCACCCGAATCAATAGAATCCTTGAACCAAAAACAACAGCGAGGCACCCACAAATGCATGGAGAACAAGAGAGACCAGGTCACTCTTCCTTTCTCGACCCGTCCAGGTGAACTCGCCATTATCACCCATGCGCTACTAGGCAATCGAATAGGTGAACAGGGAGAGATGACATGTGCTCGACGCTACCCCATGGGGGCGTCCAAATGCTCTGCCTCCTCCACCGCACCGAATCAATGCTACCGTTCGCATGAAATCGTTGAACAACGTTTCCGCACGGGATCATTCAATCCCGTAAAGCCATCAGTGCCGGCTCCGATCTCACAACTCTTTAGAAACAAGTTTCAGGGTTAACCGAATTCCCCGTCATGCGACCGAGCAACAGAAAACTCCTTTGTGAAACATAGAGACACAGCGTGCTGCAGCCAAGACAAGGGATTTTTGAGACATGGCCTCAAACATCCCTCCGACTGCTTCTCCTAACCCTTAAACAACTTACGACCATGTTCAAGCGTGCGCTCAAACTTTGCAAGCTACTCCAGGGGAAGGCACTACCTGTGTCCTTGAGTCCACAAAAGGCTCTTTTCATTGTGCTATGACCTCGAGACGGTCACCCGAGTCTATAGAGTCCTCAAACCAAAACCAACAATGAGGCACCCTCGACTGCATGCAGAACAAGAGAGAACATGTCCCTCGTCCTTTCTCGACCCGTCCATGTGAACTCACCATTACCACCCATGCGCTACTAGGCAATCAAATCGGTGAACAGGCAGAGATGACATGCGCTTGATGCTACCCCATGGGGGCGTCCAAACGCTCTGCCTCCTCCACCGCACCAAATCAGCGCTACCGTTCGCATGAAATCGTTGAACAACATTTCCGCACGGGATCGTTCAATCCCGTAAAGCCATCAGTGCCGGCTCCGATCTTGCAACTCTATAGAAATGAGTTTCAGGGTTAACCGAATTCCCCGTCACGTGACCGAGCA
>MNCI01017330.1:264395-279194 GCA_015680685.1 Gnetum montanum
TACGAGAGCGCCCTATTAGAGAACACAATAACGTAGCACAATGCGCTCTCAAGAAAGATGCTTTCAAGGAGATCACTCTTTGAGATGCCACTCTTACGCAGAAAGCTCTGCATGAGAACGCTCTCAAGGAGGGCACTCCCGGGGAGGTCTATCTCATGAAGAACATTCTTAAGAAAGACGCGCTCTTGAGCAGGGCATCCTCTGGGAGGCCAATATCAAGGAGGGCATTCTCAGGAAGGGCACTCTTACGAAGGGCGTTCTCCAAAAGAACATGCTCAACGAGGGCGCTCTCGAGGTGAACACTCTCACATGCATAACGCAAGGTGCTCTCATGGACAACGCTTTCATCGAATCCGCTCTCAAGGAGAACACTCTTGCAAAGGCCACTCTACTGGAGGGCTCTCTTCAAAAAAATGTTCTCGATGACGGTGCTCCACAGAGAACACTCAAATGGAAGGCCACTTTAGCAGGGCGCTGTCCAGGAGAACGCTCTCAGGGAAGGCGATCTCATGTACAACGCTCTCAAGGAGGACGCTCTCAACGAGGGCATCCTTCGAGAGCGATCTCTCAATGAGAGCACTCTCCAAGAGAACACTCTCACGCGACTAATGCTAAGCGCTCTCGGGGAAGGCGCTCTCAAGGAGAACACTATCCGAAAAGCAGCTCTAATGGAGCGCACTCTTAGAGAGGCCGCTACCACCGAGAACTTTCTTAAGGACGCCCCTCCAGAAGGGTGTCCTCAACGACACTGTTCTTAGGGAGGGCACTCTTAGGAAGGGCACTCTCTGATCCAAGCGTTCTCAACGATGGAACTCTCAAGGTGAACACTCTCATGTGCATAACGCAAGGTGATCCCATGGAAAACGCCATCATGGAGGAAGCTCTCAAGGAGAACGCTTTCACAGACACCGCTCTTAGGAAGAACGATCTCAGAAAAGGCGATCTAAATGAGGGCATCCTTCGATAGAACGATCTCGACGAGGGCACTCTATGAAGAACAATCTAGGAGAGGGCACCCTCAAAGAGAACACTTGTCAGATGGTCGCTCTAACAGAGGGCGCTCTAAAGAAGAACGCTCTCAAGGAGGGCGTCCTCAGCCAGACTAATCTCAATGAGGGCGCTGTAATGGAGGACGCTCTCCAAGAGAACGCTCCCAACAATGGTGCTCTCGGGGAGAACACTATCATGTGTGTAACACAAGGTGATCTCAGGTCGAACGCTCTGAGGGTGCTTGCACTAACGAAGACCATTCTCTAGAAGGGCACCTTCTGAGAAAGAGCTCTCAACGAGGGCGCTCTCAAGAAGAACGCTCTCATGGGCATAGCACAAGATAATCAGAGAACGTGTCCTAAGGAAGAACGTTCTCACAGAGGTCGCTCTCAGAGAAAACGCTCTCATGAAGGGCGCGCTCTAAATGAAGGCACTCTTCAATAGAATGATCTCAACGAGGGCACTCTCAAAGAGAACGCTCTTCCGAAGGCCCCTCCAATGAAGGGAACTCCTAAAAACAATGCTCTCATTAAGGGCGATCTCACAGAGCTCGCTCTCAAGGAAGGAATTCTAATCGAGGCCACTCTTCAAGAGAACACTCTCGACAAAGGCGCTCTCAGGGAGAACACTCTCACGTGCGCAATGCAAGGTGCCCTAGAGGAGAACGCTCTGAGAGAGGTCGCTCTAAGGGAGAGAGCTCTCAGGGAGAACGCTCTCGAGGAGGGCGATCTCACGTAGAACGCTCTTAAAGGGGACTCTCTCAACGAGGGCGTCCCCAGCAAAACCGATCTCAATGACGCTGTTCTAATGGAGGTAGCTCTCCAAGAGAACAATCTCAACAAGGGTGCTCTCCAGGAGAACACTCTCGCGTGCATAACACAAAGTGCACTCAGGGACGTCCCTTTTGAGGGAGAGCACTCGCCCAGAGGGAGCTCTCAACGAGGGCGCTCCAAGAAGAATGCTCCAGGGCAACCAACCCCACGGAACATGCCCACAACGCTGCAAGCCTTTTATCTCAAATCGTAAATGAGGACACCGCCTTCTCCGGGGCTATCCTTCCTCGTAAACAAGGCTCGTGGGTCACGGACATGAACAACGAGGCCGCGATATCATGGGCAGGGCAAGGCATCCCTGAGGGGAGAAACCCACGTATTGCTCTATCACTCCAACCGCTCGTCAACTCTACCTCCCCCTATATATGTTGATTGGGTCAGTTTCAGCCATACCGTCCCGCACCCTTATAAATTTGATCATGAAGGACTAGCTCAAGGAGAGTGCTCTCATGTGTGTGGCGCAAGGTGCTCTCTGGGAGGGTGTTCTCAAAGAGAATGCTCTCCGAAAGGCCACTCTAACAGAGGGTGCTCTCACAGAGGGCGTTCTTAGGGAGGGTGCTCCTCCAAAGAACACTCTCAACGACGACGCTCTCGAGGAGAACATTCACACGAGGGCGCAAGGTGCTCTCAAGGAGAACGCTCTCGTGAAGGCCGCTTTGATGGAGGTAGCTCTCAGGGAGAACTCTTTGAGGGAGGGCACTCTTCGACACAGTGCTCTCAACTAGGGTGTTACAGGGAGAATTCTCCCATCGAGGGCCCTCTCAAGGATAAAGCTCTTTGAAAGGCCGCTCTAACGGAGGGTGCTCTCAAGGAGAATGGTCTATGGGAGGGCACCCCTAGCAAGACCGATCTCAAGAAGGGGGATCTACAAGAGAACGCTCTCAACAAGGGCGCTCTCGAGGAGAACACTCTCACGTGTGCAACACAAGGTGCTCTAAGGGAGGTCGCTCTGAGGGAGAACGCTCTCAAAGAGGGCATCCCCAGCGACACCGATCTCAGTGAGGACGTCTGCAGTTAGATTGCTCTCAACGAGGGCATTCTCAAGGAGGGCACTCTTAGGAAGACCGCTCCCAAGGAGACTACTCCCGATGGGGGTGCTCTCAATGAAGGCGCTCCAGGGAGAACTCTCCCAATGAAGGCATCCTAAGGGAGACAGCTCTTAGGGAGGGCACTCTTACGAAGACCGCTCTCAGGGAGACCGCTCTCAATGAGGGCGCAACAGGGAGAACGCTACCGATGAGGACGTCCTCAGGGAGACTGCTCTCAAGGAGGGCATTCTCAGGGAGGGTGCTCTTAGGAAGGGCGCTCTACAAAAGAACGCTCTCAAGGTGAAAACTCTCACATGCGTAACGCAACGTGCTCTCATGGAGAACGCTCTCACGGAGGCCGATCTAACGGAGGATGCTCTCAGGGAGAACGCTCTCAAGGAGGGCACTCTTCAATAAAACGCTCTCAATGAGGGTGCTCCAAGGAGAACGCTTTTGATGAGGGCGCTGTCAGAGAGACCGCTCTCAAGGAGGGCATTCTCCAGGGAGACCGCTCTCAACGAGGGCGCTCCAAGGAGAACGCTCCCGATGAAGGCGTCCTCAGTGAGATTTCTCTCAAGGAGGGCATTCTCAGGGAGGGCACTCTTAGGAAGATCACTCCCAAGGAGACTGCTCCCGATGAGGGCGCTCCAGGGAGAACGCTCCCGATGAGGGAGTCCTTAGTGAGATTGCTCTCAAGGAGGGCGTTCTCAAGGAGGGCACACTTAGGAAGACCGCTCCCAAGGAGACTGCTCCTGATGAGGGCGCTCGAGGGAGAACGTTCACGATGAAGGCGTCCTCAGCAAGATCGCTCTCAAGAAGGGTGTTCTCAAGGAGGGCACTCTTACGAAGACCGCTCTCAAGGAGACCGCTCCCCATGAGCGTGCTCTCAGGGAGACCGCTCTCAACGAGGGCGCAACAGGGAGAATGCTACCAATGAGGACGTCCTCAGGGAGACCGCTCTCAAGGAGGGCGTTCTCAAGGAGGACGCTCTTAGGAAGGACGCTCTACGTAAGAATGCTCTCAAGGTGAAAACTCTCACGTGCGTAACGCAAGGTGCTCTCATGGAGAACGCTCTCATGGAGGCCACTCTAATGGAGGATGCTCTCCAATAGAACTCTCTTGGGGAGGGTGTTCTTGAGGAGAACATTCACACCAAGGTGCAAGGTGCTCTCAAGGAGAACGCTCTCGCGGAGGCCGCTCTGACTGAGGCAGCTCTCACAGAGAACGCTCTCAAGGAGGTTACTCTTCAACAGAATGCTCTCAACCAAGGTGTTACAGGGAGAACGCTCCCAGCGAGGGCCTCTCGAGCAGAAAGCTCTTCAGAAGGCCACTCTAATGGAGGGCGCTCTCAACGAGAACGCTCTCGGGGAGGGTGCCCCTAGCGAGATCGATCTCAATAAGGGCGCTCTCCAAGAGAACACTCTCAACAAGTACGCTCTCGAGGAGAACACTCTCAGGTGCGCAATGCAAGGTGCTCTCAAGGAGCTCTCAACGAAGGCGCTCTCTAGGAGAATAATCTCACGTGCATAGCCCAAGGCCCTCTCAAGGAGAACGCTCTCCGAAAGGCCGCTCTCACGAAGAATGTTCTTTAGGAGACGCTCTCGACCAAGCGTTGGCCGAATGGACCTTCGTGACCAAATTTATAAGGGTCCAGGATGGTATAGCTAAAACTAGCCCAATCAACATATATAGGGAGAGATAGTGTTCTCCTCGGGAGTGCACTCTTAAGGAGGGCGCTCTCTAGGAGAGCGTTCTCATGGAGGGCACTCTCTAGGAGAGCGTTCTCATGGAGGGCGCTCCCACAGAGAGCGTGCTCACGTTGAGCATGCTCAAGGAGGACGCTCTCACGAAGAACACTCTCAAGAAGGGCATTCTCGGGGAGAACGCTTTCAGGGAGGCCACTCCCAGGAAGAGTGCTCTACAACAAAATGCTCTCAACCAGGGCTCTCTCATTGAGAACACTCTCAAATGTGCAATGTAAGGCTCTTTGATGAAGGACACTCGTTGAGAGAACACCATCATGTGCGCAGCAAGAAGCACTCCCACAGAGAGTGCTCTCGCAAGCGCTACATGAGGCGCTCTCATGAGAGCGCGCTCTTGCTAGCGCAGCTATGTGAGGCGCTCTCGTGAGAGCGCTCTCGCGAGAGCATCGTGCGATGCTCCCAGGAAGAACGCTACCTCTCCCTATATATGCTGATTGGGCTAATTTTAGCCATACCATCCCACACCCTTATAAATTTGATCACGAAGACGCGTTCTCAAAAAGAGCATTCTCAGAGAGAGAACACCAAGTAAGGGCGCCCTCAAGGAAAATGCTCTCAGTGAGAACGCTCTCGGGGAGGGCGCTCTTAGCAAGAACTCTCTAACAAAGGCTGCTCTCCATGAGAATGCTCTCAACGAGCGTGCTCTCGAGGACAACATTCTCACATGCATAACGGAAGGCACTCTCAAAGAGGGTGCACTCAACGAGAACACTCTCAGGAACACCCCTCTAATAGAGGGTGCTCTTTGAGAGAACGCTTTCAATGAGGGCGCTCTCAAGGAGAACACTCTCATGAGCATAGCACAAGGCGCTCTTAGGGAGGGTGATCTCAAGGAGAACGCGCTTAGGGAGGCTGCTCTAATAGAGGCCGCTCTCGCAGAGGACGATCTCGCAAAGGGCAGTCTTAAGGAGGACGCGATTGGAGAGGGTGTCCTCAGTGAGCCCATTCTTAGGGAGGGCACTCTCATGGAGTGTGCGCTCCGAGAGAACGCTCTCAACGAGGGTGCTCTCCAAGAGACCACTCTCACGTGCGTAGCGCAAGGTGTACCCAGGGAGAACGCTCCCACAGAGGGAGCTCTCAGGGAGGGCGCTCTAACGGAGGATGCTCTCCAAGACAATGCTCTCGAGGAGAACACTCTCATGTGCGTAGCGCAAGGCATTCTTAGGAAGAACGCTTGGAGGGAGGCCACTCTCCAGGAGGGCACTCTCAACGAGAACACTCTCACGTGCGTTGCACAAGGTGCTCTCATGAAGGGCGCTCTCAAGGAGAACGCTTTCCAAAAAGATGCTCTAACGAAGGGCGCTCTCAAGGAGAACGCTATCATAGAGCACACTCTTAAGGAGGGCATCCTCAGGGAGACACTTCTCTCGGAGGGCACTCTTAGGAAGGGCATACTCTGAGAGAATGCTCTTAACAAAGGCGCTCTCAAGGAGAACACTCCCAGATGCATAGCGCAAGGCACTATTAGGGAAAATGCTATGAGGGAGGCCGCTCTCAGGGAGAGCACTCTCTGGGAGTGCGCCCTCCAAGATGGTGCTCTCAATGAGAACACTCTCACATGCGTAGCGGAAGGTGCTCTCCGGGAGGGCGCTCTCAAGGAGAATGTTCTCATGGAGCACGCTCTTAAGGAGGATGCTCTCAAGGAGGGCGTCCTCAGGGAGACCGTTCTCAAGGAGGGCACTCTCCAAGAGAACGCTCTCAATGAGGGCGCTTTCGAGGAGAACACTCTCACGTGTGTAGCACAAGGTGCTCTTAGGAAGGGAGCTCCAAAGGAGAACGCTCCAACGTGCGTAGTGTAAGGTGCTCTCGGGGAGAACGCTATCAGCGAGAACGCTCTCCATGGAGTGCACTCCCACAGAGAGCATGCTCACATTTAGCATGCTCAGGGAGGTCACTCTCTAGGAGAACACTCTCAATGAGGACACTCTCCAGGAGAATGCTCTCACATGCGTAGCGCAAGGTGTGCTCAGGGAGAACGCTCCCACGAAGGGTGCTCTCAACGAGAACACTCTCACGTGTATACCGAAAGGCACTTTCGGGGAGGGCGCTCTCAAGGAGAATGCTCTTAGGGAGCACGCTCTTGAGGAGGGCATCCTCATGTGCGTAATGCAAGGCGCTCTCACAGAGGGTGCACTCAGCGAGAACGCTCTCAGGAACACCGCTCTAACGGAGGGCATCCTCACGTGCATAACGCCAAGGTGCTCTCAGAGAGGGTGCACTCAGCAAGAACGCTCTCAACAAGGGCGCTCTCGAGGAGACCGTTCTGAAGTAGGGCACTCTCCAAGAGAACGCTCTCAATGAGGACGCTTTCGAGGAGAAAGCTCTCACGTGAGTAGCGCAAGGCGCTCTCAAGGAGGGCGCTCCCAAGGGTAACGCTCTCACGTGTATAGCGTAAGGTGCTCTTGGGGAGAACGTTGTCAGTGAGAATGCTCTATAGGAGGCAGCTCTCATGGAGGGCGCTCCCACAGAGAGTGCGCTCACGTTGAGCATGCTTAGGGAGGGCACTCTCACGGAGAACACTCTCAAGGAGGGCATTCTAGAGAAGAACACTTTCAGGCAGGCCACTTCCAGGAAGAGCGCTCTCCAATAGAATGCTCTCAACGAGGCCTCTCTCATTGAGAATGCTGTCAAATGCACAACACAAGGCTCTCTCGGGGAGTACACTCTAAGAGAGAACAACATCACGTTGCGCAGCAAGAGGCACTCCCACGGAGAGTGCTCTCGCAAGCACTGCATGAGACGCTCTTGCGAGAGCGCTCTTGCCAGCGCAGCTATGCGAGGCGCTCTCGTGAGAGCACTGTCGCAAGAGCACCGTGCAATGCTCCCAGGAAGAATGCTACCTCTCCCCATATATGCTGATTGGGCAAGTTTCAGCCATACCATCTTGCACCCTTATAAATTTGGTCATGAAGCTCCGTTGGGCCAACCCTTGTTCTCAGGGAGGGCACTCCTAGGAAGGGCATGCTCCGAGAGAATGCTATCACATGCGTAGCGCAAAGCACTATCAAGGAGAACGCTCTGAGTGAGGCCGCTCTCAGGGAGAGTGCTCTCCGGGAGGGTGCTCTCAAGGAGAACACTCTCACGTGTGTACCGGGAAGGCACTCTCAAGGAGAACGCTCTCAGGGAGCACGCTCTTAGGGAGGGCGTCCGTTTGGCCAGCACTTGGACTTGTGAGAGTGCTCGTGCCATCGCAGCTAAGAGATTTGCTCCCATGGAGAGCACTCTCCCGAGAGCATCGTGCGGTGCTCCCAGGGAGAATGCTACCTCTCCCCATATATGTTGATTGGGCCAGTTTCAGCCATACCATCTTGCACCCTTATAAATTTGGTCATGAAGCTCCGTTGGGCCAACCCTTGGTCACAAGGGACCGTTGGGCCAAAAGTTGGTCACGAGGGACAGTTGGGCCAACAGTTGGCCACGAGGTTCCATTGGGCCATCACATGGTCACGATTGTCTGTTGGACCAACACTTGGTCACGAGGGACTGTTGGGGCAACCCTTGGTCACGAGGGACTGTTTGGTGAACACTTGATCATGAGGGATCGTTTAGCGAACACTTGGTCACGAGGGACCGTTGGGCCAACCCTTGGTCACGAGGGACCGTTGGGCCAACAGTTGGTCATGAGGTTCCATTGGGCCATCACATGGTCACGATTGTCTGTTGGACCAACACTTGGTCACGAGGGACCATTGGTTCAACGCCTGGTCATGAGGGACCGTTTGGCCAACACTTGGTTACGAGGGTCCGTTGGTCCAACAGTTGGTCATCAGGGACGGTTGGGCCAACCCTTGCTCACGAGGGACTGTTTGGCCAACAATTTGTCATGAGGGACTATTGGACAAACCCTTGGTCACGAACGTCCGTTGGGCCAACACTTGGTCACGAAGGACCATTGGTTCAACGCCTGGTCATGAGCGACCGTTTGGCCAACACTTCGTCACGAGGGACCTTTGTGCCAACACTTGGTCATGAGGGACCGTTTGGCCAACTCTTGGTCATGAGGGACTATTGGACAAACCCTTGGTCACGAACGTCCGTTGGGCCAACACTAGGTCACGAGGGTCCGTTTGGCCAACACTTGGTCACGAGGGTCCATTTGGCCAAGACTTGGTCACCAGGGACCATTGCGCCAACTCTTGGTCACGAGGGACCGTTGGTCCAACAGTTGGTCACCAGGGATGGTTGGGCCAACCCTTGCTCACGAGGGACCGTTTGGCCAACAATTGGTCACGAGGGACTGTTGGGCCAACCCTTGGTCACGAGGGACCGTTGGGCTAACCCTTGGTCACGAGCGTCCGTTGCGCCAACACTTGGTCACGAGGGACCGTTTGGCCAACACTTGGTCACGAGGGTCCGTTGGTCCAACAGTTGGTCACCAGGGATGGTTGGGCCAACCCTTGCTCACGAGGGACCGTTTGGCCAACAATTGGTCATGAGGGACTATTGGACAAACCCTTGGTCACGAGGGACCGTTGGGCCAACACTTGGACACGAGGGTCCATTGGGCCAACCCTTGGTCATGAGGGTCCGTTTGGCCAACAGTTGGTCACGAGGTTTCGTTGGGCCATCACTTGGTCACGATTGTCTGTTCGACCAACACTTGGCCATGAGGGACCGTTGGTTTAGCACTTGGTCACGAGGGACCGTTTGGTCAACACTTGGTCACGAGGGTCTGTTGGGCCATCACTTGGTCTCGTGAGAGTGCTTGTGCCAGCGCAGCTATGCGAGGTGCTCCCATGGAGAGCACTCTCATGAGAGCACCGTACAGTGCTCCCAGCAAGAATGCTACCTCTCCCCATATATGCTGATTAGGCTAGTTTCAGCCATACCATCCTGCACCCTTATAAATTTGGTCATGAGGGACCGTTGGAACAACCCTTGGTCACGAGGAAACGTTGGAACAACCCTTGGTCAAGAGGGACCGTTGGGCCAACACTTGGTCACAGGGAACCGTTGGCCCAACCCCTGGTCATGCGGGTCCGTTGGACCAACCCTGGACCGTTGGGCCAACAGTTGGTCACAGGGAACCGTTGGGCCAACCCTTGGTCACGAGGGACTGTTGGGGCAACCCTTGGTCACGAGGGACTGTTGGGGCAACCCTTGGTCACGAGGAAAAGTTGGAACAACCCTTGGTGAAGAGGGACCGTTGGGCCATCACTAGGGCACGATGGTCTATTGGGCCAACACTTGGTCACGACGGAACGTTGCACCAACACTTGGTCACGAGGGTCCATTGGGCCATCACTTGGTCTTGTGAGAGCGCTTGTGCCAGTGAAGGTATGCAAGGTGCTCCAATGGAGAGCCCTCTCACGAGAGCACCGTGCGGTGCTCCCAACAAGAATGCTACCTCTCCCCATATATGCTGATTGGGCCATCTTCATCCATACCATCTTGTACCCTTATAAATTTGGTCACGAGGGACCATTGGGCCAACACTTGGTCATGAGGGACCATTGGGCCAATCCTTGGTTACTAGGGTCCGTTTGGCCAACACTTGGTCACGACGGAACGTTGCACCAACACTTGGTCACGAGGTACCGTTGGGCCAACCCTTGGTCACCATGGTCCATTTGGCCAACACTTGGTCATGAGGGAACGTTGCGCCAACACTTGGTCACGAGGGACCGTTGGGCCAACCCTTGGTCAGGAGGGACCATTTGGGTGAACACTTGGTCACAAGGGACCGTTGGCCCAACCCTTAGTCATGCGGGTCCGTTGGGCCAACCCTTGGTCACGAGGCTCCATTGGGCCATTGCATGGTTTTGTGAGAGCACTCGTGCCAGCGCAGCTATGCGAGGTGCTCCCATGAAGAGCACTCTCACGAGAGCACCATGCGGTGCTCCCAAGGAGAACGCTACCTCTCCCCAAATATACTGATTGGGCCAGTTTCATCCATACCATCCTGCACCCTTATAAATTTGGTCACGAGGGACCGTTGGGACAACACTTGGTCACGACGGAGCCTTTGGCCAACAGTTGGTATCGAGGGACCCTTTGGCCAACAGTTGGTATCGAGGGACCCTTTGGCCAACAGTTGGTCACGAGGGACCATTGGGCCAACACTTGGTCATGAGGGACCGTTGGGCCAACCCTTGGTCACCATGGTCCATTTGGCCAACACTTGGTCACGAGGGACCATTGGGCCAACACTTGGTCACGAGGGTTCGTTGGGCCAACCTTTTGCCACGATGCTCCGTTTGGCCAACACTCGGTCACGAGGGTTCATTGGGCCAACCCTTTGCCACGATGCTCCGTTTGGCAAACACTCGGTCACAAGGGACTGTTGGGCCAACACTTGGTCTCGTGAGAGCGCTCGTGCCAACGCAGCTATGCGAGGTGCTCCCATGGAGAGCACTCTTGCGAGAGCACCGTGCTATGCTCCTAGGGAGAACGCTACCTCTCCCCACATATGTTGATTGGGCCAATTTCAACCATACCATCCTGTACCCTTATAAATTTGGTCACGAGGGACCGTTGGCCCAACCCTTGGTCACAATGCTCCATTTGGCCAACATTTTGTCATGAGGGACCATCGGGTCAACACTTGGTCATGAGGGACCGTTTGGCCAACACTTGGTCATGAGGGACCGTTGGGCCAACCCTTGGTCATGATGGTCTGTTGGGCCAACAGGTGGTCACAAGGGACCGTTGGTTCAATGCTTGGTCACGAGGGACTGTTGGGCCAACCCTTGGTCACAAGGGACCATTCCGCCAAAACTTGGTCTCGTGTAAGCACAGCTATGCAAGGTGCTCCCACGAAGAGCACTCTCACGAGAGCACTGTCCGGTGCTCCCAGGGAGAATGCAACCTATCCCCATATATGTTGATTGGGCCAGTTTCAGTCATACCATCCTACATCCTTATAAATTTGGTCACGAGGGACCGCTGGTTCAACGCTTGGTCAAGAGGGACCGTTTGGCCAACACTTGGTCACGAGGGACCGTTGGGCCAACACTTGGTCACGAGGGACAGTTGGGCCAGCAGTTGGTCACGAGGGACCATTGGGCTAGCAGTTGGTCACGAGGGACCGTTGGGCCAGCAGTTGGTCACAAGGAACCATTTGGACAACAGTTGGTCACGAGGGTCCGTTGGGCCAGCCCTTGGTCACGATGGTCTGTTGGGCCAACACTTGGTCACGAGGGACCGTTGGTTCAACGCTTGGTCACGAGCAACCGCTGGTTCAACGCTTGGTCATGAGGGACCGTTTGGCCAACTCTTGGTCATGAGGAACCGTTTGGCCAACTCTTGGTCATGAGGGTCCGTTGGGACATCACTTGGTCTCATGCGAGCACAGCTATGTGAGGTGCTCCCACGAAGAGCACTCTCGCGAGAGCACCGTGCGATTCTCCCAGGGAGAATGCAACCTCTCCCCATATATGTTGATTGGGCCAGTTTCAGTCATACCATCCTACATCCTTATAAATTTGGTCACGAGGGACCGCTGGTTCAACGCTTGGTCAAGAGGGACCGTTTGGCCAACACTTGGTCACGAGGGACCGTTTGGACAACAGTTGGTCACGAGGGACCGTTTGGCCAACACTTGGTCATGAGGGTCTATTGGGCCATCACTTGGTCTCATGAGAGCAATCATGCCAATGCAGCTATGCGAGGTGCTCCCACGGAGAGCACTCTTGTGAGAGCACCGTGCAGTGCTCCCAGCGAGAACGCTACCTCTCCCCATATATGTTGATTGGGACAATTTCATCCATACCATCCTGCACCCTTATAAATGTGGTCATGAGGGACTGTTGGGCCAACACTTGGTCATGAGGGACCGCTGGTTCAACGCTTGGTCACGAGGGACCGTTTGGCCAACAGTTGGTCACGAGGGACCGTTTGGACAACAGTTGGTCACGAGGGACCGTTTGGACAACAGTTGGTCACGAGGGTCCGTTGGGCCATCAGTTGGTCTCGTGCCAGCGCAGCTATGTGAGGTGCTCCCATGGAGAGCACTCTTGCGAGAGCATTGTGCAGTGCTCCTATGGAGAATGCGACCTCTCCCCATATATGTTGATTGGGCCAGTTTCAGCCATACAATCCTGCACCCTTATAAATGTGGTCATGAGGGACTGTTGGGCCAACACTTGGTCATGAGGGACCGTTTGGCCAACCCCTGGTCACGAGGGTCCGTTGGGCCATCACTTGGTCTCGTGCCAGCACAGCTATGCGAGGTGCTCCCATGGAGAGCACTCTTGTGAGAGCACCGTGCAATGTTCCCAGCGAGAACGCTACCTCTCCCCATATATGTTGACTGGGCCAGTTTTAGCCATACCATCCTGCACCCTTGTAAATTTGGTCACGAGGGACCTTTTTGCCAACACTTGGTCACGAGGGACCGCTTGGCCAACACTTGGTCACGAGGAACCGTTGCACCAAAACTTGGTCATGAGGGACCGCTGGTTAAACGCTTGGTCACGAGCAACCGCTGGTTCAACGCTTGGTCACGAGCAACCGCTGGTTCAACGCTTGGTCACGATGGTCCCGTTGGGCCAACCCTTGGTCACGAGGGACGATTCGGCCAACACTGGGTCACGAGGGATCGTTGGTTCACCGCTTGGTCACGAGGGACAGTTGGGCCAGCAGTTGGTCACGAGGGACCTTTTTGCCAACACTTGGTCACGAGGAACCGTTGCACCAACACTTGGTCATGAGGGACCATTGGGCCAACCCTTGGTCACGAGGGACAGTTGGGCCAGCAGTTGGTCACGAGGGTCCATTGGGCCATCAGTTGGTCTCGTGCCAGCACAGCTATGCGAGGTGCTCCCACGGAGAGCACTCTTGTGAGAGCATCGTGCAATGTTCCCAGCGAGAACGCTACCTCTCCCCAAATATGTTGACTGGGCCCGTTTTAGCCATACCATCCTGCACCCTTGTAAATTTGGTCACGAGGGACAGTTGGGCCAGCAGTTGGTCACGAGGGTCCATTGGGCCATCAGTTGGTCTCGTGAGAGTGCTCATGCCAACGCAGCTATGCGAGGTTCTCCCCATGGAGATCACTCTCACGAGAGCATCGTGCGGTGCTCCCAGGAAGAACGCTACCTAATCAAATATATGCTGATTGGGCTAGTTTCAGACATACCATCCTGCACCCTTATAAATGTAGTCACGAGGGACCGTGTGGACAACAGGTGGTCACGAGGGACCGTTGGGCCATCACTTGGTCTCGTGTCAGCGCAGCTATGCGAGGTTCTCCCCATGGAGATCACTCTCACGAGAGCACCGTGCGGTGCTCCCAGGGAGAACGCTACCTCTCCCCATATATGTTGATTGGACCAATTTCAGCCATACCATCCTGCACCCTTATAAATGTGGTCACGAGGGACTGTTGGGCCAACACTTGGTCACGAGGGACCACTGGTTCAATGCTTGGTCACGAAGGACCGTTGGGCCAACGCTTCGTCACGAGGGACCTTTGGGCCAACACTGGGTCACGAGGGATCGTTGGTTCAACGCTTGGTCACGAGGGATCGTTTGGCCTACACTTGGTCACGAGGGTCCGTTGGGCCATCACTTGGTCTCGTGCCAGCGCAGCTATGCGAGGTGCTCCCCATGGAGAGCACTCTCACGAGAGCACCGTGCGGTGCTCCCAGGAAGAACGCTACCTAATCACATATATGCTGATTGGGCTAGTTTCAGCCATACCATCCTGCACCCTTGTAAGTTTGGTCACGAGGGACGATTCGGCCAACACTGGGTCATGCGGGTCCATTTGGCCAACACTCGGTCACGAGGGACCGTTGGTTCAACGCCTCCTCACAAGGGACCGTTTGGCCAACACTCGATCACGAGGGTCCGTTGGGCCATCAGTTGGTCTCGTGAGAGTGCTCGTGCCAGCGCAGCTATGCGAGGTGCTCCCCATGGAGAGCACTCTCACGAGAGCTCCGTGCAGTGCTCCCAGGGAGAATGCTACCTCTCCCCACATATGTTGATTTGGCCAGTTTTAGCCATACCATCCTGCACCCTTGTAAATTTGGTCACGAGGGACGATTCGGCCAACACTGGGTCATGCGGGTCCATTTGGCCAACACTCGGTCACGAGGGACCGCTGGTTCAATGCTTGGTCACGATGGTCCCGTTGGTCCAACCCTTGGACACGAGGGACCGTTTGGCCAACACTCGATCACGAGGGTCCGTTGGGCCATCACTCGGTCTCGTGAGAGCGCAGCTATGCGAGGTGCTCCCAGG
>MNCI01017330.1:291034-292166 GCA_015680685.1 Gnetum montanum
TCCCTCGTCCTTTCTCGACACGTCCATGTGAACTCGCCATTACCACCCATGCGCTACTAGGCAATTGAATCGGTGAACAGGCAAAGACGACATGCGCTCGACGCTACCCTGTGGGGGCGTCCAAACGCTCTGCCTCCCCCACCGCACCGAATCAACGCTACCGTTCGCACGAAATCCTTGAACAACGTTTCCGCACGGGATCGTTCAATCCCGTAAAGCCATCAGTGACGGCTCCGATATCGCAACTCTATAGAAACGAGTTTCAGGGTTAACCGAATTCCCCATCACGCGACCGAGCAACAGAAAACTCCTTCATGAAACACAGAGACACAGCATGCTGCAGCCAAGACAAGGGATTTCCGAGACATGGCCTCAAACATCCGTCCGACTGCTTCTTCTAACCCTTAAACAACTTACGACCGTGTTCGAGGGTTCACTCAAACTTCGCAAGCTACTCCAAGGGAAGGCACTACCTTTGTCCTTGACTCCACAAAAGGCTCTTTTCGTTGTGCTACGACCTCGAGACGGTCACCCGAGTCTATAGAGTCCTCAAATCGAAACCAACAACGAGGCACCCTCAACTGCATGCAGAAAAAGAGAGAACATGTCCCTCGTCCTTTCTCGACCCATCCATGTGAACTCGCCATTACCACCCTTGCGCTACTAGGTAATCGAATCGGTGAATAGGCAGAGACGACATGCGCTCGACGCTACCCCATGGGGGCATCTAAACGCTCTGCCTCCTCCACCGCACCAAATCAACACTACCGTTCGCACGAAATCATTGAACAACGTTTCCGCACGGGATCGTTCAATCCCGTAAAGCCATCAGTGCCGGCTCCGATCTCGCAACTCTATAGAAACGAGTTTCAGGGTTAACCGAATTCCCCGTCACACAACCGAGCAACAGAAAACTCCTTCGTGAAACACAAAGACACAGCGTGCCAAAGCCAAGACAAGGGATTTTCGAGACATGGCCTCAAACATCCCTCTGACTGCTTCTCCTAACCCTTAAACAACTTACGACCGTGTTCGAGGGTTCACTCAAACTTCGCAAGCTACTCCAAGGGAAGGCACTACCTTTGTCCTTGACTCCACAAAAGGCTCTTTTCGTTGTGCTACGACCTCGAGA
>MNCI01017330.1:316674-339174 GCA_015680685.1 Gnetum montanum
TTTTCAAAGTCCTTTTCATCTTTCCCTCGCGGTACTTGTTCGCTATTGGTCTCTCACACGTATTTATCCTTGGATGGAATTTACCACCCGCTTAGGGCTGCATTACCAAACAACCCGACTCGCCGATAGCGCCCCATGATTCAGCAGGGTCCAAGCCCGATGGGGCTGTCACCCTCTCCAGTGCCCCGTTCCAGGGGACTTAGGCTCGGTTCGCCGCAGGGGACACTTCTACGGACTACAATTCGGGCCTTGCGACCATACTCCCCCCGGAACCCAAACACTCTGATTTCTCAGAAGGTGCCAACAGAGTCCTAAGAGCAACATCCGCCGATCCCTGGTCGGCATCGTTTATGGTTGAGACTAGGACGGTATCTGATTGTCTTTGATCCCCCAACTTTCATTCTTGATTAATGAAAACATCCTTGGCAAATGCTTTCACACTATTTCGTCTTTCATAAATCCAAGAATTTCACCTCTGACAATGAAATACGAATGCCCCCGACAGTTCCTATTAATCATTACTCCCATCCTGAAGGCCAACACAACAAGATTGAAATCCTATCGCGTTATTCCATGCTAATGTATTCACAGCATAGTCTTACTTTGAGCACTCTAGTTTTTTCAAAGTAACAGCTTCGGAGCCGTGACCCAGCCAATTAAGGCCAGCACCACGTCGCCGACAGAAGGAACGGAGCAGTCGATGCACACCGCATCGGCGGACCGACCGCCCCATCCCAAGATCCAACTACGAGCTTTTTAACTGCAACAACTTAAATATACGCTATTGGAGCTGGAATTACCGTGAATGCTGGCACCAGACTTGCCCTCCAATGGATCCTAGTTAAGGGCTTTAAATTGTACTCATTCCAATTACCAAACTCGATGAGCCCGGTATTGTTATTTATTGTCACTACCTCCCCGTGTCAGGATTGGGTAATTTGCACGCATGCTGCCTTCCTTGGATGTGGTAGCCATTTCTCAGGCTCCCTCTTCGGAATCGAACCCTAATTCCCCGTCACCCGTCACAACCATGGTAGGCCTCTATCCTACCATCGAAAGTTGATAGGGTAGAAATTTGAATGAAGCGTCCCCGGCACAAGGACCATGCGATCCGTCCAGTTACCATGATTCACTGAGCAAACGAGCAAGCTCGCATTGGCCTTTTATCTAATAAATGCATCCCTTCTGAGAGTTAGGATTTGCTGCACGTAATAGCTCTAGAATTACTACGGTTATCCGAGTAGTAAGGTACCATCAAAGAAACTATAACTGATTTAATGAGACATTCGCAATTTCACCGTTTGAAGTAAGTTCATACTTAGACATGCATGGCTTAATCTTTGAGATAAGCATATGACTACTGGCAGGATCAACTAGGTAACGCCGTCTGCACCAGTGCGGTGGGCACCGTCGTCCTTCCTTACTCGAAAGACATGACACACCCTCCACGCACTAATTTCGCACAGAATCCTTTGCGGGCAGCGTTCCCCGGTTTACGCCCAAGAAACGTAGCACCGCAACAAGCCACAAACGTAGCCTCACTCTCGACCATGGACATGCGAGTGCTGAGGGCATTGAGCAAGCGCACAGCTTACTACCCGCACCATCTAGCATTCACGCAAACTCCCAACATCAAGGTTCGCCTACGGGTTCCGCCATCCCCTCGATACGATTACCGAACCCGAGAGCGCTACCTCAAAAATGCTTCTCTGTGAGAACAAAGTTCCACGCAGGAAGCAGCACATGCGCACCGATAAAGGCCACCTCTGGGGCCACCCACTGAAGAACAAGCCATGCGAACGTGCATGAAGAACAACAGAACCTCAGTCCTCCTAGTACCCCAGCACGTGCACGTGAACTCGCATATACCACCTGTGCGCTACTGAGCAGTCGGATCCGTGATCAAGAAGAGGAAACATGCACCCAACGCTACCCCGTGGGGGCATCGACATGCTCTGCTACCTCAACCACACAAACCCGATGCAGCCATTCGCACATGCTCAACTGCTTTCCCATCAAGGAAAACAAGAGAGGAATCCCAGAATCGCAAACCCAACTATGAACCGACGTCGGGGGCATCGTTCGCATCACAACGCAAGCCTGTATCCTTGAATCCGCAAAAGGCTATTCTCGAGATGCTACGATCATGAAACGGTCACCCGAATCAATAGAATCCTTGAATGAAAAACAACAGCTAGGCACTGGCAAATGCATGGAGAACAAGAGAGGCCAGGTTGCTCTCCCTTTCTCGACCCATCCAGGTGAACTCGCAATTATCACCCATGCGCTACTAGGCAATCGAATCGGTGAACAGGCAGAGACAACATGCGCTCAACGCTACCCCGTGGGGGCGTCCAAACGCTCTGCCTCCTCCACCGCACCAAATCAACGCTACCATTTGCATGAAATCATTGAACAACATTTCCACACGGGATCGTTCAATCCCGTAAAGCCATCAGTGCCGTCTCCGATCTCGCAACTCTATAGAAACGAGTTTTAGGGGTAACCGAATTCCCCGTCACGCGACCAAGCAAAAGAAAACTCCTTCGTGAAACACAGAGACACAACGTGCCACAGCCAAGACAAGGGATTTCCAAGACATGGAATCAAACATCCCTCCGACTGCTTCTCTTAACCCTTAAACAACTTATAATCGTGTTCGAGCATGCGCTCAAACTTCGCAAGCTACTCCAAGGGAAGGCGCTACCTGTGTCCTTGAGTCCACAAAAGGCTCTTTTCGTTGTGCTACGACCTCGAGACGGTCACCCGAGTCTATAGAGTCCTCAAATCGAAACCAACAATGAAGCACCCTCGACTGCATGCAAAACAAGAGATAACATGTCCCTCGTCCTTTCTCGACCCGTCCATGTGAACTCGCCATTACCACCCATGCGCTACTAGGCAATCAAATCGGTGAACAGGCAGAGACGACATGCGCTCGATGCTACCCCGTGGGGGCGTCCCAACGCTCTACCTCCTCCACCACACCGAATCAACGCTACCGTTCACACAAAATCGTTGAACAACGTTTCCGCACAGGATCGTTCAATCCCGTAAAGCCATTAGTGTCGGCTCCGATCTCGCAACTCTATAGAAACGAGTTTCAGGGTTAACCGAATTCCCCGTCACACGACCAAGCAGCAGAAAACTCCTTCGTGAAACACAGAGACACAGCGTGCCGCAGCCAAGACAAGGGATTTTGAGACATGGCCTCAAACATCCCTCCGACTGCTTCTCCTAACCCTTAAACAACTTACGACCGTGTTCGAGCGTGCGCTCAAACCTCGCAAGCTACTCCAAGGGAAGGCGCTACCTGTGTCCTTGAGTCCACAAAAGGCTCTTTTCATTGTGGTATGACCTCAAGATGGTCACACGAGTCTATAGAGTCCTCAAACAGAAACCAAGAACGAGGCACCCTCAACTCCATGCAGAACAAGAGAGAACATGTCCCTCGTCCTTTCTTGACCCGTCCATGTGAACTCGCCATTACCACCCATGCGCTACTAGGAAATCGAATTGGTGAACAGGTAGAGATGACATGCGCTCGACGCTACCCCATGGGGGCATCCAAATGCTCTACCTCCTCCACCATACCTAATCAATGCTACCATTCGCACAAAATAGTTGAACAACATTTCCGCACGGGATCGTTCAATCCCATAAAGCCATCAGTGTCGGCTCCGATCTCGTAACTCTATAGAAACGAGTTTTAGGGGTAACCGAATTCCCCGTCACGCGACCGAGCAACAGAAAACTCCTTCATGAAACACAGAGACACAGCGTGCCGCAGCCAAGATAAGGGATTTCCAAGACATGGCATCAAACATCCCTCCAACTGCTTCTCCTAACCCTTAAAGAACTTACGACCGTGTTCAAGCGTGCGCTCAAACTTCGCAAGCTACTCCAAGGGAAGGCGCTACTTGTGTCCTTGAGTCCACAAAAGGCTCTTTTCGTTGTGCTACGACCTCGATACGGTCACCCGAGTCTATAGAGTCCTCAAATCGAAACCAACAATGAGGCACCCTCGACTGCATGCAGAACAAGAGAGAACATGTCCCTCGTCCTTTCTCGACCCGTCCATGTGAACTCGCCATTACCACCCATGTGCTACTAGGCAATCAAATCGGTGAATAGGCAGAGATGACATGCGCTCGACGCTACCCCGTGGGGGCTTCCAAATGCTCTGCTTCCTCCACCACACCAAATCAATGCTACCGTGCGCACAAAATCGTTGAACAACGTTTCCGCACGGGATCATTCAATCCCGTAAAGCCATCAGTGCTGGATCCAATCTCGCAACTCTATAGAAATGAGTTTTAGGGGTAACCGAATTCCCCGTCACGCGACCGAGCAACAGAAAACTCCTTCGTGAAACACAGAGACACAGCGTGCCGCAGCCAAGACAAGGGATTTCCAAGACATGGCATCAAACATCCCTCCGACTGCTTCTCCTAACCCTTAAACAACTTACGACCGTGTTCGAGCGTGCGCTCAAACTTCGCAAGGTACTCCAAGGAAAGGCGCTACCTATGTCCTTGAGTCCACAAAAGGCTCTTTTTGTTGTGCTACGACCTCGAGACAGTCACCCGAGTCTATAGAGTCCTCAAACTGAAACCAACAACGAGGCACCCTCGACTGCATGCAGAACAAGAGACAACATGTCCCTTGTCCTTTCTCGACCCATGCATGTGAACTCGCCATTACCACCCATGCGCTACTAGGTAATCAAATCGGTGAACAGGCAGAGATGACATGCGCTCGATGCTACCCCATGGGGGCGTCCAAATGCTCTACCTCCTCCACCGCACCTAATCAACGCTACCGTTCGCACGAAATCGTTGAACAATGTTTCCGCACACGATCGTTCAATCCCGTAAAGCCATCAGTGCCGACTCCAATCTCACAACTCTATAGAAACGAGTTTTAGGGGTAACCAAATTCCCCGTCACGCGACCGAGCAACAGAAAACTCCTTCGTGAAACACAGAGACACAGCATGCCGCAGCCAAGACAAGGGATTTCCGAGACATGGCCTCAAACATCCCTCCGACTGCTTCTCCTAACCCTTATACAACTTACGACCGTGTTCGAGCGTGCGCTCAAACTTCGCAAGCTACTCCAAGGGAAGGCGCTACCTATGTCCTTGAGTCCACAAAAGGCTCTTTTCGTTGTGCTACGACCTCGAGACGGTCACCCGAGTCTATAGAGTCCTCAAACTGAAACCAACAATGAGGCACCCTCGACTGCATGCAGAACAAGAGAGAACATGTCCCTCGTCCTTTCTCGACCCGTCCATGTGAACTCGCCATTACCACCCATGCGCTACTAGGTAATCGAATCGGTGAACAGGCAGAGATGACATGCGCTTGACGCTACCCCATGGGGGCGTCCAAATGCTCTGCCTCCTCCACCGCATCAAATCAATGCTACCATTCACACGAAATCATTGAACAACGTTTCCGCACGGGATCGTTCAATCTTGTAAAGCCATCAGTGCTGGCTCCGATCCCGCAACTCTATAGAAATGAGTTTCAGGGTTAACTGAATTCCCCGTCACGCGACCGAGCAACAGAAAACTCCTTCGTGAAACACAGAGACACAGCATGCCGCAGCCAAGACAAGGGATTTCCGAGACATGGCCTCAAACATCCCTCCGACTGCTTCTCCTAACCCTTAAACAACTTACGACCGTGTTCGAGCGTGCGCTGAAACATCGCAAGCTACTCCAAGGGAAGGCGCTACCTGTGTCCTTGAGTCCATAATAGGCTCTTTTCGTTATGCTACGACCTCGAGACGATCACCCAAGTCTATAGAGTCCTCAAACCAAAACCAACAATGAGGCACCCTCGACTGCATGTAGAACAAGAGAGAACATGTCCCTCGTCCTTTCTCGACCTGTGCATGTGAACTCGCGATTACCACCCATGCGCTACTAGGTAATCGAATCAGTGAACAGGCAAAGATGACATGCGCTCGACACTACCCCATGGGGGCGTCCAAACGCTCTGCCTCCTCCACCGCACCTAATAAACGCTACCGTTTGCACGAAATCGTTGAACAACGTTTCCGCACGGGATCGTTCAATCCCGTAAAGCCATCAGTGCCGGCTCCGATCTCGCAACTCTATAGAAACGAGTTTTAGGGGTAACTGAATTCCCTGTCACGCGACCGAGCAATAGAAAACTCCTTCATGAAACACAGAGACACAGCGTGCCGCAGCCATGACAAGGGATTTCTAAGACATGGCCTTAAACATCCCTCCGACTGCTTCTCCTAACCCTTAAACAACTTACGACCGTGTTCGAGCGTGCGCTCAAACTTCGCAAGCTACTCCAAGGGAAGGCGCTACCTGTGTCCTTGAGTCCACAAAAGGCTCTTTTCGTTGTGCTACGACCTCGAGATGGTCACCTGAGTCTATAGAGTCCTCAAACCAAAACCAACAACGAGGCACCCTCGACTGCATGCAGAACAAGAGAGAACATGTCCCTCTTCCTTTCTCGACCCGTCCATGTGAACTCACCATTACCACACATGCGCGACTAGGCAATCGAATCGGTGAATAGGCAGAGACGACATGCACTCGACACTACCCTGTGGGGGTGTCCAAATGCTCTACCTCCTCCACCGCACCAAATCAACGCTACCATTCACACGAAATCGTTGAACAACGTTTCCACACGGGATCGTTCAATCCCGTAATGCCATCAGTGCCGGCTCCGATCTCGCAACTCTATAGAAACGAGTTTCAGGGTTAACCGAATTCTCCATCACACAACCAAGCAACAGAAAACTCCTTCGTGAAACACAGAGACATAGCGTGCCACAGCCAAGACAAGGGATTTCTGAGATATGGCCTCAAACATCCCTCCGACTGCTTCTCCTAACCCTTAAACAACTTACGACTGTGTTCGAGCGTGCGCTCAAACTTCGCAAGCTACTCCAAGGGAAGGCGCTACCTGTGTTCTTGAGTCCACAAAAGGCTCTTTTCATTGTGCTACGACCTCGAGACGGTCACCTGAGTCTATAGAGTCCTCAAACCGAAACCAACAATGACCACGAAACGGTCACCCAAATCAAATCGTAAACGAGAACACCGCCTTCTCCGGGGTTATCCTTCTTCCCAACAAGCCTTGCAAGTCATCCACATGAACAACCATGCCGCGATATCATGGGCAGGGAAAAAAATCCCTGGGGGGAGACACCCACGTATCACTCTATCTCTCCAACCTCTCGTCAACTCTACCTCCCCCTATATATGTTGATTGGGCCAGTTTCAGCCATACCATCCCGCACCCTTATAAATTTGGTCAGGAAAGACCAAATCAACGCTCTCGGGGAGGGCGATCTCATGTAGAACGCTCTAAAGGAGGGCGTCCCCAATAATACCGATCTCAAGGATGGCATTTTAATACAAATGTAGCTCAACAAAGGCACTCTCAGGGAGAACACTCTCACCTGCATAACGCAAAGTGCTCTCAGGGAGAACGCTCTAAGGGAGACCGCTCTCCAGGAGGTCACCCTCCAAGACGAAGCTCTCTACGAGAGCACCCTCTTACAGAACACTATAACGTAGCGCAATGCACTCTCGAGAAAGACGCTCTCAAGGAGATCGCTCTTCGAGATGCCACTCTTACGCAGAAAGCTCTGCATGAGAACGCTCTCAAGGAGGGCACTCCCAGCGAGGTCGATCTCATGAAGAATGTTCTTAAGAAAGACGCGCTCTTGAGCAGGGCATCCTCTGGGAGGCCAATCTCAAGGAGGGCATTGTCAGGAAGGGCACTCTTATGAAGGGTGTTCTCCAAAAGAACGTGCTCAATGAGGGTGCTCTCGAGGTGAACACTCTCACGTGCATAACGCAAGGTGCTCTCATGGACAACGCTTTCATCGAATCCGCTCTCAAGGAGAACGCTCTTGCAAAGGCCGCTCTACTGGAGGGCGCTCTTCAACAAAACGTTCTCAATGACGGTGCTCCGTGGAGAACGCTCAAATGGAAGGCCACTTTAGCAGGGTGTTGTCCAGGAGAACACTCTCAGGGAAGGCGATCTCACGTACAACGCTCTCAAGGAGGACGCTCTCAACGAGGGCATCCTTCGAGAGTGATCTCTCAGCGAGAGCACTCTCCAAGAGAACACTCTCACATGACTAACACTAAGCGCTCTTGGGGAAGGTGCTCTCAAGGAGAACACTATCCAAAAAGTAGCTCTAATGGAGTGCGCTCCTAGAGAGGCTGCTACCACCGAGAATGTTCTTAAGGAGGACGCCTCTCCAGAAGGGCGTCCTCAACGACACTGTTCTCAGGGAGGGCACTCTATGATCCAAGCGTTCTCAATGATGGCACTCTCAAGGTGAACACTCTCACGTGCATAACGCAAGGTGATCCCATGGACAACGCCATCATGGAGGAAGCTCTCAAGGAGAACGCTTTCACAGAGACCGCTCTTAGGAAGAACGATCTCAGCAAAGGCAATCTAAATGAGGGCATCCTTCGACAAAACGATCTCGATGAGGGCACTCTATGAAGAACGATCTGGGAGAGGGCACCCTCAAAGAGAACACTTGTTAGATGGTCGCTCTAACAGAGGGCGCTCTGAAGAAGAATGCTCTCAAGGAGGGTGTCCTCAGCCAGACCGATCTCAACGAGGACGCTGTAATGGAGGATGCTCTCCAAGAGAATGCTCCCAACAACAGCGCTCTCGGGGAGAATACTATCATGTGCGTAACACAAGGTGATCACAGGTCGAATGCTCTGAGGGTGCTTGCACTAACGAAGACCATTCTCTAAGAGGGCACCTTCTGAGAAAGAGCTCTCAATGAGGGTGCTCTCAAGAAGAACGCTCTCACAGGCGTAGCACAAGATAATCAGAGAACGCATCCTCAGGAAGAACGTTCTCACAGAGGCCGCTCTCAGGGAAAACGCTCTCGTGAAGGGCGCGCTCTAAACGAAGGCACTCTTCAACAGAACAATCTCAACGAGGGCGCTCTCAAAGAGAATGCTCTTCCGAAGGCCCCTGCAATGAAGGGCACTCCTAAAAACAACGCTCTCATCGAGGGCGATCTCACGGAGCCCACTCTCAAGGGAGGCATTCTAATCGAGGCCACTCTCCAAGAGAACGCTCTCAACAAAGGTGCTCTCAAGGAGAACACTCTCACGTGTGCAACGCAAGGTGCCCTAGAGGAGAACGCTCTAAGAGAGGTTGCTCTAAGGGAGAGAGCTCTCAGGGAGAACGCTCTCGAGGAGGGCGATATCACGTAGAACGGTCTTAAAGGGGGACTCTCTCAACGAGGGCGTCCCTAGCAAAACTGATCTCAATGACGCTGTTCTAATGGAGATAGCTCTCCAAGAGAACAATCTCAACAAGGGAGCTCTCCAGGAGAACACTCTCACATGCATAACACAAAGTGTGCTTAGGGAGGTCCCTTTTGAGGGAGAGCACTCGCCCAGAGGGAGTTCTCAACGAGGGCACTCCAAGAAGAACGCTCCAGGGCAACCAACCCCATGGAACGTGCCCACAACGTTGCAAGCCTTTTATCTCAAATCATAAACGAGGACACCACCTTCTCCAGGGCTATCCTTCTTTGCAAACAAGGCTTGCGGGTCACAGACATGAACAACGAGGCTGTGATATCATGGGCAGGGCAAGGCATCCCTGAGGGGAGAAACCCACGTATCGCTCTATCACTCCGACCGCTCGTCAACTCTACCTCCCCTTATATATGTTGATTGGGCCAATTTCAGCCATACCGTTCCGCACCCTTATAAATTTGATCATGAAGGACTAGCTCAAAGAGATCGCTCTCACGTGCGTGGCGCAAGGCGCTCTCTGGGAGGGCGTTCTCAAAGAGAACGCTCTCCGAAAGGCCACTCTAACAGAGGGCGTTCTCCGGGAGGGTGCTCCTCCAAAGAACACTCTCAACGACGATGCTCTCGAGGAGAACATTCACACGAGGGCGCAAGGCGCTCTCAAGGAGAACGCTCTCGTGAAGGCCACTCTGATGGAGGTAGCTCTCAAGGAGAACACTCTCAGGGAGGGCACTCTTCGACACAGTGCTCTCAACCAGGGTGTTACAGGGAGAACGCTCCCACCAAGGGCCCTCTCAAGGAAAAAGCTCTTTGAAAGGTCGCTCTAACAGAGGGTGCTCTCAAGGAGAACACTCTATGGGAGGGCACCCCTAGCAAGACCGATCTCAAGAAGGGGGCTCTACAAGAGAACTCTCTCAACAAGGGTGCTCTCGAGGAGAACACTCTCACGTGTGCAACGCAAGGTGCTCTCAGGGAGGTCGCTCTGAGGGAGAACGCTCTCAAAGAGGGCATCCCCAGCGACACCGATCTCAGTGAGGGCGTCCGTAGTTAGATTGCTCTCAACGAGGGCGTTCTCAGGGAGGGTTCTCTTAGGAAGACTGCTCCCAAGGAGACTGCTCTCGATGGGGGTGCTCTCAATGAAGGAGCTCCAGGGAGAACACTCCCGATGAAGGCGTCCTAAGGGAGACAGCTCTCAGGGAGGGCACTCTTACGAAGACCGCTCTCAGGGAGACCGCTCTCAACGAGGGCACTCCAAGGAGAATGCTACCAACGAGGACATCCTCAGGGAGACCGCTCTCAAGGAGGGCGTTCTCAGGGAAGATGCTCTTAGGAAGGGCACTCTACGAAAGAACACTCTCAAGGTGAAAACTCTCACGTGCGTAACGCAAGGTGCTCTCATGGAGAATGCTCTCACGGAGGCCGCTCTAACGGAGGATGCTCTCAAGGAGAACGCTCTAAAGGAGGGCACTCTTCGACAAAATGCTCTCAATGAGGGTGCTCCAAGGAGAATGCTTTTGATGAGGGCACTGTCAAAGAGACCGCTCTCAAGGAGGGCATTCTCCAGGGAGACCGCTCTCAATGAGGGCACTCCAGGGAGAACGCTCCTGATGAAGGTGTCCTTAGTGAGATTGCTCTCAAGGAGGGCGTTCTCAGGGAGGGCACTCTTAGGAAGACCGCTCCCAAGGAGACTGCTCCCGATGAGGGTGCTCTCAATGAGGGTGCTCTAAGGAGAACGCTCCCGATGAGGGCGTCCTCAGTGAGATTGCTCTCAAGGAGGGCATTCTCAAGAAGGGCACACTTAGGAAGACCGCTCCCAAGGAGACTGCTCCAGATGAGGGCGCTCGAGGGAGAACGTTCACGATGAAGGCGTCCTCAGCAAGATCGCTCTCAAGAAGGGCGTTCCTAAGGAGGGCACTCTTACGAAGACCGCTCTCAAGCAGACTGCTCTCAGGAAGACCGCTCTCAAGGAGGGCATTCTCCAGGGAGATCGCTCGCAACGAGGGTGTAACAGGCAGAACGCTACCGATGAGGATGTCCTTAGGGAGACCGCTCTCTAGGAGGGCGTTCTCAGGGAGGGCGCTCTTAGGAAGGGCACTCTACGAAAGAACGCTCTCAAGGTGAAAACTATCACGTGCTTAACGCAAGGTGCTCTCATGGAGGCCACTCTAATGGAGGATGTTCTCCAACAGAACGCTCTTGGGGAGGGCGCTCTCGAGGAGAACATTCACACCAAGGTGCAAGGTGCTCTCAAGGAGAACGCTCTCACGGAGGCCACTCTGACTGAGGTAGCTCTCATGGAGAATGCTCCCAGGGAGGGCACTCTTCGACAGAATGCTCTCAACCAGGGTGTTACAGGGAGAACGCTCCCAGTGAGGGCCCTTTCGAGGAGAAAGCTCTTCAAAAGGCCACTCTAACAGAGGGCACTCTCAACGAGAACGCTCTCAGGGAGGGCGCCCCTAGCGAGACCGATCTCAAGAAGGGCGCTCTCCAAGAGAACGCTCTCAACAAGTACGCTCTCGAGGAGAACACTCTCAGGTGTGCAATGCAAGGTGATCTCAAGGAGGTCGCTCTCGGGGAGGGCACCCTTCGAAAAGGAGCTCTCAACGAAGGCGCTCTCCAGGAGAACAATCTCATGTGCGTAGCCCAAGGCACTCTTAAGGAGAACGCTCTCCGAAAGGCCGCTCTCACGGAGAACATTCTTTAGGAGATGCTCTCGACCAAGCGTTGGCCGAATGGACCTTCGTGACCAAATTTATAAGGGTCCATGACGGTATGGCTAAAACTGGCCTAATCAACATATATAGGGAGAGATAGTGTTCTCCCCAGGAGCACACTCTTAAGGAGGGCGACCTCTAGGAGAGTGTTCTCATGGAGGGCACTCTCTAGGAGAGCGTTCTTATGAAGGGCGCTCCCACAGAGAGCATGCTCACGTTGAGCATGCTCAAGGAGGGCGCTCTCATGAAGAACGCTCTCAAGGAGGGCATTCTCGGGGAGAACGCTTTCAGGGAGGCCACTCCCAGGAAGAGCGCTCTACAAACAAATGCTCTCAACTAGGGCTCTCTCATTGAGAACGCTCTCAAATGCGCAATGCAAGGATCTCTGATGAAGGACACTCCTTGAGATAACACCATCACGTGCATAGCAAGAAGCACTCCCATAGAGAGTGCTCTCGCAAGCACTGCATGAGGCGCTCTCATGAGAGCGCGCTCTTGCCAGCGCAGCTATGCGAGGCGCTCTCACGAGAGCATCGTGTGATGCTCCCAAGAAGAACGCTACCTCTCCCTATATATGCTGATTGGGCCAGTTTTAGCCATACCGTCTCGCATCCTTGTAAATTTGGTCACGAAGACCGCGTTCTCAAAAAGAGCGTTCTCAGAGAGAGAGCACCAAGTAAGGGCGCCCTCAAGGAAAATGCTCTCAGTGAGAATGCTCTCGGGGAGGGTGCTCTCAGTGAGAATGCTCTAACAAAGGCTGCTCTCCATGAGAATGCTCTCAATGAGCGTGCTCTCAAGGACAACATTCTCACGTGCATAATGCAAGGCACTCTCAAAGAGGGTGCACTCAACGAGAACGCTCTCAGGAACACCCCTCTAACAGAGGGTGCTCTTTGAGAGAACGCTTTCAATGAGGGCACTCTCAAGGAGAACACTCTCATGAGCATAGCACAAGGCGCTCTTAGGGAGGGTGATCTCAAGGAGAACGCTCTCAGGGAGGCTACTCTAACAGAGGCCGTTCTCGCAGAGGACGATCTCGCAAAGGGTAGTCTTAAGGAGGACGCTATTGGAGAGGGCATCCTTAGTGAGCCCGTTCTCAGGGAGGGCACTCTCATGGAGGGTGTGCTCCAAGAGAATGCTCTCAACGAGGGTGCTCTCCAAGAGACCACTCTCACGTGCGTAGCACAAGGTGTACTCAGGGAGAATGCTCCCACGGAGGGAGCTCTCAGGGAGGGCGCTCTAATGGAGGATGCTCTCCAAGAAAATGCTCTCAAGGAGAACACTCTCATGTGCGTAGCGCAAGGCATTCTCAGGGAGAACGCTTGGAGGGAGGCCACTCTCCAGGAGGGCGCTCTCAACGAGAACACTCTCACGTGCGTTGCGCAAGGTGCTCTCATGAAGGGCGCTCTCAAGGAGAACGCTTTCCAAAAAGCCACTCTAACGAAGGGCGCTCTCAAGGAGAATGCTCTCACAGAGCGTGCTCTTAAGGAGGGTGTCCTCAGGGAGACACTTCTCTCAGAGGGCACTCTTAGGAAGGGCACGCTCTGAGAGAACGCTCTCAATGAAGGCACTCTCAAGGAGAACACTCCCAGATGCGTAGCACAAGGCACTATCAGGGAAAATGCTATGAGGGAGGCCGCTCTCAGGGAGAGCGCTCTCTGGGAGCACACCCTCCAAGATGGTTCTCTCAATGAGAACACTCTCACGTGCATAGCGGAAGGTGCTATCGGGGAGGGCGCTCTCAAGGAGAATGTTCTCATGGAGCACGCTCTTAAGGAGGATGCTCTCAAGGAGGGTGTCCTCAGGGAGACCGTTCTCAAGGAGGGCACTCTCCAAGAGAACGCTCTCAATGAGGACGCTTTCGAGAAGAACACTCTCACGTGCGTAGCACAAGGCGCTCTCAAGGAGGGCGCTCCAAAGGAGAACGCTCCCACGTGCGTAGTGTAAGGTGCTCTCGGGGAGAACGCTGTCAGCGAGAATGCTCTCCATGGAGTGCGCTCCCACAGAGAGCGTACTCACGTTCAGCATGCTCAGGGAGGGTGCTCTCCAGGAGAACACTCTCAACGAGGACGCTCTCCAGGAGAATGCTCTCACGTGCGTAGTGCAAGGTGTGCTCAGGGAGAACGCTCCCACGAAGGGTGCTCTCAATGAGAACACTCTCACGTGCATACCGAAAGCCACTTTCGGGGAGGGTGCTCTCAAGGAGAACGCTCTTAGGGATTACGCTCTCGAGGAGGGCATCCTCACGTGCGTAATGTAAGGCACTCTCACAGTGGGTGCACTCAGTGAGAACGCTCTCAGGAACACTGCTCTAACGGAGGGCATCCTCACGTGCGTAACAGCAAGGTGCTCTTAGAGAGGGTGCACTCAGCGAGAACGCTCTTAACAAGGGCGCTCTCGAGGAGACCATTCTCAAGGAGGGCACTCTCCAAGAGAATGCTCTCAATGAGGACACTTTTGAGGAGAAATCTCTCATGTGCGTAGCGCAAGGCGCTCTCAAGGAGGACGCTCCCAAGGGTAACGCTCTCACGTGTGTAGCATAAGGTGCTCTCAGGGAGAACGTTGTCAGTGAGAATGCTCTATAGGAGGCAACTCTCATGGAGGGCACTCCCACAGAGAGCGCGCTCACGTTGAGCATGCTTAGGGAGGGCACTCTCACGGAGAACACTCTCAAGGAGGGCATTCTCGAGAAGAACGCTTTCAGGGAGGCCACTCCCAGGAAGAGTGCTCTACAACAGAATGCTCTCAACGAGGCCTCTCTCATTGAGAATGCTCTCAAATGCGCAACACAAGGCTCTCTCGGGGAGTACACTCTAAGAGAGAACACCATCATGTTGCGCAGCATGAGGCACTCCCACGGAGAGTGCTCTAGCAAGCACTGCATGAGACGCTCTTGTGAGAGTGCTCTTGCCAGCGCAGCTATGCGAGGCGCTCTCGTGAGAGCGCTCTCGCGAGAGCACCGTGCGATGCTCCCAGGAAGAACGCTACCTCTCCCCATATATGCTGATTGGGCCAGTTTCAGCCATACCATCTTGCACCCTTATAAATTTGGTCACGAAGCTTCGTTGGGCCAACCCTTGTTCTCAGGGAGGGCACTCCTAGGAAGGGCATGCTCCGAGAGAACGCTCTCACATGCGTAGCGCAAGGCACTATCAAGGAGAACGCTCTGAGGGAGGCCGCTCTCAAGGAGAACACTCTCACGTGCGTACCGGGAAGGCACTCTCAAGGAGAACGCTCTCAGGGAGCACGCTCTCAGGGAGGGCGTCCGTTTGGCCAGCACTTGGACTCGTGAGAGCGCTCGTGCCATCGCAGCTAAGCGAGTTGCTCCCATGGAGAGCACTCTCACGAGAGCATCGTGCGGTGCTCCCAGGGAGAACGCTACCTCTCCCCATATATGCTGATTGGGCTAGTTTTAGCCATACCATCTTGCACCCTTATAAATTTGGTCACGAGGGACCGTTGGGCCAACAGTTGGTCATGAGTGTCCGTTGGGGCAACCCTTGGTCATGAGGGACCGTTTGGCGAACACTTGGTCACGAGGGACCTTTTGGTGAACACTTGATCACGAGGGATCATTTGGCGAATACTTTGGACCAACCCTTGGTCACGAGGGACCGTTGGGCCAACAGTTGGTCACGAGGTTCCATTGGGCCATCACTTGGTCACGATTGTCTGTTGGACCAACACTTGGTCACGAGGGACCGTTGGTTCAATGCTTGGTCACAAGGGACCGTTTGGCCAACACTTGGTTACGGGGGTCCGTTGGGCCATCACTTGGTCACGTGAAAGTGCTCGTGCCAGCGCAGCTATGCAAGGTGCTCCCAGGGAGAACGCTACCTCTCCCCATATATGTTGATTGGGCCAGTTTCAGCCATACCATCCTGCACCCTTATAGATTTGGTCACGAGGGACCGTTGGGCCAACCCCTGGTCACGAGCGTCCGTTGCGCCAACACTTGGTCACGAGGGACCGTTGTGCCAACACTTAGTCACGAGGAACCGTTGGGCCAACCCTTGGTCACGAGGGACCGTTTGGCCAACACGTGGTCACGAGGGAGCGTTGGGCCAACACTTGGTCACGAGAGTCCGTTTGGCCAACACTTGGTCACGAGGGTCCGTTTGGCCAAGACTTGGTCACGAGGGACCATTGCGCCAACCCTTGGTCATGAGGGACCGTTTGGCCAACACTTGGTCACGAGGGACCGTTGGGCCAACACTTGGCCACGAGGGTCCGTTTGGCCAACACTTGGTCACGAGGGTCTGTTGGTCCAACACTTGGTCACCAGGGATGGTTGGTTCAACCCTTCCTCACGAGGGACCGTTTGGCCAACAATTGGTCATGAGGGACTGTTGGGCCAACCCTTGGTCATGAGGGACCGTTGGGCCAACACTTGGACACGAGGGTCCATTGGGCCAACCCTTGGTCACGAGGGTCCGTTTGGCCAAAATTTGGTCACGAGGTTCCGTTGGGCCATCACTTGGTCACGATTGTCTGTTGGACCAACACTTGGCCATGAGGGACCGTTGGTTCAGCGCTTGGTCACGAGGGACCGTTTGGTCAACACTTGGTCATGAGGGTCCGTTGGGCCATCACTTGGTCTCGTGAGAGTGCCTTTGCCAGTGCAGCTATGCGAGGTGCTCCCATGGAGAGCACTCTCACGAGAGCACCGTACGGTGCTCCCAGCAAGAATGCTACCTCTCCCCATATATGCTGATTAGGCCAGTTTCAGCCATACCATCCTGCACCCTTATAAATTTGGTCATGAGGGACCGTTGGAACAACCCTTGGTCACGAGGGACCGTTGGAAAAACCCTTGGTCACGAGGGACCGTTGGGCCAACACTTGGTCACGAGGGACCGTTGGGCCCTCACTAGGGCATGATGGTCTGTTGGGCCAACACTTGGTCATGAGGGACCATTGGTTCAACGCTTGGTCACGAGGGACCATTTGGCCAACAGTTGGTCACGAGGGACCATTTGGCCAACACTTGGTCACGAGGGTCCGTTTGGCCATCACTTGGTCACGAGGGTCCATTGGGCCATCACTTGGTCTCGTGAGAGCACTTGTGCTAGCGAAGGTATGCGAGGTGCTCCCATGGAGAGCCCTCTCATGAGAGCACTGTGCGATGCTCCCAACGAGAATGCTACCTCTCCCCATATATGCTGATTGGGCCAGCTTCATCCATACCATCTTGCACCCTTATAAATTTGGTCACGAGGGACCGTTGGGCCAACACTTGGTCACGAGGGACTGTTGGGCCAATCCTTGGTTACTAGGGTCCGTTTGGCCAACACTTGGTCACGACGGAACGTTCCGCCAACACTTGGTCACGAGGTACCATTGGGCCAACCCTTGGTCACCAGGGTCCGTTTGGCCAACACTTGGTCACGACGGAACGTTGCGCCAACACTTGGTCACGAGGGACCGTTTGGGTGAACACTTCGTCACAAGGGACCGTTGGCCCAACCCTTGGTCATGCGGGTCCGTTGGACCAACCCTTGGTCACGAGGGTCCATTGGGCCATCGCATGGTTTTGTGAGAGCACTCGTGCCAGCGCAGCTATGCGAGGTGCTCCCATGAAGAGCACTCTCACGAGAGCACCGTGCGGTGCTCCCAGGGAGAACGCTACCTCTCCCCAGATATGCTGATTGGGCCAGTTTCAGCCGTACCATCCTGCACCCTTATAAATTTGGTCACGAGGGACCGTTTGGCCAACACGTGGTCACAAGGGACCGTTGGGCCAACACTCGGTCATGAGGGACCGTTGGGCCAACCCTTGGTCACGAGGGTCCGTTGCATCAACACTTGGTCACGAGGGACCCTTTGGCCAACAGTTGGTATCGAGGGACCCTTTGGCCAACAGTTGGTCACGAGGGACCATTGGGCCAACACTTGGTCACGAGGGTTCGTTGGGCCAACCCTTCGCCACGATGCTCTGTTTGGCCAACACTCGGTCACGAGGGACCGTTGGGCCAACACTTGGTCTCGTGAGAGCGCTCGTGCCAACGCAGCTATGCGAGGTGCTCCCATGAAGAGCACTCTCACGAGAGCACCGTGCGGTGCTCCCAGGGAGAACGCTACCTCTCCCCAGATATGCTGATTGGGCCAGTTTCAGCCGTACCATCCTGCACCCTTATAAATTTGGTCACGAGGGACCGTTTGGCCAACACGTGGTCACAAGGGACCGTTGGGCCAACACTCGGTCATGAGGGACCGTTGGGCCAACCCTTGGTCACGAGGGTCCGTTGCGTCAACACTTGGTCACGAGGGACCCTTTGGCCAACAGTTGGTATTGAGGGATCCTTTGGCCAATAGTTGGTCACGAGGGAACATTGGGCCAACACTTGGTCACGAGGGTTCGTTGGGCCAACCCTTCACCACGATGTTCCGTTTGGCCAACACTCGGTCACGAGGGACCATTGGGCCAACACTTGGTCTCGTGAGAGCGCTCGTGCCAACGCAGCTATGCGAGGTGCTCCCATGGAGAGCACTCTTGCGGGAGCACTGTGCTGTGCTCCCAGGGAGAACGCTCCCTCTCCCCACATATGTTGATTGGGCCAATTTCAGCCATACCATCCTGCACCCTTATAAATTTGGTCACGAGGGACCGTTGGCCCAACCCTTGGTCACGATGCTCTGTTTGGCCAACACTTTGTCACGAGGGACCTTCGGGTCAACGCTTGGTCATGAGGGACTGTTTGGCCAACACTTGGTCACGAGGGACCGTTGGGCCAACCCTTGGTCACAATGGTCTATTCGGCCAATAGGTGGTCTGTTGGGCCAACCCTTGGTCACGATGGTCTGTTGGGCCAACAGGTGGTCACGAGGGACCATTGGTTCAATGCTTGGTCATGAGGGACCGTTGGGCCAAACCTTGGCAATGACGGACCGTTCCGCCAAAACTTGGTCTCATGTAAGCGCAGCTATGCGAGGTGCTCCCACGAAGAGCACTCTCATGGGAGCACTGTGCGGTGCTCCCAGGGAGAATGCAACCTCTCCCCATATATGTTGATTGGGCCAGTTTCAGCCATACCATCCTGCACGCTTATAAATTTGATCACGAGGGACCGCTGGTTCAACGCTTGGTCAGGAGGGACCGTTTGGCCAACACTTGGTCACGAGGAACGGTTGGGCCAACACTTGGTCACGAGGGACAGTTGGGCCAGCAGTTGGTCAGGAGGGACCGTTGGGCCAGCAGTTGGTCACGAGGGACCATTGGGCCAGCAGTTGGTCACAAGGAACCATTTGGACAACAGTTGGTCACGAGGGTCCGTTGGGCCAGCCCTTGGTCACAATGGTCTGTTGGGCCAACACTTGGTCACGAGGGACCGTTGGTTCAACGCTTGGTCACGAGCGACCGTTGGTTCAACGCTTGGTCATGAGGGACCATTTGGCCAACTCTTGGTCATGAGGGACCGTTTGGCCAACTCTTGGTGACGAGGGTCCGTTGGGACATCACTTGGTCTCGTGTGAGCGCAGCTATGCGAGGTGCTCCCATGAAGAGCACTCTCGAGAGAGCACCGTGCGGTTCTCCTAGGGAGAATGCTACCTCTCCCCATATATGTTGATTGGGCTAGTTTCAGCCATACCATCCTGCACCCTTATAAATGTGGTCAGGAGGGACTTTTGGGCCAACACTTGGTCACAAGGGACCGTTGGTTCAACGCTTGGTCACGAGGGACTGTTGGGCCAACAATTGGTCACGAGGGACCGTTTGGACAACAGTTGGTCACGAGGGACCGTTTGGCCAACACTTGGGCACGAGGGTCTGTTGGGCCATCACTTGGTCTCGTGAGAGTGATCATGCCAACGCAGCTATGTGAGGTGCTCCCACGGAGAGCACTCTTGCGAGAGCACCATGCAGTGCTCGTAGGGAGAATGCTACCTCTCCCCATATATGTTGATTGGGCTAGTTTCAGCCATACCATCCTGCACCTTTATAAATGTGGTCATGAGGGACGGTTGGGCTAACACTTGGTCACGAGGGACCGCTGGTTCAATGCTTGGTCAGGATGGACCGTAGGGCCAACACTTGGTCACGAGGGACCGCTGGTTCAACGCTTGGTCATGAGGGTCCGTTGGGCCATCACTTGGTTGCGTGAGAGCGCTCATGCCAACGCAGCTATGCGAGGTGCTCCCATGGAGAGCACTCTTGGGAGAGAACCATGCAGTGCTCCCAGGGAGAACGCTACCTCTCCCCATATATGTTGACTGGGCCAGTTTCAGCCATACCATCCTGAACCCTTATAAATGTGGTCACGAGGGACCATTGGGCCAACACTTGGTCACGAGGGACCGTTGGTTCAACGCTTGGTCATGAGGGACCATTTGGCCAACACTTGGTCACAAGGGTCCGCTGGGCCATCAGTTGGTCTCGTGAGAGCGCTCATGCCAGCGCAGCTATGCGAGGTGCTCCCATGGAGAGCACTCTTGCAAGAGCACCGTGCAGTGCTCCCACGGAGAACGCTACCTCTCCCATATATGTTGATTGGGCCAGTTTCAGTAATACAATCCTGCACCCTTATAAATGTGGTCACGAGGGACTGTTGGGCCATCACTTGGTCACGAGGGACCGTTTGGCCAACCCCTGGTCACGAGGGTCCGTTGGGCCATCACTTGGTCTCGTGCTAGAACAGCTATGCGAGGTGCTCCAATGGAGAGCACTCTTGCGAGAGCACCGTGCAGGGCTCCCAGGGAGAACGCTACCTCTCCCCATATATGTTAATTGGGCCAGTTTCAGCCATACCATCCTGCACCCTTATAAATGTGGTCATGAGGGACTGTTGGGCCATCACTTGGTCACGAGGGACCGTTTGGCCAACAGTTGGTCACGAGGGACCATTGGGCCAACCCTTGGTCACGAGGGTCCATTGGGCCATCAGTTGGTCTCGTGAGAGCACTCATGCTAGCGCAGCTATGCGAGGTGCTCTCATGCAGAGCACTCTTGCGAGAGCACCGTGCAGTGTTCCCAGGGAGAACGCTACCTCTCCCCATATATGTTAATTGGGCCAGTTTCAGCCATACCATCCTGCACCCTTATAAATGTGGTCACGGGGGACCGTTGCGCCGACAGTTGGTCACGAGGGACCATTGGGCCAATCCTTGGTCACGAGGGACCGTTTGGCCAACACTTGGTCACGAGGGACCGCTGGTTCAACGCTTGGTCACGAGGGACCGTTGGGCCAACGCTTGGTCATGAGGGACCGTTGGTCCAACACTGGGTCACGAGGGATTGTTGGTTCAACACTTGGTCACGAGGGACCGTTTGGCCAACACTTGGTCACGAGGGTCCATTGGGCCATCAGTTGGTCTCGTGAGAGCACTCATGCTAGCGCAGCTATGCGAGGTGCTCCCATGCAGAGCACTCTTGCGAGAGCACCGTGCAGTGCTCCCAAGGAGAATGCTACCTCTCCCCATATATGTTGATTAGGCCATTTTCAGCCATACAATCCTGCACCCTTATAAATGTGGTCACGAGGGACCGTTTGGACAACAGTTGGTCACGAGGGACCGTTTGGCCGACAATTGGTCACGAGGGTCCGTTGGGCCATCACTTGGTCTCGTGCCAGCACAGCTATGCGACTTGCTCCCATGGAGAGCACTCTTGCGAGAGCATCATGCAGTGCTCCCAGGGAGAACGCTACCTCTCCCCATATATGTTGATTGGGCCAGTTTCAGCCATACCATCCTGCACCCTTATAAATGTGGTCACGAGGGACCGTTGCGCCGGCACTTGGTCACGAGGGACCGTTGGGCCGACACTTGGTCACGAGGGACCGTTGCCCCATAACTTGGTCTCGTGCCAGCACAGCTATGCGAGGTGCTCCCATGGAGAGCACTCTTGCGAGAGCACCATGTAGTGCTCCTAGGGAGAACGCTACCTCTCCCCATATATGTTGATTGTGCCAGTTTCAGCCATACCATCCTGCACCCTTATAAATGTGGGGGCGAGGGACCGTTGGGCCAACACTTGGTCACGAGGGCCCGTTGCACCGACACTTGGTCACGAGGGACCATTGCGCCAACACTTGGTCACGAGGGACCATTGGGCCAACCCTTGGTCACGAGGGACCGTTTGGCCAACAGTTGGTCACGAGGGACCATTGGGCCCACACTTGGACACGAGGGACCGTTGGGCCAACCCTTAGTCACGAGGGTCCGTTTGGCCAACACTTGGTGACGAGGGTCCGTTGGGCCATCACTTGGTCTCGTGCCAACGGAGCTATGCGAGGTGCTCCCCATGGAGAGCACTCTGACGAGAGCACCGTGCGGTGCTCCCAGGAAGAACGCTACCTCTCCCCATATATGCTGATTGGGCCAGTTTCAGCCATACCATCCTGCACCCTTATAAATTTGGTCACGAGGGACTATTTGGCCAACACTTGGTAATGAGGGACTGTTGGGCCAACCCTTGATCATGAGGGCTCGTTTGGCCAATAGTTGGTCACGTGGTTCCGTTGGGCTATCACTCAGTCACGATGGTCTT
>MNCI01017330.1:349174-356448 GCA_015680685.1 Gnetum montanum
CCTGAGTCTATAGAGTCCTCAAACTAAAACCAACAGTGATGCACCCTCAACTGCATGTAGAACAAGAGAGAACATGTCCCTCATCCTTTCTTGACCCGTCCATGTGAACTCGCCATTACCACCCATGCGCTACTAGGCAATCGAATCGGTGAACAGGCAGAGATGACATGAGCTTGACGCTACCCCGTGGGGGCGTCCAAACGCTCTACCTACTCCACCGCACCGAATCAACACTACCATTCGCACGAAATCGTGGAACAACGTTTCCGCACGGGATCGTTTAATCCCGTAAAGCCATCAGTGTCGGCTTCGATCTCGCATCTCTATAGAAATGAGTTTCAGGGTTAACCGAATTCCCCGTCACGCGACCGAGCAACGAAAAACTCCTTCGTGAAACACAGAGACACAGCGTGCCGCAGACAAGACAAGGGATTTCCGAGACATGGCCTCAAACATCCCTCCAACTGGTTCTCCTAACCCTTAAACAACTTACAACCGTGTTCGAGCGTGCACTCAAACTTCGCAAGCTACTCCAAGGGAAGGCGCTACCTGTGTCCTTGAGTCCACAAAAGGCTCTTTTCGTTGTGCTATGACCTCGAGATGGTCACCTGAGTCTATAGAATCCTCAAACTGAAACCAACAGCGATGCACCCTCAACTGCATGCAGAACAAGAGAGAACATGTCCCTCGTCCTTTCTCGACCCATCCATGTGAACTTGCCATTACCACCCATGCGCTACTAGGCAATCGAATCGGTGAACAGGCAGAGATGACATGAGCTCGACGCTACCCCGTGGGGGCGTCCAAATGCTCTACCTACTCCACTACACCAAATCAACGCTACCGTTCGCACGAAATCGTGGAACAACGTTTCCGCACGGGATCGTTTAATCCCGTAAAGCCATCAGTGCCGGCTTCGATCTGGCATCTCTATAGAAATGAGTTTTAGGGTTAACCAAATTCCCCGTCAGGCGACCGAGCAACAGAAAACTCCGTCGTGAAACACAGAGACACAGCGTGCCGCAGCCAAGACAAGGGATTTCAGAGACATGGCCTCAAACATCCCTCCGACTGCTTCTCCTAACCCTTAAACAACTTACGACCGTGTTCGAGTGTGCGCTCAAACTTCGCAAGCTACTCCAAGGGAACGCGCTACCTGTGTCCTTGAGTCCACAAAAGGCTCTTTTCGTTGTGCTACGACCTCGAGACGGTCACCCAAGTCTATAGAGTCCTCAAACCAAAACCAACAACGAGGCACCCTCAACTGCATGCAGAACAAGAGAGAACATGTTCCTCGTCCTTTCTCGACCCGTCCATGTCAACTCGCCATTACCACCCATGCGCTACTAGGTAATCAAATCGGTGAACAGGCAGAGACGACATGTGCTCGATGCTACCCAATGGGGGCGTCCAAATGCTCTACCTCCTTCACCGCACCAAATCAATGCTACCATTCACACGAAATCGTTGAACAACGTTTCCGCACGGGATCGTTCAATCCCGTAAAGCCATCAGTGCCGGCTCCGATCTCGCAACTCTATAGAAACAAGTTTCAAGGTTAACCGAATTCCCCGTCACACGACCGAGCAACAGAAAACTCCTTCGTGAAACACAGAGACACAGCGTGCCGCAGCCAAGACAAGGGATTTCAGAGACATGGCCTCAAACATCCCTCCGACTGCGTCTCCTAACCCTTAAACAACTTACGACTGTCTTCGAGTGTGCACTCAAACTTTGCAAGCTACTCCAAGGGAAGGTACTACCTATGTCCTTGAGTCCACAAAAGGCTCTTTTCGTTGTGCTACGACCTCGAGACGGTCACCCGAGTCTATAGAGTCCTCAAACCGAAACCAACAGTGACGCACCCTCAACTGCATGCAAAACAAGAGAGAAGATGTCCCTCGTCCTTTCTCGACCCGTCCATGTGAACTCACCATTACCACCCATGCGCTACTAGGTAATCGAATCGGTGAACAGGCAGAGACGACATGCACTCGACGCTACCCTGTGGGGACGTCTAAACACTCTACCTCCTCCACTGCACTGAATCAACGCTACCATTCACATGAAATTGTTGAACAACGTTTCCGCACGGGATCGTTCAATCCCGTAAAGCCATCAGTGCCGGCTCCGATCTCGCAACTCTATAGAAACAAGTTTCAAGGTTAACCGAATTCCCCGTCACACGACCGAGCAACAGAAAACTCCTTCGTGAAACACAGAGACACAGCGTGCTGCAGCCAAGACAAGGGATTTCTGAGACATGACCTCAAACATCCCTTCGACTGCTTCTCCTAACCCTTAAACAACTTACGACCGTGTTCGAGCGTGCACTCAAACTTTGCAAGCTACTCCAAGGGAAGGCGCTACCTGTGTCCTTCAGTCCACAAAAGGCTCTTTTCGTTGTGCTACGACCTCGAGATGGTCACCCGAGTCTATAGAGTCCTCAAACCGAAACCAACAGCGACGCACCCTCAACTGCATGCAGAACAAGAGAGAACATGTCCCTCGTCCTTTCTCGACCCATCAATGTGAACTAGACATTACCACCCATGCGCTACTAGGCAATCGAATCGGTGAACAGGCAGAGACGACATGCGCTCGACGCTACCCCGTGGGGGTGTCCAAATGCTCTACCTCCTCCACCGCACCGAATCAATGCTACCGTTCGCATGAAATCGTTGAACAATGTTTCCGCACGGGATCGTTCAATCCCGTAAAGCCATCAGTGCCGGCTCCGATCTCGCAACTCTATAGAAACGAGTTTCAGGGTTAACCGAATTCCCCGTCACACGACCGAGCAACAGAAAACTCCTTCGTGAAACACAAAGACATAGCGTGCCGCAGCCAAGACAAGGGATTTCCGAGACATGACCTCAAACATCCCTCCAACTACTTCTCCTAACCCTTAAACAACCTACGACCATGTTCGAGTGTGCGCTCAAACTTTGCCAGCTACTCCAAGGGAAGGCGCTACCTGTGTCCTTGAGTCTACAAAAGGCTATTTTCGTTGTGCTACGACCTCGAGACGGTCACCCGAGTCTATAGAGTCCTCAAACCGAAACCAACAACGAGGCCCCCTCAACTGCATGCAGAATAATAGAGAACATGTCCCTCGTCCTTTCTCGACCCATCCATGTGAACTCGCCATTACCACCAATGCGCTACTAGGCAATCGAATCGGTGAACAGGCAGAGATGACATGCGCTCGACGCTACCCCATGGGGGTGTCCAAACGCTCTGCCTCCTCCACCACACCGAATCAACGCTACCGTTCGCACGAAATTGTTGAACAACGTTTCCGCACGGGATCATTCAATCCCGAAAAGCCATCAATGCCAGCTCAGATCTCGCAACTCTATAGAAACGAGTTCTAGGGGTAACCGAATTCCCCGTCACGCGACCGAGCAATAGAAAACTCCTTCATGAAACACAGAGACACAGCGTGCCGCAACCAAGACAAGGGATTTCCGAGACATGGCCTCAAACATCCCTCCAGCTTCTTCTCCTAACCCTTAAACAACTTACGACCGTGTTCGAGCGTGCGCTCAAGCTTCGCAAGCTACTCCAAGGGAAGGTGCTACCTGTGTCCTTTACTCCACAAAAGGCTCTTTTCATTGTGCTACGACCTCGAGACGGTCACCCGAGTCTATAGAGTCCTCAAACCGAAACCAACAACGAGGCACCCTCGACTGCATGTAGAACAAGAGAGAACATGTCCCTCGTCCTTTCTCGACCCATCCATGTAAACTCGCCATTACCACCCATGCGCTAGTAGGCAATCGAATCGGTGAACAGGAAGAGACGACATGCGCTCGACGCTACCCCGTGGGGGCGTCCAAACGCTCTGCCTCCTCCACCGCACCGAATCAACGCTACCATTCGCACGAAATCGTGGAACAACGTTTCCGCACGGGATCGTTCAATCTCGTAAAGCCATCAGTGCTGGCTCCGATCTCGCAACTCTATAGAAACGAGTTTCAGGGTCAACCGAATTCCCCGTCACGTGACCGAGCAATAGAAAACTCCTTCGTGAAACACAGAGACACAGCGTGCCGTAGCCAAGACAAGGGATTTCAGAGACATGGCCTCAAACATCCCTTTGACTGCTTCTCCTAACCCTTAAACAACTTACGACCATGTTCGAGCGTGCGCTCAAACTTCGCCAGCTACTCCAAGGGAAGGCGCTACCTGTGTCCTTGAGTCCAGAAAAGGCTCTTTTCGTTGTGCTACGACCTCGAGACCATCACCCGAGTCTATAGAGTCCTCAAACCAAAACCAACAACGAGGCACCCTCAACTGCATGCAGAACAATAGAGAACATGTCCCTCGTCCTTTCTTGACCCATCCATGTGAACTCGCCATTACCACCAATGCGCTACTAGGCAATCGAATCGGTGAACAGGCAGAGATGACATGCACTTGATGCTACCCCGTTGGGACGTCCAAACGCTCTGCCTCCTCCACCACACCGAATCAACGCTACCGTTTGCATGAAATCGTGGAACAACGTTTCCACAGGGGATCGTTCAATCCCATAAAGCCATCAGTGCCGGCTCCTATCTCGCAACTCCATAGAAACGAATTTCAGGGTGAACCGAATTCCCCGTCACGCGACCGAGCAACCGAAAACTCCTTCATGAAACACATAGACACAGCGCACCGCAGCCAAGAAAAGGGATTTCCGAGACATGGCCTCAAACATCCCTCCGACTGCTTCTCCTAACCCTTAAACAACTTACGACTGTGTTTGAGCGTGCGCTCAAACTTCGCAAGCTACTCCAAGGGAAGGTGCTACGTGTGTCCTTCAGTCCACAAAAGGCTCTTTTCATTGTGCTACAACCTCGAGACAGTCACCCGAGTCTATAGAGTCCTTAAACCGAAACCAACAATGAGGCACCCTCGACTGCATGCAGAACAAGAGAGAACATGTCCCTCGTCCTTTCTTGACCCGTCCATGTGAACTCGCCATTACCACCCATGCGCTACTAGGCAATCGAATCGGTGAACAGGCAGAGACGACATGCGCTCGACGCTACCCCGTGGGGGCGTCCAAACGCTCTGCCTCCTCCACCGCACCGAATCAATGCTACCGTTCACACGAAATCGTTGAACAACATTTCCGCACGGGATCATTCAATCCCGTAAAGCCATCAGTGCTGGCTCCGATCTCGCAACTCTATAGAAACGAGTTTCAGGGTTAACCGAATTCCCCATCACGCGACCGAGCAATAGAAAACTCCTTTGTGAAACACAGAGACACAGCGTGCCACATCCAAGACAAGGGATTTCTGAGACATGGCCTCAAACATCCCTCTGACTACTTCTCCTAACCCTTAAAAAACTTACGACCGTGTTCGAGCATGCACTCAAACTTCGCCAGCTACTCCAAGGGAAGGTGCTACCTATGTCCTTGAGTCCACAAAAGGCTCTTTTCGTTGTGCTACGACCTCGAGACGGTCACCTGAGTCTATAGAGTCCTCAAACCGAAACCAACAACGAGGCACCCTCAACTGCATGCAGAATAATAGAGAACATGTCCCTCGTCCTTTCTCGACCCATCCATGTGAACTCGCCATTACCACCAATGCGCTACTAGGCAATCGAATCGGTGAACAGGCAGAGATGACATGCGCTCGACGCTACCCTGTGGGGACGTCCAAACGCTCTGCCTCCTCCACCACACCGAATGAACACTACCGTTGGCACGAAATCGTTGAACAACGTTTCCGCACAGGATCATTCAATCCTGTAAAGCCATCAGTGTCAGCTCCTATCTCGCAACTCCATAGAAACGAATTTCAGGGTTAACCGAATTCCCCGTCATGCGACCGAGCAACCGAAAACTCCTTCATGAAACACAGAGACACAGCACGCCGCAGCCAAGACAAGGGATTTCTGAGACATGGCCTCAAACATCCCTCCGACTGCTTCTCCTAACCCTTAAACAACTTACGACCGTGTTTGAGCGTGCGCTCGAACTTCGCAAGCTACTCCAAGGGAAGGCGCTACCTGTGTCCTTCAGTCCACAAAAGGCTCTTTTCATTGTGCTACAACCTCGAGACAGTCACCCGAGTCTATAGAGTCCTCAAACCAAAACCAACAATGAGGCACCCTCGACTACATGCAGAACAAGGGAGAACATGTCCCTCGTCCTTTCTCAACCCGTCCATGTGAACTCGCCATTACCACCCATGCGCTACTAGGCAATCGAATCGGTGAATAGGCAGAGACGACCTGCGCTCGACGCTACCCCGTGGGGGCGTCCAAACTCTCTGCCTCCTCCACCGCACCGAATCAACGCTACCGTTCGCATGAAATCGTTGAACAACGTTTCCGCACGGGATCGTTCAATCCCGTAAAGCCAACAGTGCCGGCTCCGATCTCGCAACTCTATAGAAACGAGTTTCAGGGTTAACCGAATGCCCCGTCACGTGATCGAGCAACAGAAAACTCCTTTGTGAAACATAGAGACACAGCGTGCCGCAACCAAGACAAGGGATTTCCGAGACATGGCCTCAAACATCCCTCCGACTGCTTCTCCTAACCCTTAAACAACTTACGACCGTGTTCGAGCGTGCGCTCAAACTTCGCAAGCTACTCCAAGGGAAGGCACTACCTGTGTCCTTGAGTCCACAAAAGGCTCTTTTTGTTGTGCTACGACCTCGAGACGGTCACCCGAGTCTATAGAGTCCTCAAACCAAAACCAACAATGAGGCACCCTCAACTGCATGCAGAACAAGAGAGAACATGTCCCTCGTCCTTTCTCGACCCGTCCATGTCAACTCGCCATTACCACCTATGCGCTACTAGGCAATCGAATCGGTGAATAGGCAGAGACGACATGCACTCGATGCTACCCCATGGGGGCGTCCAAATGCTCTGCCTCCTCCACCGCACCGAATCAATGCTACCGTTCGCACGAAATCGTTGAACAACGTTTCCCCATGGGATCGTTCAATCCCGTAAAGCCATCAGTGCTGGCTCCGATCTCGCAACTCTATAGAAACGAGTTTCAGGGTTAACCGAATTCCCCGTCACGTGATCGAGCAACAGAAAACTCCTTTGTGAAACATAGAGACACAGCGTGCCGCAACCAAGACAAGGGATTTCCGAGACATGGCCTCAAACATCCCTCCGACTGCTTCTCCTAACCCTTAAACAACTTAGGACCGTGTTTGAGCGTGCGCTCAAACTTTGCAAGCTACTCCAAGGGAAGGCGCTACCTGTGTCCTTGAGTCCACAAAAGGCTATTTTCATTGTGCTACGACCTC
>MNCI01017330.1:367335-372335 GCA_015680685.1 Gnetum montanum
GAAGGACCGCTGGTTCAACGCTTGGTTAGGAGGGACCGTTTGGCCAACACTTGGTCATGAGGAACCGCTGGGCCAACACTTGGTCATGAGGGACAGTTGGGCCAGCAGTTGGTCACGAGGGACCGTTGGGCCAACAGTTAGTCACAAGGAACCATTTGGACAACAGTTGGTCACGAGGGTCTGTTGGGCCAGCCCTTGGTCACGATGGTCTGTTGGGCCAACACTTGGTCACGAGGGACCGTTGGTTCAACGCTTGGTCACGAGCGACCGCTGGTTCAACGCTTGGTCAGGAGGGACCGTTTGGCCAACCGAGGTGCTCCCACGAAGAGCACTCTCACTCTTGGTCACCAGGGTCCGTTGGGACATCACTTGGTCTCGTGTGAGCGCAGCTATGCGAGGTGCTCCCACGAAGAGCACTCTCACGAGAGCACCGTGCGGTTCTCCCAGGGAGAATGCTACCTCTCCCCATATATGTTGATTGGGCCAGTTTCAGCCATACCATCCTGCACCCTTATAAATGTGGTCAGGAGGGACCGTTGGGCCAACACTTGGTCACAAGGGACTGTTGGTTCAACGCTTGGTCGCGAGGGACTGTTGGGCCAACAGTTGGTCACGAGGGACAGTTTGGACAACAGTTGGTCACGAGGGACCGTTTGGCCAACACTTGGTCACGAGGTTTTGTTGGGCCATCACTTGGTCTCATGAGAGCGATCATGCCAATGCAGCTATGCGAGGTGCTCCCACGGAGAGCACTCTTGCGAGAGCACCGTGCAGTGCTACCAGGGAGAACGCTACCTCTCCCCATATATGTTGATTGGGCCAGTTTCATCCATACCATCCTGCACCCTTATAAATGTGGTCAGGAGGGATGGTTGGGCTAACACTTGGTCACGAGGGACCGCTGGTTCAACGCTTCGTCAGGAGGGACCGTAGGGCCAACACTTGGTCACGAGGGATCGCTGGTTCAACGCTTGGTCACGAGGGACCGTTTGGCCATCACTTGGTCTCGTGAGAGCGCTCGTGCCAACACAGCTATGCGAGGTGCTCCCATGGAGAGCACTCTTGCGAGAGCACCGTGCAGTGCTACCAGGGAGAACGCTACCTCTCCCCATATATGTTGATTGGGCCAATTTTAGCCATACCATCTTGCACCCTTATAAATGTGGTCACGAGGGACCGTTGGGCCAACACTTGGTCATGAGGGACCGCTGGTTCAACGCTTGGTCACGAGGGACCATTGGGCCAACACTTGGTGACGAGGGACCGTTGGGCCAACATTGGGTCACACGGGATCGTTGGTTCAATTCTTGGTCACGAGGGACCGCTTGGCCAACACTTGGTCATGAGGGTCAGTTGGGCCATCAGTTGGTCTCGTGAGAGCACTCGTTCTAGCGCAGCTATGCGAGGTGCTCCCATGGAGAGCACTCTTGCAAGAGCACTATGCAGCGCTCCCAGGGAGAATGCTACCTCTCCCCATATATGTTGATTGGGCCAGTGTCAGCCATACCATCCTGCACCCTTATAAATGTGGTCACGAGGGATTGTTGGGCCAAAACTTGGTCACGAGGGACCGTTTGGCCAACCCCTAGTCACGAGGGTCCATTGGGCCATCACTTGGTCTCGTGCTAGCGCAGCTATGCGAGGTGCTCCCATGGAGAGCACTCTTGCGAGAGCATCATGTAGTGCTCCCAGGGAGAACGTTAGCTCTCCCCATATATGTTGATTGGGCCAGTTTCAGCCATACCATCCTGCACCCTTATAAATGTGGTCACAAGGGACCGTTGGGCCAACACTTGGTCACGAGGGACCGTTGCGCTGACACTTGGTCACGAGGGACCGTTGCGCCAACACTTGGTCTCGTGCTAGCGTAGCTATGCGAGGTGCTCCCATGGAGAGGACTCTTGTGAGAGCACTGTGCAGTGCTCCCAGGGAGAACGCTACCTCTCCCCATATATGTTGATTGGGCTAATTTCAGCCATACCATCCTGCACCCTTATAAATGTGGTCACAAGGGACCGTTGGGCCAACACTTGGTCACGAGGGACCGCTGGTTCAACGCTTGGTCACGAGGGACCATTGGACCAACGCTTGGTCACGAGGGACCGTTGGGCCATCACTTGGTCACGAAGGACCATTGGGCCAACCCTTGGTCACGAGGGACCGTTTGGCCAACAGTGGGTCACGAGGGACCATTAGGCCCACACATGGACACGAGGGACCGTTGGGCCAAACCTTAGTCACGAGGGTCCGTTTGGCCAACACTTGGTCACGAGGGACCGCTGGTTCAACGCTTGGTCACGAGGGACCATTGGACCAACGCTTGGTCACGAGGGACCGTTGGGCCAACACTTGGTCACGAGGGACCGCTGGTTCAACGCTTGGTCACGAGGGACCATTGGACCAACGCTTGGTCACGAGGGACCGTTGGGCCAACACTGGGTCACGAGGGATCGTTGGTTCAACGCTTGGTCACGAGGGACCGTTTGGCCAACACTTAGTCATGAGGGTCCGTTGGGCCATCAGTTGGTCTCGTGAGAGCGCTCATGCCAGCAAAGCTATGCGAGGTGCTCCCATGCAGCGCACTCTTGCGAGAGCACCGTGCAGTGCTCCCAGGGAGAACGCTACCTCTCCCCATATATGTTGATTGGGCCAGTTTCAGCCATACAATCCTACACCCTTATAAATGTTGTCCCTCGTGACCGTTTGGACAACAGTTGGTCACGAAGGACCATTTGGCCAACACTTGGTCATGAGGGTCCATTGGGCCATCACTTGGTCTCGTGCCAGCGCAGCTATGCGAGGTGCTCCCATGGAGAGCACTCTTGCGAGAGCACCGTGCAGTGCTCCCGAGGAGAACGCTACCTCTCCCCATATATGTTGATTGGGCCAGTTTCAGCCATACCATCCTGCACCCTTATAAATGTGGTCACGAGGGACCGTTGGGCCAACACTTGGTCATGAGGGACTGTTGTGCCGACACTTGGTCACGAGGGACCGTTGCACCGACACTTGGTCACGAGGGACCATTGGGCCAACCCTTGGTCAGGAGGGACCGTTTGGCCAACAGTTGGTCACAAGGGACCATTGGGCCCACACTTGGACACGAGGCACCGTTGGGCCAACCCTTAGTCACAAGGGTCCGTTTGGCCAACACTTGGTCACGAGGGTCCGTTGGGCCATCACTTGGTCTCGTGCCAGCGCAGCTATGCGAGGTGCTCCCATGGAGAGCACTCTTGCGAGAGCACCGTGCAGTGCTCCCGAGGAGAACGCTACCTCTCCCCATATATGTTGATTGGGCCAATTTCTACCATACCATCGTGCACCCTTATAAATGTGGTCACGAGGGACCGTTGGGCCAACACTTGGTCACGAGGGACCTTTGTGCTAACACTTGGTCACGAGGGACCATTGCGCCAACACTTGGTCACGAGGGACCATTGGGCCAACCCTTGGTCAGGAGGGACCGTTTGTCCAACAGTTGGTCACAAGGGACCATTGGGCCCACACTTGGACACGAGGCACCGTTGGGCCAACCCTTAGTCACAAGGGTCCGTTTGGCCAACACTTGGTCACGAGGGACTGTTTGAACAACAGTTGGTCACGAGGGACCGTTTGGCCAACACTTGGTCACGAGGGTCCGTTAGGCCATCACTTGGTCTCGTGCCAACGCAGCTATGCGAGGTGCTCCCCATGGAGAGAACTCTCACGAGAGCACCGTGCGGTGCTCCCAGGAAGAACGCTACCTCTCCCCTTATATGCTGATTAGGCCAGTTTTACCCATACCATCCTGCACCCTTATAAATTTGGTCACGAGGGACCATTTGGCCAACACTTGGTCAGGAGGGACTGTTGGGCAAACCCTTGGTCATGAGGGCTTGTTTGGCCAACAGTTGGTCGCGTGGTTCCATTGGGCTATCACTCGGTCACGATGGTCTGTTGGGCCAACACTTGGTCACGAGGGACCGTTGGTTCACCGCCTGCTCACAAAGGACCGTTTGGCCAACACTAGATCACGAGGGTCCATTGGGCCATCACTTGGTCTTGTGAGAGCGCAGCTATGCAAGGTGCTCCCATGGAGAGCCCACGCAATCTGCGTCCCGAGCACGCAGGCGCCGTAGGACCCGCCCCTCTAGGGGACGCTTGCTTGGACCCTCGATCATCGCTGCGGCAGCATGTGCACAGCCAGCTGTGCACGCTTGTGCCACGGCGCCGATCCACATGGACTCGCCTCCCGGACCGAGCGGCGGACCGAAGCGTACACGCTCCGCTCCACGTCCGGCCGGGAAGCAACGTTGGCCTCCATTTGCTTCCCTCTCGATAATTTCAAGCACTTTTTAACTCTCTTTTCAAAGTCCTTTTCATCTTTCCCTCACGGTACTTGTTCGCTATCGATCTCTCGCGCGTATTTATCCTTGGACGGAATTTACCACCCACTTAGGGCTGCATTCCCAAACAACCCGACTCGCCGATAGCGCCCCGTGATGCAGCAGGGTCCGAGCCCGATGGGGCTGTCACCCTCTCTGGTGCCCCATTCTAGGGGACTTAGGCTTGGTCCACCGCAGGGGACGCTTCTGCAGACTACAATTCGGGCGGCCACCGTTGCCAGATTTTCACGCTGGGATGTTCCCGGTTCGCTCGCCATTACTAGGGGAATCCTCGTAAGTTTCTCTTCCTCCGCTTAGTTATATGCTTAAACTTGGCGGGTACCCTCACCTGAACTGGGGTCACTACGAAGAGGGAGCATCACCCCTCCTATGCGCGACGCAAAGGAGGAACATCGCCCCCGCCGGTCGCTCGGTCCCGCATCGCACCAAAGGAGAAGGGCGGGGAGGGGGCCAACATACCTCGTGCGCGCTCAGCGTAGGGAATGCGTAGACCACCACCACCATCCATCGCTTCATCTAGGTAGAAGCCAGAAAACATGATCGATGGCAACTTTTCAGGCGACCGCACCTCGGGAGACACGGACGACCACATCCGCTACCCCCTCGCACGGGGCG
>MNCI01017330.1:377335-391288 GCA_015680685.1 Gnetum montanum
CCAACCTCTCGTCAACTCTACCTCCCCCTATATATGTTGATTGGGCCAGTTTCAGCCATACCATCCCGCACCCACATAAATTTGGTCACGAAAGACCAAATCAACGCTCTCGGGGAGGGCGATCTCATGTAGAACGCTCTAAAGGAGGGCGTCCCCAATAAGCCCGATCTCAAGGATGGCATTCTAATACAAATATAGCTCAACAAATGTGCTCTCAAGGAGAACACTCTCACCTGCATAATGCAAAGTGCTCTCAGGGAGAACGCTCTAAGGGAGACCGCTCTCCGGGAGGTCACCCTCCAAGACGAAGCTCTCTACGAGAGCGCCCTCTTAGAGAACACTATAACGTAGCGCAATGCACTCTCGAGAAAGACGCTCTCAAGTAGATCGCTCTTCGAGATGCCACTCTTACGCAAAAAGCTCTACATGAGAACGCTCTCAAGGAGGGCACTCCCGGGGAGGTCGATCTCATGAAGAACGTTCTTAAGAAAGACGCGCTCTTGAGCAGGGCATCCTCTGGGAGGCCAATCTCAAGGAGGGCATTCTCAGGAAGGGCACTCTTACGAAGGACGTTCTCCAAAAGAACGTGCTCAATGAGGGCGCTCTCGAGGTGAACATTCTCACGTGCATAACGCAAGGTGCTCTCATGGACAACGCTTTCATCGAATCCGCTCTCAAGGAGAACGCTCTTGCAAAGGCCGCTCTACTGGAGGGCGCTCTTCAACAAAACGTTCTCGATGACGGCACTCCATGGAGAACACTCAAATGGAAGGCCACTTTACCAGGGCACTGTCTAGGAGAACACTCTCAGGGAAGGCGATCTCACGTACAACGCTCTCAAGGAGGACGCTCTCAACGAGGGCATCCTTCGAGAGCGATCTCTCAACGAGAGCACTCTCCAAGGGAACACTCTCACGCGACTAACGCTAAGCGCTCTTGGGGAAGGTGCTCTCAAGGAGAACACTATCCGAAAAGTAGCTCTAATGGAGCGTGCTCCTAGAGAGGCCGCTACCACTGAGAACATTCTTAAGGAGGATGCCTCTCAAGAAGGGTGTCCTCAATGACACCGTTCTCAGGGAGGGCACTCTTAGGAAGGGCACTCTCTGATCCAAGCGTTCTCAACAATGGCACTCTCAAGGTGAACACTCTCACGTGCATAACGCAAGGTGATCCCATGGACAATGCCATCATGGAGGAAGCTCTCAAGGAGAACACTTTCACAGAGACCGCTCTTAGGAAGAATGATCTCAGCAAAGGCGATCTAAATGAGGGCATCCTTCGACAGAACGATCTCAACGAGGGCACTCTATGAAGAATGATCCAGGAGAGGGCACCCTCAAAGAGAACACTTCTCAGATGGTCACTCTAACAGAGGGCGCTCTAAAGAAGAACGCTCTCAAGGAGGGCATCCTCAGCCAGATCGATCTCAACAAGGATGCTGTAATGGAGGACGCTCTCAAGGAGAACACTATCCGAAAAGCAGCTCTAATGGAACGCGCTCCTAGAGAGGCCGCTACCACCGAGAACGTTCTTAAGGAGGACGCCTCTCCAGAAGGGCATCCTGAACGACACTGTTCTCAGGGAGGGCACTCTTAGGAAGGGCACTCTCTGATCCAAGCGTTCTCAACGATGGTACTCTCAAGGTGAACACTCTCACGTGCATAACGCAAGGTGATCCCATGGACAACGCCATCATGGAGGAAGCTCTCAAGGAGAATGCTTTCACAGAGACCGCTCTTAGGAAGAACGATCTCAGCAAAGGCGATCTAAATGAGGGCATCCTTCGACAAAACGATCTCGACGAGGGCACTCTATGAAGAACGATCCGGGAGAGGGCACCCTCAAAGAGAACACTTGTCAGATGGTGGCTCTAATAGAGGGTGCTCTAAAGAAGAACGCTCTCAAGGAGGGCATCCTCAGCCAGACCGATCTCAACGAGGACGCTGTAATGAAGGACGCTCTCCAAGACAATGCTCCCAACAACAGCGCTCTTGGGGAGAACACTATCATGTGCGTAACACAAGGTGATCTCAGGTCGAACACTCTGAGGGTTCTTGCACTAACGAAGACCATTCTCTAAGAGGGCACCTTCTGAGAAAGAGCTCTCAACGAGGGCGCTCTCAAGAAGAACACTCTCACGGGTGTAGCACAAGATAATCAGGGAACGCATCCTCAGGAAGAACGTTCTCACAGAGGCCGCTCTCAGGGAAAACGCTCTCATGAAGGGCGCGCTCTAAACGAAGGCACTCTTCAATAGAACAACCTCAACGAGGGCGCTCTCAAAGAGAACGCTCTTCTAAAGGCCCCTCCAATGAAGGGCACTCCTAAAAATAATGCTCTCATCGAGGGCAATCTCACGGAGCCCGCTCTCAAGGAAGGAATTCTAATCAAGGCCACTCTCCAAGAGAACGCTCTCAACAAAGGCACTCTCAGGGAGAACACTCTCACGTGCGCAACGCAAGGTGCCCTAGAGGAGAACGCTCTGAGAGAGGTCGCTCTAAGGGAGAGAGCTCTCAGGGAGAATGCTCTCAAGGAGGGCGATCTCACGTAGAATGCTCTTAAAGGGGGACTCTCTCAACGAGGGTGTCCCTAGCAAAACCGATCTCAATGACGCTACTCTAATGGAGGTAGCTCTCCAAGAGAACAATCTCAACAAGGGTACTCTCCAGGAGAACACTCTCGCGTGCATAACACAAAGTGCACTCAGGGAGGTCCCTTTTGAGGGAGAGCACTTGCCTAGAGGGAGCTCTCAACGAGGGCGCTTCAAGAAGAACGCTCCAGGGCAACCAACCCCATGGAACATGCCCACAACGCTGCAAGCCTTTTATCTCAAATCATAAACGAGGACACCGCCTTCTCCGGGGCTATCCTTCTTCGCAAACAAGGCTCGTCGGTCATGGACATGAATAACGAGGCCACGATATCATGGGCAGGGCAAGGCATCCCTGAGGGGAGAAACCCACGTATCGCTCTATCACTCCGACCGCTCGTCAACTCTCCCTCCCCCTATATATGTTGATTGGGCCAGTTTCAGCCATACCGTCCCGCACCCTTATAAATTTGATCATGAAGGACCAACTCAAGGAGAGCGCTCTCACGTGCGTGGCGCAAGGCACTCTCTAGGAGGGCGTTCTCAAAGAGAACGCTCTCCGAAAGGCCACTCTAACAGAGGGCGCCCTCACGGAGGGCGTTCTCAGGGAGGGTGCTCCTCCAAAGAACACTCTCAACGACGACGCTCTTGAGGAGAACATTCACACGAGGGTGCAAGGTGCTCTCAAGGAGAACGCTCTCGTGAAGGCCGCTCTGATGGAGGTAGCTCTCAACGAGAATGCTCTCAGGGAGGGCACTCTTCAACACAGTGCTCTCAACCAGGGTGTTACACGGAGAACACTCCCACTGAGGGCCCTCTCAAGGAGAAAGCTCTTTGAAAGGCTGCTCTAACGGAGGGTGCTCTCAAGGAGAACACTCTACGGGAGGGCACCCCTAGCAAGACCGATCTCAAGAAGGGGGCTCTACAAGAGAACACTCTCAACAAGGGCACTCTCTAGGAGAACACTCTCATGTGTGCAATGCAAGGTGCTCTCAGGGAGGTTGCTCTGAGGGAGAACGCTCTCAAAGAGGGCATCCCCAGCGACACCGATCTCAGTGAGGGCGTCCACAGTTAGATTGCTCTCAACGAGGGCATTCTCAGGGAGGGCACTCTTAGGAAGACCGCTCCCAAGGAGACTGCTCCCGATGGAGGTGCTCTCAATGAAGGCGCTCCAGGGAGAACACTCCTGATGAAGGCGTCCTAAGGGAGACAGCTCTCAGGGAGGGCACTCTTACGAAGACCGCTCTCAGGGAGACCGCTCTCAACGAGGGAACTCCAAGGAGAACGCTACCGATGAGGACGTCCTCAGGGAGACCGCTCTCAAGGAGGGCATTCTCAGGGAAGATGCTCTTAGGAAGGGCGCTCTACGAAAGAACGCTCTCAAGGTGAAAACTCTCACATGCGTAACTCAAGGTGCTCTCATGGAGAACGCTCTCATGGAGGCCGCTCTAACAGAGGTTGCTCTCAGGGATAATGCTCTCAAGGAGGGCACTCTTTGAAAAAATTCTCTCAATGAGGGCGCTCCAAGGAGAACGCTTTTGATGAGGGCGCTGTCAAAGAGACCGCTCTCAAGGAGGGCATTCTCCAGGGAGACCGCTCTCAACGAGGGCGCTCCAGGGAGAACGCTCTTGATGAAGGCATCCTCAGTGAGATTGCTCTCAAGGAGGGTGTTCTCAGGAAGGGCACTCTTAGGAAGACCGCTCCCAAGAAGACTGCTCCCGATGAGGGCGCTCTCAATGAGGGCGCTCCAGGGAGAACACTCCCGATGAGGGTGTCCTCAGTGAGATTGCTCTCAAGGAGGGTGTTCTCAGGGAGGGCACACTTAGGAAGACCGCTCCCAAGGAGACTGCTCCCAATGAGGGCGCTCGAGGGAGAACGTTCACGATGAAGGCGTCCTCAGCAAGATCGCTCTCAAGAAGGGCATTCTCAAGGAGGGCACTCTTACGAAGACCGCTCTCAAGGAGACCGCTCCCCATGAGCGCGCTCTCAGGGAGGGCGTTCTCCAGGGAGAGCGCTCTCAACGAGGGCGCAACAGGGAGAACGCTACCGATGAGGACGTCCTCAGGGAGACCGCTCTCAAGGAGGGCGTTCTCAGGGAGGGCGCTCTACGAAAGAACGCTCTCAAGGTGAAAACTCTCACGTGCGTAACGCAAGGTGCTCTCATCAAGAACGCTCTCATGGAGGCCGCTCTAACGGAGGATGCTCTCCAACAGAACGCTCTTGGGGAGGGCGCTCTCGAGGAGAACATTCACACCAAGGTGCAAGGCGCTCTCAAGGAGAACGCTCTCGCGGAGGCCGCTCTGACTGAGGCCGCTCTCACGGAGAACGCTCCCAGGGAGGGCACTCTTCGACAGAATGCTCTCAACCAGGGTGTTACAGGGAGAACGCTCCCAGCGAGGGCCCTCTCAAGGAGAAAGCTCTTCAGAACGCCACTCTAACGGAGGGCGCTCTCAACGAGAACGCTCTCGGGGAGGGCGCCCCTAGTGAGACCGATCTCAAGAAGGGCGCTCTCCAAGAGAACGTTCTCAACAAGTACGCTCTCGAGGAGAACACTCTCAGGTAATGCAAGGTGCTCTCAAGGAGGTCGCTCTCGGGGAGGGCACCCTTCGAAAAGAAGCTCTCAACGAAGGCGTTCTCCAGGAGAACAATCTCACGTGCATAGCCCAAGGCACTCTCAAGGAGAACGCTCTCTGAAAGGCCGCTCTCACGGAGAACGTTCTTTAGGAGACGCTCTCGACCAAGCATTGGCCGAATGGACCTTCGTGACCAAATTTATAAGGGTCCAGGACGGTATGGCTAAAACTGGCCCAATCAACATATATAGGGAGAGATAGTGTTCTCCCCGGGAGTGCACTCTTAAGGAGGGCGTTCTCTAGGAGAGCGTCCTCATGGAGGGCACTCTCTAGGAGAGCGTTCTCATGGAGGGCGCTCCCACAGAGAGCGTGCTCACGTTGAGCATGCTCAAGGAGGGCGCTCTCATGAAGAACGCTCTAAAGGAGGACATTCTCGGGGAGAACGCTTTCAGGGAGGCCACTCCCAGGAAGAGCGCTCTACAACAAAATGCTCTCAACCAGGGCCCTCTCATTGAGAACGCTCTCAAATGCACAATGCAAGGCTCTCTGATGAAGGACACTCCTTGAGAGAACACCATCACGTGCGCAACAAGAAGCACTCCCACGGAGAGTGCTCTCACAAGCGCTGCATGAGGCGCTCTCATGAGAGCGTGCTCTTGCCAGCGTAGCTATGCGAGGCGCTCTCATGAGTGCGCTCTCGCGAGAGCATCGTGCGATGCTTCCAGGAAGAACGCTACCTCTCCCTATCTATGTTGATTGGGCCAGTTTTAGCCATACCATCCCGCACCCTTATAAATTTGGTCACGAAGACCGCGTTCTCAAAAAGAGTGTTCTCAAAGAGAGAGCACCAAGTAAGGGCACCCTTAAGGAAAATGCTCTTAGTGAGAATGCTCTCGGGGAGGGCACTCTCAGCGAGAATGCTCTAACAAAGGCTGCTCTCCATGAGAATGCTCTCAATGAGCGTGCTCTTGAGGACAACATTCTCACGTGCGTAATGCAAGGCACTCTCAAAGAGGGTGCACTCAACGAGAATGCTCTTAGGAACACCCCTCTAACAGAGGGTGCTCTTTGAGAAAATGCTTTCAATGAGGGTGCTCTCAAGGAGAACACTCTCATGAGCATAGCACAAGGTGCTCTTAGGGAGGGTGATCTCAAGGAGAATGCTCTCAGGGAGGCTTCTCTAACAGAGGCTGCTCTCGCAGAGGACAATCTCGCAAAGGGCAGTCTTAAGGAGGATGCTATTGGAGAGGGCATCCTCAGTGAGCCTGTTCTCAGGGAGGGCACTCTCATGGAGGATGCGCTCCGAGAGAATGCTCTCAACGAGGGCACTCTCCAAGAGACCACTCTCACGTGCGTAGCGCAAGGTGTACTCAGGGAGAACGCTCCCTCGGAGGGAGCTCTCAGGGAGGGTGCTCTAACGGAGGATGCTCTCCAAGACAATGCTCTTGAGGAGAACACTCTCATGTGCATAGCACAAGGCATTCTCAGGGAGAATGCTTGGAGGGAGGCCACTCTCTAGGAGGGCGCTCTCAACGAGAACACTCTCACGTGCGTTGCGCAAGGTGCTCTCATGAAGGGCGCTCTCAAGGAGAACGCTTTCCAAAAAGCCGCTCTAACGAAGGGTGCTCTCAAGGAGAATGCTCTCACAGAGCACGCTGTTAAGGAGTGCATCCTCAGGGAGACACTTCTCTCGGAGGGCACTTTTAGGAAGGGCACTCTCTGAGAGAACGCTCTCAACGAAGGTGCTCTCAAGGAGAACACTCCCAGATGCGTAGCGCAAGGCACTATCAGGGAAAATGCTATGAGGGAGGCCACTCTCAGGGAGAGCGCTCTCTGGGAGCGCACCCTCCGAGATGGTGCTCTCAATGAGAACACTCTCACGTGCGTAGCGGAAGGTGCTCTCGGGGAGGGCGCTCTCAAGGAGAATGTTCTCATGAAGCACGCTCTTAAGGAGGATGCTCTCAAGGAGGGCATCCTCAGGGAGACCGTTCTCAAGGAGGGCACTCTCCAAGAGAACGCTCTCAATGAGGGCGCTTTCGAGGAGAACACTCTCACATGCGTAGCACAAGGCGCTCTTAGGGAGGGCACTCCAAAGGAGAACGCTCCCACGTGCATAGTGTAAGGTGCTCTCGGGGAGAACGATGTCAGCGAGAACGCTCTCCATGGAGTGCGCTCCCATAGAGAGTGTGCTCACGTTCAGCATGCTCAGGGAGGATGCTCTCCAGGAGAACGCTCTCAACGAGGATGCTCTCCAGGAGAATGCTCTCACATGCGTAGCGCAATGTGTGCTCAGGGAGAATGCTCCCACGAAGGGTACTCTCAATGAGAACACTCTCATGTGCATACCGAAAGGCGCTTTCGGGGAGGGCGCTCTCAAGGAGAACGCTCTCAGGGAGCACGCTCTCGAGGAGGGCGTCCTCACGTGTGTAACGCAAGGTGCTCTTAGAGAGGGTGCACTCAGCGAGAACGCTCTCAGAAACACCGCTCTAACGGAGGGCATCCTCATGTGCGTAATGCCAAGGTGCTCTCAGAGAGGGTGCACTCAGCGAGAACGCTCTCAACAAGGGCGCTCTTGAGGAGACTGTTCTCAAGGAGGGCACTCTCCAAGAGAACGCTCTTAATGAGGACACTTTCGAGGAGAAAGCTCTCACATGCATAGCGCAAGGCGCTCTCAGGGAGGGCGCTCCCAAGGGTAACGCTCTCACGTGCGTAGCGTAAGGTGCTCTCGGGGAGAACGTTGTCAGTGAGAACGCTCTATAGGAGGCAGCTCTCATGGAGGGCGCTCCCACAGAGAGCACGCTCACGTTGAGCATGCTTAGGGAGGGCACTCTCACGGAGAACACTCTCAAGGAGGGCATTCTCGAGAAGAATGCTTTCAGGGAGGCCACTCCTAGGAAGAGCGCTCTCCAACAGAATGCTCTCAACGAGGCCTCTCTCATTGAGAATGCTCTCAAATGCGCAACACAAGGCTCTCTTGGGGAGTACACTCTAAGAGAGAACACCATCACGTTGCGCAGCAAGAGGCACTCCCACAGAGAGTGCTCTCGCAAGCGCTACATGAGACGCTCTTGCCAGCACAGCTATGCGAGGCGCTCTTGTGAGAGCACTCTCGCGAGAGCACCGTGCGATGCTCCCAGGAAGAACGCTACCTCTCCCCATATATGCTGATTGGGCCAGTTTCAGCCATACCATCTTGCACCCTTATAAATTTGGTCACGAAGCTCCGTTGGGCCAACCCTTGTTCTCAGGGAGGGCACTCCTAGGAAGGGCATGCTCCGAGAGAACGCTCTCACATGTGTAGCGCAAGGCACTATCAAGGAGAACACTTTGAGGGAGGCCGCTCTCAGGGAGAGCGCTCTCTGGGAGGGTGCTCTCAAGGAGAACACTCTCACGTGCGTATTGGGAAGGAACTCTCAAGGAGAACACTCTCAGGGAGCACGCTCTTAGGGAGGGTGTCCGTTTGGCCAGCACTTGGACTTGTGAGAGCGCTCGTTCCATCACAGCTAAGCGAGTTACTCCCATAGAGAGCACTCTCACGAGAGCATCGTGCGGTGCTCCCAGGGAGAACACTACCTTTCCCCATATATGCTGATTGGGCCAATTTTAGCCATACCATCCTGCACCCTTATAAATTTGGTCACGAGGGACCGTTGGGTCAACACTTGGTCACGAGGGTCCGTTGGGGCAACCCTTGGTGACGAGGGACCGTTTGGCGAACACTTGGTTACGAGGGACCGTTGGGGCAACCCTTGGTCACGAGGGACCGTTTGGCGAACACTTGATCACGAGGGATCATTTGGCGAACACTTGGTCACGAGGGACCGTTGGGCCAACCCTTGGTCACGAGGGACCGTTGGGCCAATAGTTGGTCATGAAGTTCCATTGGGCCATCACTTGGTCACGATTGTCTGTTGGACCAACACTTGGCCATGAGGGACCGTTGGTTCAACGCTTGGTCACGATGGACCGTTTGGCCAACACTTGGTTAAGAGGGTCCGTTGGGCCATCACTTGGTCATGTGAAAGTGCTCGTGCCAGTGTAGCTATGCAAGGTGCTCCCAGGGAGAACACTACCTTTCCCCATATATGCTGATGGGGCCAATTTTAGCCATACCATCCTGCACCCTTATAAATTTGGTCACGAGGGACCGCTGGTTCAATGCTTGGTCACGAGGGACCATTGGGCCCACACTTGGACACGAGGGACCGTTGGGCCATCACTTGGTCTCGTGAGAGTGCTCGTGCCAACGCAGCTATGCGAGGTGCTCCCAGGAAGAACGCTACCTCTCCCCATATATGTTGATTGGGCCAGGTTCAGCCATACCATCCTACTCCCTTATAGATTTGGTCACGAGGGACCGTTTGGCGAACACTTGATCACGAGGGATCATTTGGCGAACACTTGGTTACGAGGGACCGTTTGGCGAACACTTGATCACGAGGGATCATTTGGCGAACACTTGGTCACGAGGGTCCGTTTGGCCAACACTTGGTCACGAGGGTCCCTTGGTCCAACAGTTGATCACCAGGGACGGTTGGGCGAACCCTTGGTCACGAGGGACCGTTTGGCCAACAATTGGTCACGAGGGCCTATTGGGCCAACCCTTGGTCACGGGGGTCCGTTGGGCCAACCCTTGGTCACGGGGGTCCGTTGGGCCAACCCTTGGACACGAGGGTCCGTTGGGCCAACCCTTGGTCACGGGGGTCCGTTGGGCCAACCCTTGGTCACGAGCGTCCGTTGCGCCAACACTTGGTCAAGAGGGACCGTTGTGACAACACTTGGTCATGAGGGACCGTTGGGCCAACCCTTGGTCACGAGGGACCGTTTGGTCAACACTTGGTCACGAGGGTCCGTTGGGCCATCACTTGGTCAACACTGTGCAGTTCTCCCAAGAAGAATGCTACCTCTCCCCATATATGTTGATTAGGCTAGTTTCAGCCATACCATCTTGCACCCTTATAAATGTGGTCACGAGGGATGGTTGGGCTAACACTTGGTCACGAGGGACCGCTGGTTCAACGCTTGGTCAGGAGCGACCGTAGGGCCAACACTTGGTCATGAGGGACTGCTGGTTCAACGCTTGGTCACGAGGGTCCGTTGGGCCATCACTTGGTCTCGTGAGAGTGCTCGTGCCAACGCAGCTATGCGAGGTGCTCCCATGGAGAGCACTCTTGCGAGAGCACCGTGCAGTGCTCCCAGGGAGAACGCTACCTCTCCCCATATATGTTGATTGGGCCAATTTCAGCCATACCATCCTGCACTCTTATAAATGTGGTCACGAGGGACCATTGGGCCAACACTTGGTTATGAGGGACCGCTGGTTCAATGCTTGGTCACGAGGGACTGTTGGGCCAACGCTTGGTCATGAGGGACCGTTGGGCCGACACTGGGTCACGAGGGATCGTTGGTTCAACGCTTGGTCACGAGGGACTGTTTGGCAAACACTTGGTCACTAGGGTCCGTTGGGCCATCAGTTGGTCTCGTGAGAGCGCTCGTGCCAGCACAGCTATGCGAGGTGCTCCCATGGAGAGCACTCTTGCGAGAGCACTGTGCAGTGCTCCCAGGGAGAACGCTCCCTCTCCCCATATATGTTGATTGGGCTAGTTTCAGCCATACAATCCTGCACCCTTATAAATGTAGTCACGAGGGACCGTTGGGCCAACACTTGGTCGTGAGGGACCACTAGTTCAACACTTGGTCACGAGGAACCGTTGGGCCAACGCTTGGTCACAAGGAACTGTTGGGCCAACACTGGGTCACGAGGGATCGTTGGTTCAACGCTTGGTCACGAGGGACCGTTGGGCCAACGGTTGGTCATGAGGGATCGTTGGGCCAACACTGGGTGACGAGGGATCGTTGGTTCAATGCTTGGTCACGAGGGACCGTTTGGCCAAAACTTGGTCACGAGGGTCCGTTGGGCCATCCCTTGGTCTCGTGCCAGCGCAGCTATGCGAGGCGTTCCCCATGGATAGCACTCTCACGAGAGCACTGTGCAGTGCCCCCAGGGAGAACGCTACCTCTCCCCATATAGGTTGATTGGGCCAATTTCAGCCATACCAGCCTGCAGCCTTCTAGATGTGGTCACGAGGGACCGTTGGGCCAACCCTTAGTCACGAGGGTCCATTTGGCCAACACTTGGTCACGCGGGACCATTTGGACAACAGTTGGTCACGAGGGACCATTGAGCCCACACTTGGACACGAGGGACCGTTGGGCCGACAGTTGGTCACGAGGGACCGTTGGGCCATCACTTGGTCACGAGGGACCATTGGGCCAACCCTTGATCATGAGGGACCGTTTGGCCAACAGTTGGTCACGAGGGACCGTTTGGCCAACACTTGGTCATGAGGGTCCGTTGGGCCATCACTTGGTCAACACTGTGCAGTTCTCCCAAGAAGAATGCTACCTCTCCCCATATATGCTGATTAGGCCAGTTTCAGCCATACCATCCTGCCCCCTTATAAATGTGGTCACGAGGGATGGTTGGGCTAACACTTGGTCACGAGGGACCGCTGGTTCAACGCTTGGTCACGAGGGACCGTTGGGCCAACGCTTGGTCATGAGGGACCGTTGGGCCAACACTTGGACACGAGGGACCGTTGGGCCGACAGTTGGTCACGAGGGACCGTTGGGCCAACCCTTAGTCAGTAGTGTCCATTTGGCCAACACTTGGTCACGCGGGACCATTTGGACAACAGTTGGTCACGAGGGTCCGTTTGGCCAAACACTTGGTCATGAGGGTCCATTGGGCCATCACTTGGTCTCGTGCCAGCACAGCTATGCGAGGTGCTCCCATGCAGAGCACTCTTGCAAGAGCACCGTGCAGTGCTCCCAGGGAGAACGCTCCCTCTCCCCATATATGTTGATTGGGCTAGTTTCAGCCATACAATCCTGCACCCTTATAAATGTGGTCATGAGGGACCGTTGGGCCAACACTGGGTCATGAGGGATCGTTTGGCCAACACTTGGTCACGAGGGACCATTTGGCCAACAGTTGGTCATGAGGGACCATTGGGCCCACACTTGGACACGAGGGACCGTTGGGCCAACCCTTAGTCACAAGTCTCCATTTGGCAAACACTTGGTCACGAGGGACCATTTGGACAACAGTTGGTCACGAGGGACCATTGGGCCCACACTTGGACACGAGGGACCGTTGGGCCAACCCTTAGTCAGTAGTGTCCATTTGGCCAACACTTGGTCACGAGAGACCATTTGGACAACAGTTGGTCACGAGGGACCGTTGCGCCGACACTTGGTCACGAGGGACCGTTGCGCCATCACTTGGTCATGAGGGGCCATTGGGCCAACCCTTGGTCACGAGGGACCGTTTGGCCAACACTTGGTCACGAGGGGCCGTTGCGCCGACACTTGGTCACGAGGGACTGTTGGGCCATCACTTGGTCACGAGGGACCATTGGGCCAACAGTTGGTCACGAGGGACCGTTTGGCCAAAACTTGGTCACAAGGGTCCGTTGGGCCATCAGTTGGTCTCGTGAGAGCGCTCGTGCCAGCACAGCTATGCGAGGCGCTCCCATGCAGAGCACTCTTGCAAGAGCACCGTGCAGTGCTCCCAGGGAGAACGCTCCCTCTCCCCATATATGTTGATTGGGCCAGTTTCAGCCATACAATCCTGCACCCTTATAAATGTAGTCACGAGGGACCGTTGGGCCAACACTTGGACACGAGGGACCGTTGGGCCAACCCTTAGTCACAAGTGTCCATTTGGCCAACACTTGGTCACGAGGGACCATTTGGACAACAGTTGGTCACGAGGGTCCGTTTGGCCAACACTTGGTCATGAGGGTCCATTGGGCCATCACTTGGTCTCGTGCCAGCGCAGCTATGCGAGGCGTTCCCCATGGAGAGCACTCTCACGAGAGCACTGTGCAGTGCCCCCAGGGAGAACGCTACCTCTCCCCATATATGTTGATTGGGCCAATTTCAGCCATACCATCCTGCACCCTTCTAAATGTGGTCACGAGGGACCGTTGGGCCAACACTTGGTCGTGAGGGACCACTAGTTCAACACTTGGTCACGAGGAACCGTTGGGCCAACGCTTGGTCACAAGGAACCGTTGGGCCAACACTGGGTCACGAGGGATCGTTGGTTCAATGCTTGGTCACGAGGGACCGTTTGGCCAAAACTTGGTCACGAGGGTCCGTTGGGCCATCAGTTGGTCTCGTGACCCCCCTCGTGCCAGCGCAGCTATGCGAGGTGCTCCCATGCAGAGCACTCTTGCGAGAGCACCGTGTAGTGCTCCCAGGGAGAACGCTACCTCTCCCCATATATGTTGATTGGGCCAGTTTCAGCCATACAATCCTGCACCCTTATAAATGTAGTCACGAGAGACCGTTTGGACAACAGTTGGTCACGAGGGACCATTTGGCCAACACTTGGTCACGAGGGTCCATTGGGCCATCACTTGGTCTCGTGCCAGCGCAGCTATGTGAGGTGCTCCCATGGAGAGCACTCTTGCGAGAGCACTGTGCAGTGCTCCCAGGGAGAACGCTACCTCTCCCCATATATGTTGATTGGGCCAGTTTCAGCCATACCATCCTGCACCCTTCTAAATGTGGTCACGAGGGACCGTTGGGCCAACACTTGGTCGCGAGGGACCACTAGTTCAACGCTTGGTCACGAGGAACCATTGGGCCAACGCTTGGTCACGAGGAACCGTTGGGCCAACACTGGGTCACGAGGGATCGTTGGTTCAATGCTTGGTCACGAGGGACCGTTCGGCCAAAACTTGGTCACGAGGGTCCGTTGGGCCATCAGTTGGTCTCGTG
>MNCI01017330.1:402001-444564 GCA_015680685.1 Gnetum montanum
ATCACTATGTCAACACTTAGTTCAAAGGATCCATTATGCTAACACTTGGTCTCTAGGATCTATTATGCAAAAAATTAATTCTAGAGGACTAGTAGGCCAATAATTTCTCCTAAGGGACTATTAGTCCATTGGTTGATCCTAAGGATTTTCTAGGAAAACACTTGATCTTAAGGATCCATTAGGAAAACACTTGATCCTAAGGATCCATTAGTCTACAACTTGGTCCTCAAGCACCAGTAGGCCAACACTTGGTTCCAAGGATCCATTATTCCAATACTTTGTTTTGAGGATCCATTAGGCCAACACTTGGTCCCATGGATCTCTTAGTCCACTAATTATTCCAAAAAAACCATTAGGCCTATAGTTTCTTCCAAATAACTAGTAGGCTAACAATTAATCCTAAGAATTTTTTATGCTAGCACTTGGTCTAAAGGATCTGTTAGTCCACCAATTACTCCAAAGGATTTACTATGCCAAAAAAATATTCCTAGAGGACTATTGGGTCAATACTTGGTCCTAGATGACCTATTAGCCAACCCTTGATATTCAGAATCCATTAAGCCAACACTTGGTTGAGAGGATCTATTAGTCCATTGATTGGTCCTAAGGATCTATTATGCCAACACTTGATCCCAAGGGTCCATTAGTCTACTTATTGATCCTGAGGGTTCGTTAGCCCAACACTTTGTCCTAAGGGTTCATTAAGCCAACACTTGGTCTCAAGGGCTCATTAGGCTAACACTTGGTCTCATAGGATCAATTAGCTAGCACTTGGTCCCAAGGATTCATTCGGCCAACACTTGGCCCTGAGGGTTTCTTCAGACAACACATGGTTCTAAGTATCCCTTAGACCAACACTTAGTTCTAGGAATCCATTAGTCCAACACTTGGTCCTAAGAGTTCATTAAGCTAACACTTTGTCCTAAGTATTTTCTAAGCCAACACTTGGTCTTCAGGGCCTATTAGTTAACTAGTTGATCCCAAGGATCCATTGGGCCAATAGTTATTCCCATAGAACTAGTAGGTCAACACTTAGTCCCTAAGATCCATTAGGCTAACACTTGGTTTTAAGGGTCAATTACTCCACTAGTTGGCCCCAAGTGTTTGTTACACACACACTTGATTTGAAGGATCTGCTAGGTTAACACTTTGTCATAGAGGACTAGCATGCCAACACAGTGCCCCAAGGATCTATTAGTCCACTTGTTGGTCCTAAGGATCTACTATATCTACACTTGGTCCAGAGGATCCATTATGCAAATACCTGATCCCAAGGGTCTATTAGGCCAACACTTAACCTTGAGTGTTTATTGAGCCCAGACTAAGTCTTAGAGGACTAGTAGGCTAATAATTTTATCCTAAGGATTTAGCAAGCAATAACTTGGTCCTAAGGGTTTGTTAGGCCAACACTTGATCCTAAATGTCCATTAGGCCAACATATTCTCTCGAGAGTCTATTTGGTCAACACTTGATCCCAAGGGTCTACTAGTCCAATACTTAGTCCCAAGGATTTGTTAGACCAATACTTGGTCTCGAAGGACTAGTAGGTCAACACTTGGTCCTAAGGATTTTTTAGGCTAGCTCTTAGTCTTGAGATTTTATTAGGCCATCTCTTGATCTAAAGAGTTTATTAAGCCAACACTTGGTCTTGAGGATTCATTATGCCAATAATTAGTCCTAGTGGACTAGTCAATGAACACTTGGTTCCAAGGATCATCTAGGCTAACACTTGATTCCAAACGACTAGTAGGTCAACACTTTGTCTTGAGGATCCATTAGTCCACTAGTTTATCTCAAGGATCCACTATAACAACACTTTATCTGAAAGGCCTATTAGGTAAACACTTGGTCTCAAGGATTTGCTAGTCCACTAGTTGGTCTTGAAGGACATGGAGGCCAACAACTGATCCCAAGGATCCATTAGTTCACCAGTTGGTCTTGAGAGCCTATTAAGCAAATACATGATTGAAGTGGACTAGTAGGAAAACACTTTATCTTGATGGTTTGTTAGTCCAACACTTCATTGCAAGGGTATGTTAGGCTAATATTTGATCCGAGAGAATTAGTACTCTAACATTTGATCCTAACGATTGGTTAGAAAAACTCTTGATTCTTCATTGCTTCCTATGCTTGTGCATGTAAATGTATACTATTTCCATTAGAATATTAGTAGAGAGGTTCATTGATTTGATTACAGCTAAGAAGAGGGAACCTCATGATCATGTAGAGGTTTACATTTGAAGATATTCCTTAGTTAGGAAACCTCACTATTTGATAGGGTCTCCACTCCATGGTTACACATGATTGGAAAACCTCACATGCTATAGAGGTTCCTTGTTCACCAAGAATAGCAAGGTAGCAAAATTACCATCCTACTGAGGTTTTAATTGTGCAAGTATATTTAATTCTTAAGATAAAAATGCATAATATCTTAAGAATAAAACCTAGTTCTCACACATTACATTGATCATTTCTAATTCCAAGAAAATGGAATCACAAACTAGATAGATGTCCTATCTATTTTGTCAAAACAATTGATTCTTTAGAAGCTACCATTACAACCTAATTGCTTTATGATGATGCATGCATCATTGAGAAGGATCATCATAAGAATTTTTGAGAGATGGGAATTGGAACATCCATCTCTCAAAAATTCTTATGATCAAAGAGAATAGTCTTATCCTTGGAACATGGCTATCCATCCACCTTGTACTAGAATGCCATGTGGAAGGTCTCCCTATGTACAAGATTATTATAGAAATTGACCTTACAATAAGAGCACCTAGCTCTTTTTGTAACTTTTATAGAGATTGGAGCATGAAATCAAGAATCCTAGAATGCACCACATTAAAGAAGTGATTCCACATCTATGAGCAAGAATCCGTTGGAGATTTTTTTAGGCATGCATGGTAAAGAACCAAAAGAATGCTCACTAGTATCATCCCTTGAAATCTCTTGCAACCATGCATGCAAAAATGATGAAATGCATCAGTATAAGAATCACAAAGTTAAAACAATAATGTTGAAATTTTGAGATCCTAGGAACTTTCATAGGAACCACTAAGTAGATGTGAACCAGGCTTTAATGATGTTTTGAATACATGCAAGAAATCCAAATCTATGGCAAAGATACTACCATAATGAAAATCCCTAACCCTTAAGTCTAAGCCTTGAGACATAGCTTCCATTGGATGCTAATGGTAGAGAAATGAAAAATATGATCACTATTAAAAAATCCTTATGAGACACTGGTATTGGTAATTATAGTGCAATTAATAGGTTAGGAAGCAAAAGAAAAATAGATGCATGAAAGTACACTCATAAAGAGGAAGAGGATAGAGTGGAGGTGATCATTAATCTTCATTATAAAGGACTAAATCTCAATGGATCATGATAGTAAGGCTACTTTGCCACCTGCAATACCCCATCATGTATTTAAGTCATCTAGAAAGGATTCTTCTCACTAACTACTCAAAATGAAACTTCATTGGCCCTAGTGCCTTGTGGTGTAGGTGGGATAAGGTGGTACCATCAATACATTCCAATGGAAGCAACAAAGCAATCCCTATCTTGGATCATGTAGCAATCAATAAGAAAAAAACACTGCCTCAAGCATGGATTCTAACTTAAAGGTACACATGATAACTTTGTGTCATTGGCTTTTCAACTAAACATGATGACCAATTGTGTGAATCAATGGTTCCTCTTGTACTAAGTTGAATTAATATAATGGAAAACATCATTAGTGGTGTAAAAATAATCTATCTAATGATGGGCTAAACCCAACTCACATTTTGTATTGGTGAATGAACAATCTAATGCTTGGTGAATTCTACTACAGAATGATAAGAAGAGCCAACATTGATGGATCAAAAAGCAACATCACCATACATACTTGACTTTTACAAGGCAATTATTCCTATGGTAACATTACTGATACCTCTATCTTCAAATTTCAAAGGTCGAAAGGATCGATAGGTCACACTTCCATAGTTTGTATTTGTACCAAAAATCAAAATCAAATGAACTTTTACCCTTTTGTTCCATATGAGATTTTTGTTCTTGTTGAGCTTACCTTAGGATACTTGTATTATCTTTTAATAGAATTTTTGCCCCAAGTAAGCTTCCAACTTGACATTATCTTCTATGTAGATTGATGTGTTGAGATGCATCTTGAGTCCAAAAACAGGGGGCATGATCTATTCCTAACTAATAGAATATGTAAAATAACATTAATAGTAGAGGTATTTCACTTGCACCATTAGTAGCTCCCACTTATTCTACACCTCTTAGGTAATTTTACAAATTCATACTAGATTTAGGCTTAATAAAGTTTTCTTTCCTTGCTGATTCTACCAAGCTCATTTCCTTCACTATAGTTTCTCTAGATAGTAGGTAGGGATAGTGTAAATATAGTTAATCCATTCATGCATATATCACTAATTAGATGGTAAGGCATTTGGCTACCTTAAGAGTGTCATAGTTACTCCCATGGTTTACCTACACTTTGTTAAGTTTATTTACATTAGCATTTAGAGTAATAGGTAGAAATCACATTGTATCAACATTACAAGAATCATTGCAATGTTTTATTTTAAGTAAATAGTTAGATTTCCTTTGTTCAAGCCAATTCTAAGATGATTGTTCATTACTTAGAGAAAGTCCTTCCCCATGGAGGGGAAGGATGCACTACATCCATCACCTAATTGGCACATAAGGATCCTCCATCATTATGGAAGTAACTCAAGGAGACCATTCATAGCTCATAGGTTTGGATCATAGACCCCTAGGTCCAACCCTTAGATCCAAGTCTATTCCTAAAGTTCTAGATATTTTTTGCTTATTTTCCTTACCTACATTGTTCTATTGAATAGAGACTATTCATCTTGGGAACTTGATGTTGTTAGAGTATGATTAGAAATGAATGGTACTTAGTCCTTTGAATCTTTTTGAATCACTAATGATGCACTAGATACTATAGGATGTGTAGTGCTCTTCTAGTTGCTTGATCCTACGTATAGTTAAGTTGATTTCAAGTTGGGTAGGTTATTAAAAAGAAAAGATAACTCTTATTAAGATCCTCACTAGCATCTTTAGATTCCCTAATGTTATCATCCACTATCATTTCCCAATTCAAAAATATTAACTTAATTTCCTTTAGAGATCTTATGTGTAGTGCACTCATTGGAAGGGCCTCCACCATCTCCTAGGATCAACTAACCCATGTCGAAGTGCTATTCAAATGGAACATTTCTCCATGTTATTCTTCAACAATATCATTTGAATATTTGCTACTATCACCAAGATCTACACTAAGAGCAACTACACCCAAGCTCATACCCTAAGCTTTGCAATAATCCTCATGGCCTTCTAATTATTAGGGATTGGTGCTTAGCTGAATAGTCAAGTGCAAGTCAAACACTTAAGCATCATCCATTTTTTAGGCTAGTTGATTCAAAAATTTGTCACATACTTAGTACATTTTAACTTCCATGATGATTTTCCTACTATCTTAATCAATGAACACCCTTTATGGATTCTGGGTTACTGCATAGTTAGGCCCCATAGCATGACTTTCAGTTTATTCCTTATTGTCAATTCTACATACCAAAAATGGCCTACTTAAAGATTTTTATTCATTGATGTGGTTCACCTAAGTAGCCTTGTTGTTTTACCTATTCAAATATTAAGAATAGATCAAGGGCATTGCATCCCTAATACCTCTAATCATTTTCTTTATCTAATAAATCTTAAGAAAGTGAATTTTAACTATTCTAAGGAAAACTTTAGAGGGAACCAACAACTAAATTATTTGATTAGTCTTTTGTGATGGGCCTTCACTAGTGATGAATCATCATTATGTTCCATTGATGGTCCCCCATCAACATAGCCCTGTCTATGTGGTGTTGCCCCATTGATGAGACTATGTCAATGTAGCGGTTAATGTACCTATGAGGCCCCATCAATGTATCTTCACAATAAATTCAATAAATATGCACTCACTAGTCATGTTTAAGGGAGTCAAGTCATAGTTATAGCAGAGCTCTTGCACTTTTGTCATTTGAGAGTTAAAATATTTCTTTGAGTGCTTATAGCAAGAGTTACAAAATGTATGGATCTTTATTCAAGCACTATTATACCTAAACACACCAATGTGAATGGCAATAAAGAAAAGCCTTTTGATCAAACCTTGTAGCACTTGGAGTAGATTAATGATTTATTTATGCATTTACTATTTTCATTAATTATGTAATTAATTAAGCTAAATTACACTTCAAGTGATTAGTTAATTAATTATGCTAAATAGATTAAACACATAAGTACGACCGCTTCAAGAATGAACATGTATTTGCTTCATAATCCTAGCAACATTATTGCTTATTCTACCAAGTAGCATAAACACTTGGTAATCCCAACAGTAAATATGTGGGCTTAGGATGTGTATGGAAAGTGGGACTAGATTTTTATCTTAGGACTAGTTAAAGATTAGATAACTAGTTAACTTAAATTAGTTATTAAATTACTTCATTTCTCTATTTTAAGAACCAGGAACATAAAACATAAAATAATAAAAATAAAATGCCTCGATTAGAATAAACCATACCCTTGTACATCACAACTATAATTGGAAAGACAACAAATGACTGTTACAGTAAAGTTCACTTCCTAGGAGACAAGTGTATTGGAAGACAAAGTCTATGGAAGTTGACTAGATCATGCATAAATGGTTCATGATTTGTATAGTTGAATGTAGGGGAACCTTCGCCACTCATCATTGGCACTATTTCTAGGAACTCTTTTTGTTTGAAACATGTATTATCTAGGTTTAGTGAACATCACTAACATCGTTTGACAAACCCTAAGTTCAAAATCATTCTCACAATAAATATAATCACATAAGCATACTAATATCTTATTTGTATTACAAAAATTCTTCTTCTCATAGTCATGATGATACTAAACTACCATTTCCTCAAGAATGCAAGCTAGTGTATAATCATCTAGATGAGTATGTGCCTAACCTCACCTTCATCCTGCATCAAGATGAACAACTACGATAGCGAGATATGGAAAGCAACATTATTATGCCTTCTAATCAATCTATGCCCAAGATGCTATTTTAAACTCTTGAGAGATTTGGCTTCCAAGATCTTCAAGAGGAGTTTATTGTGTATGATTATGACTACTAGGAATACCATTCTACTAAAACACAACACAAGAGAGATTGACACTAGGAGAAGTACCATGAGATTATGAAGGGGAAACACTTCACCAATTTGTTGTTCCTGCTTAACCAAAATGATAATGAGGACTTCCCTTTTGTATTTTTCAACATGAAGATTCTCCACCCCTTGTTATTAATGATCAATATGTAGCCCTAAATTTGCAATCTACTATCAATAATCTAGGTTCAAGTAAGAATGCAAGTCAAGGTAGGGGCTCAGAAAAGTATCAAGAGGATAAGAAAACTGATTAATGTGGCCCTGGAAACCAAAGAGGAGTTGGCAAACACTATGGTGGTGGTGGTCCATCTCCATCTTCACCCTCTTCATCTACATCATTTTCTTCTTTCTCTTCTACTTTTGACAAACATCACAAAAAGAACAATCGTGCTGAAGAGGAATAGTGGGACAATGATAATGATCACCAAGTCCATTATGAATAAAGGAGTAGCAGAATATGTCATTGAAATCATCTAAAAAATGATGATGATGATCCTTTTTTGGCAACTTTAATCATGCTAAATATTGCAAAGGCCATAAAAATTCCAACCAGGCATGTGAAAGATAGTCAGATCAAATGACTTGATATGAATAATATTTCTAGATTTGAGTTCGAAATATAACTCTGATCCACAAACACATCTTCAAGATTTTTCATGATTCTTATGCATTACAAAATATTCAAAATAATTTGAGGAAATTAAAGCTATTTTCCAAAACATTCATGAAGGAACTAGAAAGCTAGTACTTATCCTTGAAGCCAAAATCCATCCATAGGTGGAGTACAATGCTAGAGTTATTTAATGATAAGTTTTAGGCATACTCTAAAGTGTCTAATCTGAGAAGGTAGATCTAAGAATAGAAGCAAGGAAACCATAAACCCTTGGATTCCACCATGGATAGATACTATTATCTCACACACTAATTCCCTAGCTATGGTTATTCTTAGCAAGAACAACTTTGCCATATCATAGATGGACTTAGATTGGAAATGAGAATAACTCTTGGGGTCTAAGCCCAAAGGAGACTATGCAAACTCAGAGCCCATTAGATATAAAGGGTAATTGAATAGGTAATAAAATAAGAAGAAAAGTCAAGAAAATGAAAAAGTGTAGAGGAATACAACAGTGATCCTTCCATCAAAAAAAGGGAGGTTTGATTTTGTGACAATGAGGAAGAATCACCACTTAATGTGGTGGTGAACAAAAAGACCTTGCCAATTCAAAAATCTATGTCTAAAATTTTGGCTAAGGGGGATAAAATGTGTGATTTATTGGATAAAAAATTTTAAACTACTCTAAAGTAGTGATCATAATCGCAAGAGGTAGAAAGAAGCTAAACATGCCTACTAAAGGGGTAAGGGAAAGATTGTTGTAATAGATGAAGTTGCAGAAAGTGAATTAGATGATGATTGTGGGTGTGACATATGCTAATATAAACATCCTAAGAGATTTTTCCCCATCGTGTCATACTTACAAGAGTCTAGGGTGTATGCTCTAAATCCATGACTAGCTAAAAGGCAAACACCCAAAATGTTGTCTTATCCTCAAGGAAATCCTAGGTAGTTCCATCTTCAACAACAATATTATCCAAGTGGAACTCCATTGTAATTGTACAAGAAATATCAGTAATGGCACTAGCCACAATCATGGGAGATGCCACCACAAAGGTAGTAGTATTCTTACAAGAAAGCAAATCCATATGGGTATTACATTTAGCAACCCTTATCACCACATGATTCTTCTAGTTATATTTCTCTTCAACATCACTACCACCCTCCCAAATACTATAGAGCTCATTCTCCATACTTTAGGAGGGATGCCACATTTTATTCTTATCCTTTTCTTATTCCTACACCTATTCCTTCACCCTCAACATAGTTACCACCTACTCCATTCATGCAAGAGGAACTTCCATCCCAACCATAGCAATGCAATGCTACTAGGGTCATTGATCTACAACTAGTTCATCAACCAAGGGGTTTGAAACCTCATGCTTGTAAAAGACCATTTTTCTAAACCAATAGCCCTACTATGATATCACAAACTTAGGCAGCTAATCATCCTACTCCTACCTCATCCTCTATAAATAATTCTATCAAGCTCCCTTCAAAGCAGATGCTACCCAAAATTCATATTGTTAGGCTCACTCATGTTGTATCTAATTGGATCCAGGCTATCAACCTTCCTAGGAAGTTAGCTGATCTTGGGAGTCCTTTTATCTATTTACAGATTGTTGGGAATGAACCATGTAAAGATCTTCTTAATTTATATTTTGGTGTAAACTTGATTTTTCATGAGATGTATACTACCTAAAACCTACCACCTCTCAATAAGAGCCATATTAGATTAGAATTAGTAGAACAATCCATCACTATTCCATTGGGACTACTTAAACACATTATGATCATTGTCTATGGATGGTCTTATCTTACTGATTTCCTAGTAATCGAGGTTGAGAACTAAAAGGGGGACTTTCCAATCATTATGGAAAGGCCATGACTAAGCATTGTTGATGCAAGAATGGGCATTAGAGATCTTTCCTTGGAGATATCTAAGGAAAATGCATTTGAAAATATCAAAAAGAAACAAGTTCCATATATCACATATAGTGATATAGGGTGAAATTGCATGCAAAAACTCTTGTCTATGAAATGAGCATCTATTTTAGCATGCAAGTAGTGTGCACATGAGGAAGATATTCAAAGGTATTTATATGTAGCATCCACAAAACAAGAGGGTGCCCAATGGCTAACCACTAATTCTGATGGCAGCACAATATTCATGAAACCCAATAAGAGCTTGACATGTGCTTATGTCATAGGCATGGATGAATTAAAGAAAGTTCATTATCAACTCTTTGATGATGAAAACATTGATACCAATTGGAGAGAGTTGGAAATCCTTAAGAATTTCAAACAAGAGTCCCTAGATTTAAAACCTCTACCCACTAGTCTAGAATATGAATTCTTAAAAAATGGAAAGTTGGTCATACTTAATGCTAAATTTTCTCCTTGATAGAAATAAAAACTATTGAAAGTGATCAAAAAATGCTTGACAACCTTTACTTGGTCATATCCTAAAACTACTAGAATTAATGCATGAATATGGCAAAACTACATTTACACTGATCCATCCATGAAGCCAAGAAGGCAACCATGATCATGGTTAAATCCAAAATTAAACTAAATCATCAAAGAGGAGATTGAACAACTCCTTAAGGTAGGGTTCATCTACCCCATTATGGATAGTGAGTAGGTCAGTCCACTCATCATAGTGCCAAAGAGAGGTGACATATGGCAAGTTTGTATTGACTTTAGGCTATTAAAAATGACAACATGTAAAGATCATTTTTCATTGTCATTCATTAATCAGGTGTTGGACATCATATCTAGGCATTTCTATGATATTTTTCTAGATGGTTATAGTGGCTATAACCAAATACAGATTGCACAAAAATATTAGGACAAAACAATAGTCACAAGTTTTTAGAGAAACTTTGCATATCACAAGATGCCTTTTCATTTGTGCAATGTTGTTGCCACTTTCCAATGTTTGATCTTAAGCATCCTTAAATATAAAATAGGTAGCAAAGTGGAAGTCTTCATGGATGAATTCTCCACCTATGGTGCTACCTTTAAGCAAGCCTTGGATAGCCTTGAGCAAGTACTAAAAGAATGTTGGAAAGAAATCTATAGCTCAATTGGCAAAATAGCCATCTCATGATCCAAGAAGGCAATGTATTGGGCCACTAAATTTTGTAGGAAGAAATCAAGGTAGACCGTAAAAGTATAAGGATCATCCAAGAAATCACCCATCAACCTAAAACTATCAAAGATGTTTCATCATTTCTTGGACACACTGGTTACTATCAACAATTCATAGATAATTTCTCTAAGATCATGAAATCATTGGTCAAGCTAATAAAAAAAGATGCTCCCTTCATCTATACCAATGAATGTGAGAATGTGTTCCAAAGCCTCATGCAAATGCTTGTAGAGACTCCAATTCTATGAGCACCTAACTAGTCTAAATCATTCCATATCATGATAGATGCATTTAATTATGCCTTGGAAGTCATTCTTATCTAATTATGCCTTGGGATCCATGGTTAAGTAGTTGGATGATAAGAAATATCCATATTACATCCACTACACAAATCAAAGCATTATGAGTGCACAACTAAATTACACCATCATAGCAAAAAAACTGATGATAGTGGTGTATGCTCTAGAAAAGTTTAGGCACTATTTACTTGGATATAAAGGGTTTGTACACACTAATCATAGTTCCATCCACTTTCTCATAAACAAGGCAATTATGAACCCCTATGTTATACACTTTCTCATAGCAATGTGATCTCACAATGGTAGATCAAAAGGAAACTAAGAACATGGTTGTCACTCACTTTTCTTAGTTATGATGGGATAACAAAGAGGAGGAGGGCCTACTCTATGATCAATTTCTTAATAAACTCCTTTTACTAGTGTAATAAATGAACAAATGCTTGTAGAACCAAAATGGTATGATGACATCCTTACTTATCTTCTCACTCAAGAGATGTCACAAGTTTTGGAGCATAGGAAGAAACAATAGTTTCTTCATTTGGCTAAGCACCTCATGAAAATCAATAGACACTTTTACAAGATGTGTCCTGATGGATTGGTTCACTGGTATGTACCTGATGTAGATCAATTGCACATTCTTCAGGATACTCATGAAAGCCATTGTGGAGGCCACTATACTAGGAGCCACACAGCCATAAAAATCCTGATGGTAGGATACTATTGACCCATAATCTTTAGGGATGCCCACCAATTTATCCAATCGTGTGAATGTTACCAATGAGATGGTGGGATGACTTCATGAATGGAGGATTCTCAATAGTGGATTCAACCACTAGAATTATTTGGCATATGGGGCATAGATTTCATGAATCCCATCACACCCATGTCCAATGGGAAAGCATATATAATTATCTCCATTGACTACTATACCAAACCGGAAAATGTAGCAATCATAACTGACTACACATCATCCACTATTTCCATGTTTGTATAACAAAGTGTTGTGAATAGGTTTGGGATGGCACATGCACTAATTTCTAATAATTAAACCCATTTTATAGGTGCTACTTTTTGAAAACTCATCCAATGTTTAGGGGTTAAACATAAATTAATAACACCTTATCACCCCCAAGCCAACAATCAAGTCGAGGTAACCAATAGGGAGATCATAAATATTCTAACAAGAACTATTAGAAAATATAGGAGAGACTATAGCAAAAAACTCAACTATGCCCTTTGGACCTATCACTCAACATGGAAACTTACTATTGGCTACTCTCCCTATGAGTTAATGTATGAAAAAATTCCAATGCTCCAAATTCAATCTAATCTCTATACATTCACAACAACCTATGACTTGGATATTGACCTAAGTCTCACACAAAAAGAAAGGCTGAATAAAGTCTTTGCATGGTGTGGTTTCCATCTAAAAAGAAAATTGATTGGTAGTCCTATCCTAGAATGACCAATAATAGGAAGTTGAATAAAGTCTTTGCATGGTGTGGTTTCCATCAAAAAAGAAAAATAAGAAAAAAAATAAAAACACAATAAATAAATAAATAACATGATGGAAATTCAAAGCACATCCCATAGACAAATAAATGGGCTACAAGCATTGGTTATGGGACTAGAAAGATATGTTGCCCATGCTTAAAGGTCCCCTCTAACTAAGGTCCTTTCTCACTTTCTACTTCTATTTTCTTCTCTTTATATAATGGTTGCTATTCTATGGGAGCACTCTTGTGTCTTGAGGAAATGGATTAGTCTCAAAGTGGTGATGTAAAGTCACTGAAAGTAATTGATTTTGGTCTGCACTAAGGATGGATCTTCTTAGGTCATTTAAACACAAAATTCACAAGGGAATTATTATGACCTTAATTCAAAATTCCAATCCAACTTCTCCATCATCCATCTATGCTACCTATAACTCACCCCACTACCAGTGTCCATGTTCTTGATTTGGTATCTTTCTCTATTGTACTTAAATTCTTTGGAAGAATCTTCCAAGTTTTGATCCTTAACTTCTATCAATCATTAATCACCTATGGGGAACATGGACTCCTTAGGTTGAGGTTATGCAAGGACAAAGAAGGCATGTGCCTACTGTGGGGAGGTGCCACTTTCATATCTCTTAGTTAGGTTTGATAAGCACCTTACCCTTATGCATTTTGCAATTAGAATCTTTTGTACATCCATCTTCTACATTCAACCATCTACTCCTTTACATATTTTGTTCAATGCACATAGTCTCCATCAAATTTTGGAATTTTTGAGCTTTCAAAGATCCTCTTTAATGATTTCATCATATTCTTGATTTTTTTAGAAATCCATGAACCCCAAATTCACTCAAAAATTCCTTGTATTTTTCGAGATATTCATATTTGAAAATTATGTTTACAAACCTCATAAACAATGCCCCGTCGATGGAGCCAATGCATATAGGAGGCCTTGTATATGTGGCCCCATCAATGTAGCATAAAAATAGTATAAATATGCATGAAACCATTTAGAAATTTTTACATTTTCTCACAAATGACAAGAGATTTTTTTTTTGTATTTTTAGAGCCCAAAACTTTCCAATGCGTAGCTCCTAGAGGTAAGCTCTTAGTCATGGGAACCACAAATGTGCCATTTTTAACAAAAAAAATTTCACCATTTTTATAACTCCCACAAAGGTTTAACTAGGAAATCAACATTTAAACACCAAATTAAAGTTAAACCCTTTTAACGAGCTCTGATGACACTTATAATGAAAATTAATTAATAAAATAATTAATATGCCATGGTCAAAACCTAGCTAAGTGTAACTAATTAACAAGAAAAGGTATTCAAAAATTTCAAAGTTGCACATTATATCTACTAATCCATGGATGTGTTGTGACTATAGATGGCACCAAAAGGCAAACACACGTACGAAGGAGAATTGTCCCAACAAAGGAAAAAATGGCCAAGAATGGGAAATGGCCAAGAACAAGCCCAGGAAGAACCAATTGCAACCATACCATGGGTCCTTTTAGGGAAGAGGTCAAAGTGGAATCTAACCATTAGATTCTGGAACCAACAGCAACAACAAAACATTCTTATATAGATGAGGCACCAACTCAACAACCAAACCTTAAGGTGACCTTCAAGGAAGTCTTCCTAAATCAAATTAGATGCAGGAAAATCCAAAAAATAGTGCTCCATGAGTTAAAATTTTTCTCTTTCCTTGAGCAAGCACCTAAAGAAGTATAAGACCAACTAAAGACCTCTCCCATGTAAGCAATTATCACTTTTAGTGAGGAGTGGTACATGGAAGAGACATTCTTATTCTGGAACAATAGGTAGGCTAGTTCAATGGTCAAAATCAAAGACATCTCAGTGTCCTACTTTGTGCAGGCTATTATTGAAGCACTTGAGTTGCCAAAAACTAAGAAAAATCTCACTGAGATTCCAATGCAAGAGAACCCCAACATCAAAAAGGAATGGATTTAGTAGTGCTATGGTGTCAATTGTAAGGGGTATTTCAAGCTTCCACCAATGGAAAGGATCAACTATAAGATTGCAACCTTTTACCTAAATCCCATAGTGAGGCCTAGGAAGATCACTAATTTTTTTGCCCATGCATCCACTACTCTAAGTGGAAGATTCCTTGTCAACCTTCCACAAGTGATCTATCTAGAGATAGATAAGTGGTTTAAAAAAAATGTGGAAGGAAGGTAGTCCCCTTTTCATGCCTCATCAAAAAAATCTATTGGAGGGGAGGGATAGTTCATTATATAAAGATGCTATTAGACATGATCCAACCACAAATTGGATAGAGATGATAAAAGATAAAACACCTATAACAACCATTTAGGAAGTAAAGTAGCAGCCACCACATTTACCTACCACTCAAAAACTATGCCAGATGTCACTGCAATAGCCCAACAGTTGCACAAGTACCAAGAATGAGTCTTGAGCAAGCAAGAGCAACAAGTAGGCACAAGTGGTGGGAACCCATCTATGTACTGGCCAGTGCTGAGTCATCTAAATAATGTGGCCTAAATAGTTAGCTTGATGGATGGTGGTGGATCCATTTTCTTGGCCTAATGAATGTAGTTGTCCATGAGGTCAAATCCTACCACTAGAGAGGTAACAATATCTCTTGCAAAATAGTAGCCACTCCTAAAGATTTCTAGGAATGTTGCAACCTTCTCCATGTACTTAGAGGAAGGAAAAGGGCCAATAGCACTAGTGATGTAGCACCAAGGGTAGGAGATAGTAGTAGAGATGGTTGCTAACAAAATTGCCAAAACACTCATTGCACCTGTGGCATCTGTACTAGACATCATTGCACTTAAGGATGTGCAAACATCCACAAGGATCATAAGTAATAAATTAAGTGCACCATAGCATGAATAATTGTTAGACTAACTGGTGGGAATTAGGCAACTACTTTTGGATGTCTTTGATCTTTCAAATAGTATTACTACAACCTAGTTGAAGCTACTAGAGGAAAGGGGCAAAAACATTATCTTGGAAAGGTAACTCGAAATAGCTAAGGAGCTGAGAAAATAATTGGCTACTGAAGTTTCTAAATTAAGAGCATAAATTACCAACCCTACATTTCTCAACTCAACATTGACAAGAGATGAATCTCTTGAATAGCTTCACACCAAACTAAAAGAGGTTGAGGATGTAATGGAGATGACAATGTTCTACTGATCCTTGGGAGAGGTGACCTATCATAAAATTCAAAAGGCCTAGAATCTAATCCACTAGAATAATGTGCAACTGACCATAGAGAACCATTACATATAAAATGTTGATGTGTGTAAACAATATTTGACCAACTTTATCCATCAACAATAGGTGCAACTAGCTAGAGAAAACACAAAATTAAGGAGATTGGCAGCTGAGAATAGAAACCTTTTGATGGAGGAGGTCCATGCCTTTCATGAAAATACTACAATAAATGTACTTGCATGGAAATTAGAGGCTCTCAAATCTACGAGTGTTAAGGATCTCTACAAAGACTAGGTGGACCTACAAAATGAAGTAAATAAAAATGTGTTTAAGTGACAAAGTCAAAGGTGAATGAGACCCTTTAGCAACTTCAACAAGGATGAAAATTATGGCAGCCCATCATTGATGAGATTGATCAGTACAAGAAATCAAAATTTCACCTAAAGGAGTTGTAGATGGAGGAAATGACAAACTACATGAAGCTCACCAATCTCTAATATGCAAATCTAGTTATGTTGACTATTTAACGGTCATAATTAGAATTGTAGAAGTGGCCAACTCATACTTGTTGTATGAGGTCAAGTTCAAGCATCACAAAGATACCAAGCAAAAGCTTGTAGTGGTAAACATGGAACTCAATGTTCTTAAGGAAAAATATATTGATCAAAGATCTACTACTAAGAACCTGGCCAAAAGAATGAATGACTACCAAGAGTTATAATACATGATCAAGGTGTTCAATGTCAAATGCAAAAAATTCACTACCTAGTTTTTCAATGTTAAGGAGTTGTTTCTAATAATGCCCTATCTATGGAATATCCCCATTTTAGCCCACATTGGTGATGCTATATGAACTATGAATGATCCATAGAGCGAGGAGAAGATTAAGGCATTATTGAATGCCTTTCACCTTTCATCAAATGTAGTAGCTACAACAAGATAGCCAAAACTTCCTCAGCCACTGCATGGGCCTAAAGCTAGTGAAGATCCTTCATAACCTTAGCAATCTCCACCACCTGGGACTATTTGATCTTCTTAACTACATTCATGCCATCAAAGGATGTGCTATCTAGTTTTGAGTAGTCATGTCATGGTGTTCAACTTTGTGACATGAACACCACAAATTTTTGTAATGTTGTTGATTTGTACACTTGGGCACTCATTTTTGTTATGTTGGTTTATTATGTCAAGAGTCACTTAATAATCCCATATCTTTTCAATTTTATAAAGGAACTTGAGGACAAGTTTTCATTTTGTCATGGGGGTATAATGAATCATTATTGTGTCATGTTGACAAGCATTTGGAATAGATTAATGATTTATTTATGTATTTACTATTTTCATTAATTATGTAATTAATTAAGCTAAATTATAATTCAAGTGATTAGTTAATTAATTAAGATAAATAGATTAAACACATAAATATGATCACTTCAAGCATAAACATGCATTCTCTTGGTAATCCTAGAAATGTTATTGCTTAGTTCACCCAATAGCATAAACATTTGGTAATCCCAATAGTAGATATGTAAGTTCAAGACACGTACAAAAAGTGGGACTGGATGCTTATGTTAGGACTAGTTAGATATTAGTTAACTAATAAAATTAAATTAGTTACTAAATTATTTCATTTCTCTATTTTAAGCACTAGAAAAATAAAACATAAAATAATAAAAATCATATGCCTCAATTACACTTAACCATACCTTATACATCATAAGTGTAATTGGGAAGACAATGAATGACTATTAGGATACAGTTCACTTCCTAGGAGACTAGTGTACTAGAAGACATAGATTCTATGGAATTTGACCAGATCGTGCATGAACACTTCATGATTTATATGGTTGAGTGTAGGGGTACGTTCACTGCTCATAAACTAGAGTTTCCTCTAGCTTCACTTTGCTTAAGCATAGTTCACCATCTTTTAGATCCCAATAGACATGCTCTTACTCAAACCCTTCTTAAGAAGATCAAGGTTACTAGATGGTGCTCTGTGCCCTTGCATGGATCCCACCTTTTAGCTTCCATGCATCATCTAATTTTCAAAATCTAATAACTCACATGCATGTTAGACTCCTTTCTTTGTGCTTTAAGATGGATTAAATGGAAAGCACATGAAATCCCTCTCTTAAGTGCACAAGCATCACAAGGGCCAACCATCAAAGGGGCATGCACTTGGACATTCAACCATCATCATGGTAGCATGCACATACCTAGCTATGCATACTTTTATCATGATGCTAATAAATGTAGACTCATCTCCAAGATCAAGTGGTGGATCAAAGCATCCTAACTCTATTTCATATCTAGTTTGGAAGCAACATTGCCCTCCATCCATTTTTCTCTTGATACTTTCAAGCTCTTTTTAGCTCTTTTTCCAAATTCATTTTCATCTTTCCTTTGTGATACTTATTCACTATCAATCTCCTCTAAGTAGTTAGCCTTGGACAAAATTTACCACCTACTTATAGTTGTGTTTCCAAACAAGCCAATTCACCAATAGTACCTTGTGATGAGGTATGGTCTAAGCCAATGGGGTTGTCACCCTCTTTAGAACATTAGTCTAGGAAACTTAGGCTTGATCTCCCATAGGAAATGATTCTATAGACTATAATTCAAGCAATTCCCACTACTAGATTTTCATGCTTGATTGTTCCTAGTTTACTTGCCCTTACAAGGAAAATTCTTGTAAGTTTCTTTTCCTCTACTTAGTTATATGCTTAAACTCATATGGTAGCCTTTCCTAAACTAGGATCACTTAGACAGAGGATCATCTCTCCAATGCAACACGAAGTAGGGGAAACACTAAAACCTTGTTTGCATGAACCTACATTGCATCGAAGGAGAATGATGAAAAGGAGACCAATGTACCTCATATGAAGTTGACACAAAGAATGTATAGGCTATCCATACCATCCAAATCTCCATTTAGGATAAGAGAGAAATATGAAAGATCATAATATTTAGCTAATCATGCCTATGAAGAAATAAATGATCACTTCTACTACCCTCACATCCATGCTAGAAGAAAAATATGAAAGATTGTAATTTTTCGCTGGTCATGCCTAGGAAGAAACAAACGATCACTTTTACTACCCTCACATCTATGGTGGATAGGATGTGATTGGATTTCATGATTCCTAGCCAAACATGCCCTCATCCTATACCTCAGGTAAAACTTACATTCCAATATTCGATGATGAATATATAACACATGATGAATGTAACCAATGTTGATATTTGGATAAAATAATAATCATCCTTTAGCTAATGACCCTACTCCATAATCATGGATGGGCATAACAAGGACCCATGAAGCACTATTATAGTAGTTATTTAGCATAGTCTCCCTACCTATCCCACAATGTCCAAAGGAATGACTAACACTATACTTAGAAGGTGAAGGTAGCTATCCACTATGAACATGAGTGGCAAAGAAGATATTTTCTCCTAGCCATCACATCTTATTCCTTCCACATGCTAGTTTTTTTACTAAATTGGATAGTTGGTAAGAAAGAGTAACTCTAATATATCCCTTAGGCATCTATGCTATGAAAAACCTTATGGAAGGGGATTCCTAGATACAAATGTAGTTCCAGAATAATGATTTCCTCACCAAGGCATAGATTCCCTATTCATGGGTCACCACTCCTAGAATAAACATCTTTCCACTTATTTTTAATAGAGTACAGTGATCATGGCCAATGCCTACATTAGAGGGAAGCTTGAGCCCCCTTCTTGAAATACTATGGATTAATCCTTTTCCTAATGTGTACTTGATTTAATGAGCCATCTATAGCTTCATCATTTAAAGTAGTTCATGCCAAGATATATATAAATTTATTTTGAGACAAGCATATGACTACTTGTAGGATCAACTTGATAATATCATTGGCATTCGTGTAGTTGGTGCCATCATCCTTCCTTACTTGAAAGACATAAATGACCCTTCCCACAATGATACCACATAGCATCACTTGTATTCACCATCTCCTATTTGCACAATAGCACACACAAGGAATGCGACACCTTAAACAATGGCATAATCAGCCTTGCATTTTTCCAGTACATGTGTGACTGCTAAAGGCATTGTAGATGCCTAGAGCATTACCCAAACCATATAGCATTCCTACAAATGTCTAACATCCAAGTATACCACCAAGTTTCAACATCCCTGAGAGGAAAAATAGACCCAAGAAAACATTCTCCAAAATGCTTCTCTATGCAAATAAAGTTCCACGTAGGAATTAGAACATGCTATTCTATGGAAGACCATCATGGATCATGCACTTTAAAATGAGACACTTGCATTTACATGGAATACTAGAAGATCCATGTTCTCTTTACTCCCTAGCACTTGCATTTGACCTTGCAACTACCACCTTCATGCTACTAAGTGGTCAAATCTATAACTAGGCAAAGGAAGCATCTAGCCAACACTACCCTATGGGAGTGTTGACATACTCTACTATCTCAACTTCATAAAATTTTCATAGACATTCACATGGACTCAACCACCATCACATCCTAAAAAATAGGAGAATGGGATTATCACATATAATAATCCTAGTGTTGCAAAGCCAATTGGAGTAGTGGAAGGATTATTTAGCCTTGAAGCCACACAAGCAAAGATGTAGCCATTGAAATTTTGCAACATGCTAGCTACACACATGCCTATGTAGTTATCATACAAGGATTTCCTTGAGGACAAGGATGTGTCCATCTCCAATCATTTAAAGAGGATGCTCTAAGAAGTTCATCACTTTGAAAATCCATCAACCAGATGCACCATCAAACATTTCATATGTGAATTTCTAGGACAAACTACATGTAGGCACAAAAGCCTAGAAGGTGCATATTTGATAGTAGAATGCACACAAGGTCTTAAAGGAGACCAAGAAAAATATGATTATGAAGATAAAGATTAGGATCAAGATAAAGAATAATGTGATGGTGAAAGATAAATATCAAGATCAAGATAAAGAATAATGTAATGATGAAGATAAAGAGTATGATGAAGATTAAGGTAGAAATTAAGAAATCAAGATAAAAATCAAGAGAAAAATATGTCTTTCTCAATTTTTGTTTGTAAATGAAATAACTCAATTTCACATTAACAAGTTTTTTTCCTCAATGAAGAAATAGAACCAAAATTTGATTTTCCATTTATAATTCACACATCGCCATCCTTTTTCTTTTTTTAAATTAGTATAATCAAGCTCTAGTCCAATTTTCTCACCAAGGGAATGTAACTAACATACGTTCTTACATCACCATCCTTTTCTTCTCCTAATAGAAAATATTTTACCATGTTCTACAATTGAAGTGATTAATTTGTATCTTCACACCTAACCTCAATATAGAGAGTTTATTCTTCTAATAGCATTCTCATCATACATCTAATAAGCATTTCCCACTTTGAGTACATACTTGAGAAACTCAAAAATGCATCTACTAAAGTGGTTGAAGTGATGTTTTGAGCCTCTAGATCATGCACTTAGTAAGATGCTTTTAAATTTGGTTATCCAAAATAAAATTTGAGACAAAATAGTCATCCAAGTCAAGATAAAACCACAAGCAACCACCATCACATTAAAGGATGCTCCCCAATCATAAATCAACTATGAACCAATACTCAAGAAGTGGTTTGAAACTCCTTTTAACTAAATAAGCAAGATTAGGTATCATCTCTAGAAACTTGCAATAATCATCATATTATGAATACAAATTGAAGCATAGTCATAGGCACCTCTTTGAAATCACATCCTCCTTAAGGCTAAGGATGTTTCCATTTTCTATCTAACCATGTGTAATAGATTTTTCCCTAAAAAACCCTAATCCCACAACTACAAACTCAAACTCTCTAAGCATGACCCTTAGGCCACTTAACTCAAACCTATGCACAAGGAACAAGCAATGACACCAAGAGTGGACATGGTTAACATTGGCTACATGCATGTCATTGAGGTTAAGATCCTCATCCACATTGTAATAATAGTCCCTTAAAGAGATAAAGTGCTTAAATATTGCACAATGTTGTATAGAAATCACCATCTTTTTGGGTCATCTCTTGACATAGAGGATACTAAAAATTTTGATCCACACACTAATCATTCCTTGACTAGATAAGACTAACTCACAAGGTTCTATGGGCACTTTTCAACCACTCAGGATGCTAACCATAACTACAATACCTACATGTAGATAATTCCTTTGTATGTCCTTCTAATATAAGTCTACAAAGATGTTGTGGTTACAAGATACAAATGCTCATCCCTTCACAAGATGTTATAGGCACTTGTAATAGCATACCAAAACCACACACTACAAATTTCCTTCATGGAACTTAGAAATAAATACTCATAGAGGGGAACATTTTAATTATGAAGCATGCATACTCTCTTTCAAATCAAAAAGTAGATGCTATAGCTCAATCTACTTAATATTTGTGGATCTACTAGCCTAGGTGTTATTCACATGATGTCATCAAGGTTGAAATCCTCATCCACACCTTGTTGACATTTCCTTAACAAGAAGGAAAAGAGTATATGAATGTTTCACATAACCAATGTATTCTAGTTTGTATTTAAAACCAAAAAATCATCAATTTAGATCTTGTATTTAGAATTTGTAGCATTGAATCCCTATGAATTCACTTTTTGGATGTCTGAATCCATGTTCCTAAATACTCTATTTAACTACATTACCCTCATGAAACTTACCGTTAAGGAAGAGCATAGTCATTAACTCAATAAGGTACTCCACATGTATAGTGAGCTTTCAAAGGAACATTTTCTTTACAAGGCACTCCCTTTCATACCAAGACTAAACACTGTAGCTCAATCTATTGCAATAAGAGCTCCGAATATACTAAAAAGTGGCCTCAAAATTCTATTTACCTAGGGGATTTGTCTTTGAATCCAAGAAAAAAATATTTCAACATAAGGATCCTAAAATGGGAATTTAAATACTTGCACCAAGATCAAGATGAACTTGTTCCATCTAGCCTTAATGGTTGAAAGTAGATCCATCCCTAAAGAATGAATCCTAAGATCACCACTTGGATCCAGATGAACATTTTCATTTCTAGGAGTTCTATCAAACCAAAAACTAAATGCTCTAGTTTAATATACTTAGGAGTTACACAACTACTAGTACTTGACCACCATGCCCTCACATTTTTTATGCTATTCTCTATGAGTATTCTTAATATTCTATTCAACTATGTAATTTAACAAGGACAATCTCTAATGAATGAATCCTAAGATCACCACTTGGGTTCAAATGAATACTTGCATTATAAGGCACTCTCTTTTAAACCAAAACTAAATGCTCTAGTTTGATCTACTTAAGAGCTATGGCTTTGCTAGCATTTGACCACCAGACACTCATGTTTCTAATGCCATACTCCATGAGTGGCATTAACATTCTATTTAGTTGTGTAATCCAAAAAGGATAATCCATAAATAACAAGTCCTAAGATAATTTCTTGATCTTAGATGAGTATGTGCATTACTAGGAACTCTCCTTGAAATTAAAAATTGAATGCTTTAGTTTAGTTTACTTAAGAGATATGGGTCTTCTAGCATTCGATCACTACACACTCACATTTCTAATGTTGTATTCCATGAGTATCCTTAATATTATATTTAACTTAGTAACATAACAAATACAATCCATAAATAATGAGTCCTAAGACCCCTTGCTCTAACCTACATATGAAGGAAGAACAATCTCATCCACTAATCCTCAATCTTTTTTGCAACCTCAAATGCGCCCTATCCACTAGGAATGCTGCATGTTCAACTTAAATCTCTTGATAATTTTGAAAATGACTTCAAGTATAACTCATGTTCCATCACACAAAATGTTGGACTAACCCACTAAGAAAATCCTAGATGCATCCTAAGGAACAGATATCACATGCTATAGAATGGACCAAAAACTCAACTTAATAGAGAACCCTAAAACCATCAAAGAAAACTCACTAGATATTTTCATGAACAATCCAATAGAACACAACCATGCCTCTAGAATCCTTTTTCTACTAATTTTAACTATCAATGTAGAGGTTTCTATCTCTCAAATTTTCTTAAGAGCCATTAATGTGAATGATGAGGACTATCACACCTTAGATAAAAAAGGTGTATCTAAAATCCATATGAGTAAATAGTTTTCCAAGTCATGAATGAGAATATTGGAAACTATCACATCATGGGGGGCATACAAAAAATCTTTCTAAGATCAAAACTTCTTCCTAATAAACAACTCCATGTAACATTTCAAACCTCTATGAGACATTTTCCTCATAACCATCAATATGGATGCCCCATCCACTAGGAGAATTATTCTTAAAGAAAGACTTATTATTCATGGATAGAAACAATGGGGCCACAAGACTGCAAGCTAAATAGACACTTCTGCTAAGTTCTAGGCTCTCTAGTAATCAACTACATGAAACACATCCACAACTCTACAAGCCTTTTCTCTCAATCATAAATATTGATCAACATAAAAGCCCCATCTAATAGGGGCATCCTTCTCATAATAAGACTCATGATTTTTGAACATGAATAATGGGGACATGATACCATGGATAGAAAGGACATCGCTAGGGTGAAGGTACTCACATATCACTCTATTGCTATGGGTAATCATAACCACCGTTTCCCCATACCATCTAGTGCACCTATAAGCTTTCAATTAAGGCTCTATACTTCTTATCCATCATCCACATGGTATATGTTCATGCCTCAATGAATCTTATTTTCAATCCAATGTCTTCTGTCAATGTGAACACCCAATTTACTATAGGTATCCTTTTCTTAATAAAGTTTATGAGCCATGAATGTGAAAAATGAGACCATGATACTATGGGGTAGGGAAGGTAGCCCTAGAGGGGAACCCACATATTGCTCTATTTCTACAAGGAGTCATCACCATCCTCTCCCCCATATAGGATTATTACACTAGGTCCAACCATACCATCTCATGCACTTTTAAACTTAGTTCCAAGGGTCTAGATACCATATCCACCATCCACATGAAACATGTATGTGTCTCAACAAATCTTTTTATTTTCATATGATGTATTCTACCAACATGAATGTCCCATCCACTAGGGGAATCCATATGTCAATAAGGTTCATGAGCCATGCATCTAAATAATGGGGTCATGATATCATGGATAGGGAAGCATCTCTAGGGGGCAATCCATGTATTGGTATAACTCCATATACACTACCATTCTAGGAAACTAGTAGGCTATCACTTGATCCCAAATAATAGCCATTTATCTTGAGGATCCATTAATTCAATGCTTAATCTTAAGGGTCTATTAGGTCTTGACTTGGTCCCAAAGCATTGCTAAAATAACAAATTATCTCAGGGGTCTGTAAGACCACCACTTAATCTCAAGGAACTTGTAGGACAGTAGTTAGACCATGAGAATCTATTAGGTCAACCATTGATCATGAGGTTTTACTAGGTCTCCACTTGGTCATGGAGGACTAATAGGAATAACCTTGATCTTGGGAAACCAATAGGTAAGCAATTAATCCTCAAGAATCCATAAGACAATACTTGGATCATGTGGATCCATTAGGCCAACACTTGATCCTAAGCATCTATAAGGTGACCACTTCATCTTGGAGGATCAATAGGCCAACACTTGGTTTGAGGAAACGTGTGTACCAAAACTTAGTCCCAAGGGACCTCTACACCAACACTAAGTTCCATAGGACCAATAAGCTAACACTTGGTCCTAGGAAACCAATGCACTAGCACATGGTCTAAAGGGTTCATTAGGCTATCACTTAATCTTGAAGGATCAGTAGGCCAATATTTTTCTAACCTAGCCACACCATCTCGCAACATTATGGTTTTTGTCCCAAGGATATAAGAGGTTAATCCTTGGACCTAGTGGACTAGCATACTGATAGTGTTTCCTAAAGAAAAACCCTTGCATTTGAAGGAAGATCCTTAGTATGGGACCAACTAGTGGCCTATCAGATGCTTGAAATCAAGCATTAATCATACTAGTCTTCTAGGACTACCAATGGCCTAACAAACCCTTGAGACTAAGTGTTAGCTCTACTACTTATTCTAGACAAAGTAGTAGCCTAATGGAACCTCAAGACAAACGATTGGTCCTACCAGTCCTCTACGACCAAGTGGTGGCCTAATTTACCCTCAGCATCAAGTGTTGGCCAAATGAACCTACATGATTCAAGTGTTAGCCTTCAAATTCCTTGAGATCAAGTGTTAGCCTTTGGTACTAACTACTAGCCTACCAATCCCCTCAGACCAAGGGTTAACCTCTTATGGGACATGATATCTCATGGGCCACGATATTGCATCCGATGCAATATCGCAACCACCACGATATCGCGTCTTCCCCTGCAATATCCTGTACGCGATATCGCAGTCCATCGCCAAGTCTATAAATAAGAGGCGACTCGCCCTTGTTTCCTCATCTTGGGTTAGAAGTAGGGAAACTCTGGCACATTGATCACTCCAAAGATAGAATATTTTCCATGTGCTCGTAGTAGGAGTCCTAAAGTGAACGGATCTTTCTTCGAGCAACATTGTACCTGAACACAAGTTGTGTACGGCAATAAAGATGAACTTCCTGGATAAAACTTGCAGTGCATGGAATAGAATTTTATTTAATGTTATTTATTACTTTCTCTCTCACCCTTAAACTCCTAGAACACGGAATGAGTATGACTTGATTACGAGCATCTAGTATGACTACTTGGTCACCCAGTGGTGTATTCAGGATCTGCGCTTGGTAATCCTAGTGGTAGTCATGCACCAAGATGTGTATCGTTAGTCAAGGAATCGGCTGCTCATCACACTTAGGCTAGATTAGATTCTCTCAACCCTTTCCTCCTAGTTAAGTGCCTCAATACAACCACTTCGAGCATGTGCGTTACGTGTGGTGATCCCAGCAACGATTAGTGTTTGGTAGCCGTGGTTGCATCAGTTCAGGGTGTGTACGATAAGTGGGAATGGATGCTGATGCTAGGTAATTTAGACTTAGTCATTAGTTATAGTAGTAATTAGTTTCTCAACCCTTCACCTCGATAGCATAGGAGAAAAACATAAAAGACTATAAAAATCATATACCTCAGACTTACTTAACCATACACCATGACAACTACAATTAAGTCTGGGAAGACAACGAATGATTAACCCTGAGTGTTCCATGGGGCATGTAGGCACTTAGTCTATGGAGTTTGACCAGATCACATGTGCTACGCTCATTTCATATGGTTGAGTGTAGGTGTATCTCGCCACTCATCATTGGCACCGTTGCCGGGGACTAAGTGTTTGTGCACTGAATAGAACATAAAGGATATCACTCACATCGTTGGGAGCCTAAATGAACCTTCGGGTTAATTAATTAAACAATAATTTATATAACGTTGAAATTAGCACACTGATAACAATGTCTTCTTCTCATAAGAGCAGCTCACCACCTAAGGACCATACAAAGAACATTCGGCAATCAAAAACACATAACCTAAATCCGTCGGTTCCTCAACAATATAGGGTGGAATATACTCATCCCGATGAGTATATTTACAACTTTACTTTTATCTTCCATCAAGATGAGAAGATGCACTGGAGGGATTTGCAAGGTAACATTGTGTTACCTCTAGACTATGCTGTCCCAAACATGCTTCTCCATGCTTTAGCATAGACTGGCATGATAGAACTGTACACTAAATACATTGCAGAAAATTTTGATGTGAGGGATTATCATCCCATATCTTTACAATGTATGAGGAATGCAAGGCAAGGGCAAAGAGGTCCCACACATCCTAAGTGAAATCGGAGATGTTCCCCCTCCTAACAATGGTGAGGAGATTGGGTATCAGAACCTACGCTCAATGATACACAACCCTGGTTCTGATTCCCGTGAATGCCAACTATTCACAGAAGGAACAACAACTCATGCCAAGGATGGGCACTTAGATCATCACCATGATTAGGGCCAAAGCCACAAAAGAGAAGGTAGGAAACATCACCACGGTGATGGTTCTCCTTCTTCTGCCCCTTCTTCACATCATTCACCCTCTCCTTCCACCTTTGGGTGTAGTCATAGAGAGCACAACAGTGAGGATAATGGTAGGAAAAATGAGAGACCTCGATGAGAGAGTCGAGAGAGAGGACAAGGGCATGAATGAAGGTAAAGTAGGGAGCAATGAAGACATCATAGGTTTCATGAAAGAGATTATCATGGTGAGCCTCTACTTGCAACCCGAAGTATGCTTGACATAACGGAGGCTGTTAGAATTTCCACAAGGCATTTAAAAGATAGTTGGATCAGGTGTTTAGACATGAACAACATCCCACAATTTGAAGGGGGATACAACGCAGATCAACAAAATCATTTACAGGCATTCCACAATGCTTGTGCTTTGCAAAATATAAAAAATAATTGGCAGAAACTTAAGTTATTTTTCATGACACTCATTAAAGAAGTAGAGAGTTGGTACTGGTCCTTAGAACCAGAAACCATCAGGAGGTGGAGTACGATGTTAGAACTCTTCGCCGATAAGTATCAAATGTACTCCTGAGTGTCCAATTTGCATAAGCAGATCCAAGGCTGGAAATAAGGTAGACATGAACCCTTGGATGATACCATGGCCCACTACTACACACTATTACATCATTGCCCAGGCCATGGATATGCTCAGCGGGATCAACTTCACCACATTGTGGATGGGCTAAGGCATGAAACTAGAAGAACCCTTGGGACTTATGCCCAAGGGAGACTCTTACAACTTAGACCCCATGAAGTACATAGCTTGTTGGAACAAGTAGCAAAAGAAGAAAGTGAGCTATGCAAAAGGGAAAGTGCGGAAGAATACAACCGTGATCCCTCTCTTCGAAAGAAGGGAGTGAAATTTTGCGATAAAGAGGATGAGTCACCAATCGAAGAGTTGATGAACAGAAAGACCTTGCCACTTCAAAAGCAGACAATAGAAATAGCGGCTAAGGTAGATGATGTATGGAGTTCCTTAGACTCTAAAATTAAAACTATCTTAAAAATTGTAGAAGAGTCTAAGGTAGAACAAAGTTGTGACAAAGGTAAGACAAAGTGGAGAGATTTAGGCCCTGCACATAACAAGGGTAAAGGAAAAATCACTAACTCTGATGTGGCTATGGACTCTGACACAGACGATGATAGTGGATGTGAGATCTGCCAATATGACCATCCTAAAGGATGTTGTCCAATTATCTCACATCTACAGGAGTCTAGGGTGTATGCGGTAAATCCAAGACTCAACCAACGGCAAACACCCCGAAGGTTACCTTATCCACAAGGTAACCCAAGGTAGTTCTACCAACCCTTAATGTATTATCCAAGTGGAACTCCACCACAACCCATTAGATAGCATCAGCAGTGGCAATACCCACAGTCATGGGGGATGCCATCGCCAAAACATCAGTACCCTTACCGGTAGCCTGATCCTTATGGATATTATGTGTAGTAGCCGATTTCTCCAAGTGACTCTATGAGTCACACAACTTCCCACCGTCACTACCAAGTTTGAGAGTACTTCAGAAGGACTCCTTCTCCTCCGGGAGACACTCCATACCCACACCATCCTCTAGTTCCATCCGTACCTCTTCCACAAGTAGTTCCCATAACACCTCCTGCTCTAACAATGCAAGGGGAACTTCCTCCTCAACCGCAGCAACGTCACGCAGCGAGAGCTCTAAATATTCAACATGCTGCTAGTTCTAACAACTATAAAAAGAAAAGATCCTTCTTCAGAACCAAAAGCCCAGACAAAATCTTGCAACAATAAGTGGTTGATCCCATGTACACTCCTCCACCATCTAAGACTTCGGAGCACCCATCAGTTCAACATTAGAGCCTAACACATACGGTTATGTTAACGCATACCGTAATCGACTGGATCAAGGTAGGCCACCTTTCTAGGAAACTAACTGATCTTGGAAGTCCCTTAATCTACCTTCAAGTCGCCGAAAATGAACCACATAGGGATCTTCATGACTCAGGTTCTGGAGTCAACCTAATTTCACGAGAGATGTATCAAGCTTGGAACTTGGCCCAACTTAAGAAGAGCAACATCCAACTAGAGCTAGCAGACCAGTCCATCACCATTCCCTTGGGATTGGTGGAGGACATTATTACCACTGTGTGTGGTTGGTCTTACCCAGCTGACTTCCTGGTGATTGAAGTCAACAACAACGAAGGGGACTTCCCAATTATAATGGAAAGGGCATGGCTTAGCATAGTAGATGCATGCCTTAGGATCCGTAATCTTTCCTTGGAAATCTCTAAGATAAATATTTATGGAAAGATTGAGAAGAGGAAAGTTCCATGCATTATATACAGTGATTCATCGGGTGATGACATGGAGGAAATGCCTCCATGTAGCAGGTGTGCCCTTGAAACTTTAAAACAAAGATGCCTGTATGTAGCAACCACACAACAAGTAGTAGACACCCCGTGGTTGATAGCTACTAGAAAGAGCAAATTAATATGCATGGAATGAACTGAGGAAACTCATGCTAACAATGAAGGCATAGACACATTGAAATATGCGCATCACCAACTTCCACCCCTCAACCTAAGAACATCAGTTGGGAGAAGTTGGACACTTCTTAGAAATTCAAATAGGCACTCATTATTTTAGATCTCTCCCTTTCCACTTAGTCATGGGGGAGATGGCGATCTATGCTAACCATATCAGGCCCTTAGTTCTTTTTTGATTTTTGTTTTACACAGTTTTTTTTACATGTTTTTTTTACACATTTTTTTTACATGTTTCTGTTTTACAAATTTCTTTAACTTTTCTTGTTTTTGTTTTACAAATTTCTTTAACTTTTCTTATTTTTATTTTACAACATCATTATACTTTTTCATTTTTTCTGTATGTGTGTGTGTGTGTGATCCACCCTATAAGTTTGTCACCTAATAAGTATTCAGATGATGGTATGAACTATTTTCATATTGATTGCTAATGTTTGGTTTTTACCTTTAAGTCACAATGTTGATACTAAGGTATGTTTCTTTTAATATGGCAAGCAATGAGTTCACTCCATCCATCCATCCACCAAGTTCTATGGTCTCTCTCGGCTTGGAAATGTACAGTCCCCTTCTAATAAGAACTTTAACGAATCGGTGATTGGGCATCTCTCACACTAAGGAAAGACTCAAGGATTGGAACAGGTGTGACTTCAAGGGAACTTGATGCTTTTGTATTGGCCATTCTCTTGGGTGCTTGGATGTTTTCTTTTTGAGTTTTCTCACCATTCCGATGTTACCCCAATTATCGGAAGCTGAGACAATAAAAATAAGAAGTCTTTGCATGGTGTGGTTTTCACACATAAAAACACAAAACACAAAAAAAAAACTAAGTGAGAATTTAAAGCACACACCTTAGAAAAAATAAACTTATACTACAAGCACTGGTTATGGAACCAAAAGTGTTCCCTCTAACTAAGGCCCTTCTCGCTTCCCATTCTCTACTTTGTTTCATCAAAATGGTGGTGACTCTTGGGGAAGGCATCCTTGTTATCCAAGTGGATGATTTAGCCAAATGCATTGATGCGAAGTCACTAGATTTGGTTGGTTTGAGGCAAGATCTGGAATGGGATTTGCTAAGTCACATTAATCATGAAACACACAAGGGGCTATACACCACCTTGTTCTTGGGATTCCATTCCATTCTCTTCTCTCCACCCTTCTCTCCATTGTTCACCTCATTGCCAGTTGTATCCTTAGTATATATTCTGGCTAATGCATTATTTTCTTTTAGGTAAATTCTTATGGTTAAGACTTTAACTCTTGTTCCACATGACATTCCCAGAGCCTACAGACTCTTTGAATGTGGGTTTTTCAGGGCATTAAGGGCATGAGCCTACTTTGGGGAGGATCCACTAACATTCCTATTTGGTGCACCAGTTAACTTCTTTTCCTTAACATTTTTGCAATAAATTTTATTTTGTTCATTATCATCTTGACATCCATTTCCTCGATGCTATAGTTGTCCCTTTTTATCTATCTTTCTTACTCCTTTCCTTTCTCCATTCTAACACTACTGAAGGTTTGCGATTAATCATGGGGGTACGGGTGCCCGACTTTTTCAATTTTCTCCTAGCCCCGAATTTTTTTGATTTTCTTCCTAACCCCTACATGTTTGGTAGTCACCATTAATATATCTCCCAATCCATATTAGCTATACCACAACCTAGCCAATGAACTTACACTGAAGCAAGGTATTAACTACACTGAAATTTATTTACCCTTGCTAATATAAAATTACGTTGTGTGTGTCGATGGCAATCATTCAACAACGGACTGGATTTGGAAGGAACACATGGAATGGAGCAGTGTTGGAAGTAGCTATGTAAGGAGCAAGATTGATGGTGTGCTTACCGATGGAAAATGGAAGGGGAAATCTTGGCATTGGCAACAACAACACTTCTTTCTCTCTCTCTTTCTCAGCTGCCAACTAAGGCCTGATGTCATTGTAATAAGGTGTTTACCCTTGTTGTCATGAACACTAGTTTTGTCAAGTCTTGTAATGATGATCCATTCACATGTCATCCCATTAGTTCCATTCCCCTCAATAATCTCATACCTTCTCGATATTATTGTAAAGAACTCGAGGACGAGTTTTCATTTAGTCATGGGGGTATGATGGGATGCGATATCGCATGACATGATATCGCATCCCCCATGATATCGCATCTTCCCCTACGATATCATGTAGGCAATATCGTGATCTGCCGCCAAGTCTATAAATAAGAGGTAGCTCTCCCTTGTTTCCTCATCCTGGGCTAGAAGTAGGGAAACTCTGGCAGATTGATCACTCCAGAGATAGAATATTTTCCATGTGCCCACAGTAGGAGTCCTAAAGTGAACGGATCTTTATTCGAGCAACATTGTACCTGAACACAAGTTGTGTATGGAAATAAAGACGAACTTCCTGGATAAACCTTGTAGTGCATGGAATAGGATTTTATTTAATGTTATTTGTTACTTTCTCTCTTACCCTTAAAATCCTAAAACATGGAATGAGTACGACTTGATTACTAGCATCTAGTGTGACTACTTGGTAACCCAGTGGCATATTCAGGATCTATGCTTGGTAATCCCAGTGGTAGTCATGCACCAAGATGTGTACGGTTAGTCAAGAAATCGGTTACTCGTCACACTTAGGCTATATTAGATTCTCTCAACCCTTTCCTCCTAGTTAAGTGCCTCAATATGACCACTTTGAGCACGTGTGTTACGCGTGGTAATCCCAACAACGATTAGCATTTGGTAGCCATGGTTGCATCGGTTCAGGGTGTGTACGGTAAGTGGGAATGGATGCTGAAACTAGGTAATTTAGACTTAGTCATTAGTTAGAGTAGTAATTATTTTCTCAACCCTTCACCTCGATAGCATAGGAGAAAAACATAAAAGACTATAAAAATCATATACCTCAGACTTACTTAACCATACACCGTGACAACTACAAGTCTGGGAAGACAACGAATGATTAAACCTAAGTGTTACATGGGGTGTGTAGGCACTTAGTCTATGAAGTTTGACCAGATTGTGTGTGCTATGCTCATTTCATATGGTTGAGTGTAGGGGTATCTCGCCACTCATCAACCTCCTAGATCCTCAAGAAGAAAATCATAACATTGTAGGATTGTGTGGCTAGTCCAAACCAAGTGTTGACCTATGAATCCTCCAAAACCAAATGATGAATTAATCAATCCCTAAGATTAAGCATTGATATACTAATGCACCAAGACAAAGTGGTGGTCTAACAAATCCCTCGAACCAAGTGTTCGTCTATAAGTTAACCAAGACTAGGTGGTGGCCTAATAGATCCATTAGGCCTAGTGATCCATGTTGAGCTCAACTTAGGACACCTATCTTATCTTTTAATAAATATGTCATCCCAGCCAAACTTCCCACTTGACTCTATCTTCTATGTGGATCGCCATGTTAAGGCACCTCTTAGGTCATAAAGAAAGGGTTATGCCTCATTTCTAATCAATGGAATAAGTAAAATAACATTAAAAATAGTGGTATTTCACTTAATTAATAGGATATTATTTCCCCACTAATTCTACCAATCCCTTTCTCTTGGCTATGATTTTTCTTGATAATAGGTACGAATAGTTGAAATCTCATTAGTTCATTAATGTATGTCACTAATTATATAACAAGGCATTTTGCTAAGCTAAGATAGTCATAGTTACTCCCATCATTTACCCATGCTTGATTTATTTTCTTCACTTTGACATTTAGAAGACTAGGTAGATATTATTTTATGTCAGCATCTACAGGGATGATCATAATACTTTATTTTAATTAAATAGTCAAATTCCCCTTGTCTGAGCCAGTTTTGTGTTGGTTGTTCATTTCCTATGGAAATCCAACCCTAATGATTGGAATATCTCTTCTTCTTATGATTGTGTACATGATTGGTTTCATGCATAAAATGATAGGTTAGGTAAATCACATATGATTGTTTACAGGATTAATTCATCCAAGAAAAAATGAGGCTTGGTAGACCAATCCTTAAGAAGACTCAATGACAACATCCAAATAAGTATGACATTTTTGGATAAATAGTATTTATGAATGGTTTATTTCAATGGCATTCTTAATTAACCTATTTCCTCAAATTATGTGGTTTTCAATGTTTTATATATGATTTTCACTTCTAATCTCATGGATCTTGAGATGATTTCTTATGTAGCATGTGGTTCCATCCTATAACTTATTCTAGGTTCAACAAGGTGGTTGGCTCTACTTGAAGGTTTCTAGATTCAAATTTTAGGAGCTAAGATCTTGATGGTGATGGAGATTCATCAATGAAGTTTCCTACTTAATTATAGATTTAGTTTTCTTTTGAAATTTATGTTTTAATGAGAATAATCTACTTGAACTTATGTATTGATGGATATTATCAGGATTCCTTTGATATTATAGTTTTTTCATGTTTATGAAATTTAATTATGAGTGTTGATTTATGACTTATGGAATTGCTACTTCAAGTACTTTGATATGTATTTCTTATTTTGCCATACACTTGATTAAGTTTTATAATTCTTATGGTGACTATTTTCTTAAGTTATAAGAATTATGACATCACATGTTGAAGAATTTTGTTGTGTAAATTAATCATGAATTCTCTTATGTAAAATTTTGAGATATAAAAAATGGTTGATTATACCCTTAAGTTGATGGACTGCTAATTGAGTTTGTTGTACCATAGTATAACCCAACTGCTAGAAAGCTTCTTCTACTTCTTGCAACTACTCTAAAGTTGCTACAAAATCTTCTTCTCCATCAAAGGTTAGGAGTTTTCATTATTTAAACTATTCCATGAGTGCTTCCTCAATTATCCTTCTACTAGCATTGGTTGAATTGGTAATGCTTTATGTACAATTCACTACATTTAACTAATTTTGAGTCCTCAATTAATTGAATGTTTCTCACATAAAATTATTTTGTAATATTTCCCCATTAGATTTTCTAGGGTTTCCCCTATTCAAGGTCTCATTTTCTCTTATTGATGGCATCCCTACATCACAAATTTAAGAATACTTATAAAATCTTTAGCTCTAATAATAACTTATAATACCCCATGAACCAATCTTAGGCTAAAAAATTATTACTTATAAAAATAAAATTACAATTAATAAAATTAAAGGATGTTAAGAAAATATAGTAAGTAAAATAGTAGAAATCATTAGAATACGTCTTAAGAGGCATAAAATCTAACATGTTCACTAAGTAAAAATAGCTCCATGTTGTAATTCCCAAACCAACAATTATAATAATAAGATATAATAAAAATTGTGGAATAAATTAAATGAACAAGAAAAGAACTCCATAAAGGCATTAGCCTTTAGTAGAATAAAAATAATTAAATGAAACTACATAAAATACCAAGGCTACTTAAATAAATTAATGTACTAAAACTAGGCTTGCACCAAAGATAGGTAAGTATTAAATTCACATAGGTAATCAAAGGACATTACAAAGTATAAAAATACTAGTTGAACATTACAACTTAGAAAAATAGCCATCTTCAATCAAATACTAAAATGCATAAAATATAAATCGATGTATTATCTTCTTCATCTATCTCATCATCCTCAAAACTAACTAAATCAACTAAAATGCATAAAATAAAAGCAAAAGCTAATCCTAAGACTAAGAATGGAAAAAACTATATGTATTCCCTTAAGGTTTTTCAATCAATAATCAAATAGCATAGGGGATTATAGGGGTCTATTGTTTCTAAACTAATGGGATTTATCATAAAGATCATAGTGTGATTTGGTTATATATCTTAAAGATGATGTTGAGTGGATTACTACGAATACTCATGTATGTTGTTACATTTAAGAAATATAAAAAATATTATAATACACATGATATAAATAAAACTTGTGTTATCATAGTAAAAGATAAAGAAATATTTATAATTTTATGTTATAATTTTAGAATGATAAGAAAAAAACCAATAATAAACACACAAATTTTAATCTATTGTAGAAATAGGTGTAATGCTTATGTTGCAATCTCTCTTGGGAATAGGTGCAAAACTATATACAAAATGTGATAAAAATGGCTCCTAGTCACTACCTTGATGGTCCAATACTATGTTGTATAGTTATGACCTCATTGAATAAGGATGAATCATCACAAATTAAAAAAATAAGAATTAAATAAATGTTTTTTATTGTTTTTGGTATTTTATGCTTTTATTATTTTAGTTTTTAAGGTATTAATGATAGAATGAGAAAACCTTATAAGCTTTATTCTTCATGTAAACATTGAACTTTACATAGAATAAATGGTTTTGGGGTACATAAGCATGGTAGCACTCTAAAATAGTCTAGTCATACTTATAAAAGTCACAACTTAAAACACACATTAAATAGAAAAGGAAATTAATTTACCCAAGGGAGGAAGAGCTCTTCACATAAAACTAAATGCCAAAAGCTAAATGGAACTATAGAAAATCAAGTTTTATATGTGAGAGCTCACCCCAAGTATTTATAGTTTTCATGTAGAAACAAAAGGGGTTGGTCAAAATCTAGCCATCAATGGAGGCCCATCAACATAACTTGAACTGATCCTAGGTGCATGAGATGAAAATGTAGGTAAAATATGCCTATTAAGGTGGTGCATCACTACCCTTGTGCTAATGTAAAGGATTTTCTGACATAGGATAGTTAGCACACCCTCCCCCTCCAAAATCATGCTTTACTCTTTTGATTCCTAGTGCAAGCCAAAACCCAAGGAAGCATGCCAGAAGGATCCTAGAACATCCAAATAAAGCTAGAATTGTCCTAAAGCATTTGGAATTGTTCATACAACCATTAAGTATGACCCATAGGATAAGTGCACATTTTGGAAGACTAAGAACCTCTACCAAATGTGCTAAACTATAAACATGGGGTACATGTAACACTTCCCAAATCCAAAACTAATAATCACCTTACAAAATACCACTAGGTGACTCATCCATGGGTAGCTACATCTAAAGAGTTAGTACCAATTATCCAAGAATATATATATCTTAAATTAATAGTCAAACATCAAAGAAAATAAATATCATTAAAATATATAAAAAGAGCCCATCACCATCTCCAAACCAAAATAATTGTAAAAGCATAATACCCTTTCTTAATTTCTCAAATGTCAAAGTTTGTATGTGTACTTATTATGCATAAAAGGCTTTTTTAAATGCTAAAAACAAAAAAAATGTCCATTGGGCTTATTTAGAATTTCTTAAATTTGGTAATATGATCAATTGAAATACCAAACACAAATTAAATGCAAGTAATAAATTATTACTACCAAACATAAATAACAACATCCAAATAACAAAACATTTTTACAAAACACAAATTAAATACAAAATTCTAGGTGGTGCAGAAATTTGTCCAAATCATATAGTTAAATCCAAATAGAATTTTATGTCATATGAAGATTATTACTAAGAAGGAATCTTATGTTAGCTAAAATTATGTCCCAAGCATCGAAATGAAGTACTAAAACTACAAAAAGGCTACATATCTAAGAGCCTAAGAACCATTCTAAGCATCTATAGTTTTGAAATCATGTTCAATTACTATTTCAAACTTTCAATATGTTGGGGAAGCAATGAAAACTATTTTTTGGTTGTTTATGTAATTTTTAAGATCCGATAGACTAGGGGTCACTTTACAATTTTTACTAGCATTAACAAGTGGCATCTATTGGTGATATCTTTCATCATGACCTTACAAGGTTATGATGCGTCAATAGGAGTACTTTGGATCCATACCATTATGCCAAATAAATTTTCCTTAATTTTCATCATTGTTAAAAGTCATCATAGGTTTCAAAGACATGAATTATGATAAAAAATCATAATTCTATAGTGATGAGCATCAAAGTTTCATTTCAATGGGTCCCCATTAGCGTGATCTCATCAATGGGGCCTCATTTACGTGGTGTTGCCCCATTGATGAGGTCATGTTGACATAGCATTTGATACATCTATGGGGCCCCATTGATGTAGTACTATAGCAAAAACTATAAATATGAGCTCCCAGCTATGTTTATGGGTAATAGAAGTCATAGTAGTAGCCAAACTCTTGCAGTTTCTACATTTGAAAGTTGGAATATTTTTCCGAGTGCCCACAGAAGGAATCATTGTATATGGATCTTTATTTAAGCACTATTGTACTTGAGCATGATCATGTGTGTAGCAATAAATACAAGCTTCTTGATCAACCTTGTAGCATTCTAGATAGTTTAAATGTTTTATTCATCCATTTAATGTTTTCAGTTATTTATTCAATGTTTCTTAGTGATCAAGATAATTAAGTGATCAAGTAAGATAGGCTAAATAGATTAAGTACATAACTATGACTAGTTTGAGTGTAAACACGTATTCACTTGGCAATCCCAGTAGTGTTATTACTTGTTGTGCCCAATAGCATAGTGCTGGGTAACCTAGCAATGGATATGTGGGTTCAGGACATGTATGGAAAGTGGAACCAAATACTTATGTTAGGACCAGTTAAATACTAGTTAAGTAGTTAAATTAAATTAGTCCTTAAAATACTTCATATCTCTATTTAAGTACCAAAGAACATATAACACAAAACAATAAAAATTATATGCCTAGATTACACTTAATCATACCATGTATATCATAAGTGTAATTGGGAAGACAATGACTGACATTAGGGAAAGGTTCACTACCTAGAAGACTAGTGCACCAAAAACTATAGAGTGCATAGAATTTAACTAGATCGCATGTAAATGCTTCATGATTCGTATGGTTGGATGTAGGGGGTACCTTCACCACTCATCATTAACATTGTTGCTAGGAACTCTGTTTGTTAAAACATACACTATCTAGGCTTAGTGAACATTATTAATATTGTTGGATGAACCCAAGGTCAATATCACTCTCACACAACATATAATTACAAAAGCATACTAATATTTTATTAATTTGAAAAATGTCTTCTTTTCATACGCATGACAATGTCAAATTGTCGATCCCAAAATAGTGCAAAGTGATATACACTAATCTAGATGAGTATGTGCTTGAATTCACCCTCATCCTACACCAAGATGAGTAGTTGTAATGGTGTAATATGGAAGGCAATATTATAATGCCTGCTAATCAATTTATGCTCATGATGCTACTTCAAACTCTTATGAAGTTAGGCATTCATGATCTTCAAGAGGAATACATTGTGAATGGTTATGAAATTATGGACTACTATCCCACTAACACATAATGTAGGAGAGATTGACATCAGGAAAAGAATCATGAGGCTATGAAGGGAAAACAATTCACTAATCCCTTATTCCTATTGAACCAATATGACAACAAGGACCCTTTCTCCAAGGCCTCTCAACATGAAAATTCTCCATCCCTCATTACTAATGATGGGAATGTGAACCTGGCTCTACACTTCACTATTAAGAAACCAAGTTTAGGAAAATATGGCAATCAAGGCAGGAGCTCAAGAAAGCATCAAGATAATAAGAAATCTGATGAACATGGCTATGAAAACAAAAGGGAAGTTGGTAGAAACCATGGTGGTGGTAGTCTTCTTCCCTCTTCATCCTCTTCATCTACATCCTCTTCTTCCTCTTCTTTTGATTCTAAAAGACACTGCAGGAAAATAACCATGATGGAGGTGCTCAACGAGACAACAATACTAATCACCAAGCCCATAATCAACAAAGGGGCAATAAAGAACAGCATCAACGATAACAAAATAATGACATTGATGAGCCTTTATTGTCCACTTGAAGCATGCTTAACATTGCAGAGGTAGTTAAGATCCCAAATAGGCATCTTAAAGATATTAAGATCAAGTGCTTAGATATGAACAATATCCCAAGATTTAAGGGGGGATATAAATCTAATCCACAAATACATCTACAAGCTTTCCATGATGCCTATGCTATGCTGAACATTGAAAATGATTGGTAGAAACTCAAACTCTTTCCTAGAACACTCATCAAAGAGACTAAAAGTTGGTACTGGTCCTTAGAGTTGGAATCTATCCACTAATGAAGAATAATGATTAAGCTATTCAACGACAAATACCAAATGTACTTCAAAGTGTCCAATCTAAGAAGGAAAATCGAAGGCTAGAAATAGGGAACACATGAACCCTTGGATGCCACCATGGGTAGATATTATTCTCTCATACATTGATTCCCTAATCATGTTCATTCTCAAAGGGAACAACTCCACCACATCATAGATGGGCTTAGAGTAGAAACTAGAAGAACTCTTGGGATTTATGTCCAAGGGAGACTATTCAAACTAAGAGCTCATCATATACAAAGACTTATAGAGCACATAGCGAAAGAAGAAGGTGAGTTGTGAAAAAGAAAAAGTTCAAAAGAATATAATTGAGATTCTTCCATTAGAAAAAGGAAGGTCTAATTTTGTGATGAGAAGGAGTCACCACTCGATGAAGTGGTAAACAGAAAAACCTTGCCCATCCAAAAATCTATTTCTAATAGTTTGGAAAAGGTTGATAAATTATGGCACTCTTTGAATGAAAAGTTCCAAACTGCTATGAAGATTGCTAAAGCATCCAAAAAGTAGAACAGTGATCATGACCACAAGAGGCAAAAGGAAGTTGAACGTGCCTACTAGAGAGGTAAGGGCAAAGCTATTACAGTAGAAGAAGTTACGAAGATAGACTCTAATGATGATACTAGTTGTGAAATTCGTTAATATGAATATCTGAAAGGATGTTGCCTTGGGGTATCACACTTACAAGAGTCAGGGGTGTACATGCTAAATCCTCAAGTAGCATGTAGGCAAGAACCCAGATGATTATCTTATCCTCAAGGCAATCTAAGGTAGTTCCACCAACAACAATAATCTTATTATCCAAGAAGATCTCCATCACAACCATATGAGTAATACCAACAATGGAACTAACCACAATCGTGGGAAATGCCACCACCAAGACAACAGTATCCTTATAGGAAACAAGATCCCTATGGGTACTATGTTTAGAAACCAATTTCTCCACAAAGCTTTGTAATCCACACCTCATTTTAGCCTTACTATTATCCTCTAGAGTATCATCGAACTTGTTCACCATCTACTCAAGGGGAGCACCCATTTCCATATCATCCTCTGCATCTATCTACACACATCCCTTCACCCTCTACCCAATTACCTCCTACTCCATCCATGCAAGGCGAAATTCCCCCACAACCATAGCAACAAAATGCTACAAGGGCTATGAATTACAACTAGCCTTCCAACCAAGTGGTTCAAATAATCTATTTAAGAAGTGACCATTTTCCAACCCAATAGTCCTCCAAGATCCTTAAAACCTAATGCAACTGGTCACCTTATATCTCCAACACCCTCATCTTCTACATCAATCACTATTCATTTTGGGTTGGCGTAGGACATTGTGACCACCATTTATGGGTGGTTCTATCTGTTGGCGACCTTTTGGGACGCGACCACCAATGAGTGTCCTCGAACAGGATTTAGGTACCTGCTGGTCTCTGGCAACACCAAGGCCCAGATACCTCCAAATAAACTCAGTAGTTAATGTGAGTATGTGTGTGTGTTGTTGCGGCATGCGGTTGTGAGAAATGTAACGATTGCATTGTGGGTAAACTACAAATGACTTACTTTAAAGAGATTCAGCCAACTTTGCCAAGTATTGTGAGTTGTTGAAAGTTTCCTATTTTGTTCAACTGCCTAGTCTACGCGGTCTTTATAATACCTACTTGTAACAAATAAAATTTTGCAAAAACATTTGAGCACAACTCCACAATCTACTCCTAATTTTCCCCCATAGAAAGAGATAGTTCCACAAGAAAACTAGAAATAGAACAAGATTCGATGTAAATAAGCAGAAAAGAAAAGAAAGTAGATTTGTGTAGACCTCAAATATTTAAACAAGGTAAAATGACACGAGTAAACACTTCGCAATAAAGCTATCCCAAATTCAATATCTACGAATTGTTCAAACTTCCAAGGCTCAAACAA
>MNCI01017330.1:444692-474398 GCA_015680685.1 Gnetum montanum
TAATAGAAATTTCTATCGAGTAACAAGAGTAGTAAGAGCAATCTAAAAAATCCCAAAATTACCTGCCAAGGATGATACTATCTAAACCACTAGCTAAAAAATTTAAACAAAATAAAAAATGAAATGCATAACTCACAGGACCATGACAAAGAGGCTGAAATCTTTCCTTTAGCAAGCCATCTTACAAGCAATCGTCTTTACAAATCTTCTTTTCAAATGCTCTTCTCAAGACCCCAAAGTGTCTTCAAGTGAGAGCCTAAGTGCTAACTAGTAGCCTTCCAAAGTGTGAGACCTCCCAAAAGTCTCTTCTTCCAAAAGTTTTTCCCACCAAAAATCCTTCCAAAAAATTCTTTTTTTCCAAGTCCTCATGAAGCCTTTTTATAAGGTTTACAAGGTAGGTAGGGAAGTTACATATTCAAAAATATCTCACCTAACTTCTCTCCCAAGTAACTTGGCCAACAAGTTAGGAGGTTACTTGCCCATTTAATTAGGAGGGAGTTATATAGTTAGGAAGTTATGCATAAAGTTAGGAGGAATTAATATTTGTAAATATTATAAATATTTCTTTTGTAAGTAGTTTATTAAAATAAATCTAAATTCCCTAATCTAATTTAATTTAATTTAAATTTTAAATACTAAGTGTCATTAAGCTCTAAGATTTTATCATAAAAAATATAATATAATATCCACCTTATTGGTGGTAGCGGTAGTTAATTTATCCTTTCTGTGGCTCCGATAATTGAAATTAAAATTCGGGATGGCCCGAAATATGAGCCCAAAGGTGAAGGCACTGATCCTGCAACTGCCCGGAACTGATTCAAAATATCTTCTTCGGCCAAAAATCGTTACCAGCAACTGCCATCACAGGAGAAGACTCAGCCACCGCGTTAGGAAACGTCACCGTGTGTTCCGTAAGGATCTGCAACTGTTGTAACCTCTGCCTCTTGAAAATGCCCTGCAGGTTTTGATGATTATATGATTTAATCCTTGCTTCCTAGATTTTCACTGCCTTCCGTCTATGATAACTGGTAAAATGTCTAGTTTTCAAAGTTTTCTTCCAACATTTGGTGCAGATTCTTCAAGCAACATCCACCAGGGTTTTAAAGGCATTTGCCGTTGTTGCGGATGAAAACCTAGATTTGTTCATCGCGCGAAATAGGCATCCATTCTTCTGAAATCCACAAGTGTCTCTGCTAAAATCAATGATATGCCCACTGCGTTCTACCCTAAACTGGCCTTAGTTCTGTCTACACAGCCTGCACGCGATTGCTACCCAAAACCCCCTTTAACTCGGCTCTGTGATGAAAGAAGGGCCTCCCACGCGCTCCACGAACTCAGGTTCAGCATCTGGCGAGTCAGCAACATAAATCCGGCAGATGCGTGGGCACAATCCTAAACAGCAAGCCAAAGGATTTGCCCAAAAACCACGACATTCAGTTCTATTTTTCTGATTTTCGATTTTTTCTCCGGCAGTGTTAACAATGGGCCTTTGGACTTACGGGAATTTGGGTTCAGAAGCCTTTACATCCTTTGATAATTTAAATTTACAGAATTCAAAACCTGTTGGTAGTCCATTAGGTCCTTCACTTGCTTCCAACTCTTAGCCAATTTTTGATAATCCATTACCCATGGTGTTGTCTATTTTGCCAATATTAACAGGGAGTATGCTTTCTTGTGGTAAATAATCACCTCCTTTTTTAATTCCAATCTTCACTCAAGAAAATAACTTGGCATTTTAATTTTACTTTCCAAGAAGGCTTCAACATCAAGATTATTTACCATTGGCTTGCTTCTCCAAGAATACCCATCAACTCACAATACTAAACTGCAAATTTACAACCAGGGATTGTGCTAATTTTGAACAAAATATTCCAACTATTCCATGTAATGGCCAAATGTGCCAACACTATCCTGTCAATTTTCTGGTGATCAAGGTTGAGAACTATAAAGATGACTTTCCCATCATTATGGGAAGGGCTTGGTTCAGCACTATTGATGCATGAATGGGAATAAGGGATCGCTCCTTGGAAATCTATAAGGAGAATTACTTTGAAAGGTTAAAGAAGAAGCATGTTCCATGCATCATATATAGTGATAATAGGTGAAATTATGTGCAAAAAATTTGGTCCATCAAAAGTACATACATTGATACATGTAATTAGTATGCACAAGAAATAGATATTCAAAGGTGTCTATATGAAATATCCACAAAACACAATGGCACCCAATGGCTAACAAATGACTCAGGTAGCAACATATTATGCATGGAATCCTCTAAGAGCTTGACATGTGCTTATATCAAAGGTATGAATGAACTTGAGAAACTTCATCGCCAACTCTTTGATGATCAAGATGATGATACTTGTTGGGGAGAGTTAGAAATCCTTGATAATTTCAAGTAGGAGCCCCTAGAGTTAAAAACTCTACCAACTAGAATAGAATATGCATTTTTATACAATGGCAAGCTAGTTATAATCAACACAAATCTTGCTCCTAAGAAAAAACACAAGTTGTTTCAGGTGGTCAATAAATGGCTAACAACCTTTGCTTAGTCATATCCCAAAATAATTGGAATTGATCTAAGGATTTGTTAGTATTATATTTACATCAAGCCAGCCATGAACACATGAAGGTAGCCATAAAGGTAGCTAAATCCCAAGTTGAAGTAGATCATCAAAGAGAAAATAGAATAACTCCTCAAGATGGGGTTCATCTATCCCATTGTGGATAGTGAGTGGGTTAGCCCACTTGTAATTATGCCAAAGAAAGGTGGTAAGTGGTGGGGCTGCATCAAATTTAGGCTATTGAATATGACAACATTTAAAGATCATTTTCTATTGCCATTTCTAGATCAATTGTTGGACATTATCTCCAAGCATTGCTATTATAGCTTCTTGGATGCTTATAATGGCTATAACCAAATCCAAATTGCACCAAAAGATCAAGCCAAGAAAAAATTCATGAGTCCCTAGGGAACTTCTACAGATTGTAATATTTCATTTGGTCTATGCAATGCCCCTACAACATTTCAATATCTAGTTCTTAGTATTTTTCAACATCAAATTGCTAGCAAGGTAGAAGTCTTCATGGATGACTTCTCTACCTATGAGGCTACATTTGAGCAAGCCCTAGACCATTCTTGAGGAGGTATTTAAAAGATGTATCAAAAAAAATCTCAAGATTAATTGGTAGAAAAGCCATCTAATGGTGTAGGAGGTCACAGTACTAAGGCATCAATTTTCACAAGAAGGGATTGAGGTAGACCCAAAAAACATAAGGTTCATCCAAGAAATCACATGCCAACCAAAGATAGTTAAAGATGTTTGATCATTCCTTAGACATACTGGCTTTTATCAATGGTTCAAAGAGAATTTTTCTAAGAATGCAAATCCATTAGTTAACCTTACAAAGAAAGATGCTCCATTCATCTAGACTAAGGAATGTGAATATACATTCCAATAACTAAAAGACAAACTCGTGGAAACTCCAATTCTACAGGAACTAGGCTAGTCTAGACCATTTCACATAATGATCAACACATCTAATTATGCCTTGGAAACCATGCTTACATAGTTGGATGATAAAAAAAAACTCCATATTACATCCACTATGCAAGCCAAAGCATTGTGGATGCATAGTTGAATTACACCATAACTAAGAAAGAATTAATGACAATGGTGTATCCTCTTGAAAAGTTTAAGCACTATGTTCTTGACTATAAGTTATTTGCGCATACAAATCATAATGCTATCCACTTCCTAATAAACAAGCAAATGGTGAGCCCTCGTATCATACAGTGGCTCATCATCTTACAAGAATTTGATCTCACAATGGTAGAATAAAAAGGAACTAAAAACATGATCAATGATCACGCCTCTCGATTAAGATGGGATAACAAAGAGTAGGAGAGCTCACTCTCTAATCAATTCCTAGACAAACTTCCCTTTACATGAGTAATAAATGATCAAGTGTTTGCTACATCAAAATGGTACAATGACATCCTCACTGACCTTATCACTCAAAAGATGCCACAAGATTTGGACTTTAGAAAGAAATAACAGTTTCTTCATAGGGAAAAGTACTTCATGAAAATCAACAAACACCTTTACAAGGTATGCAACAATGCCCTAGTTCATTGGTGTGTCCCTGATGTAGATCAACTATGCATTCTCCAAGATGCTCATGAAGGCCCTTGTAGAGGTTACTATGCTAGGAGATGCATGGCTACAAAAATCCTAATGGTAGGACACTGTTGTCCTACAATCTTTAGGGACACTTACTAGTTTTTCTAATCTTGTGAATGTTGTTAATGAGATTGTGGGATGACTGCTCAAATGGAGAAAACTCAATAGTGGATTCAACCACTGGAACCCTTTGACATATAGGACATAAACTTCATGGGTCCCATCACACTCATGTCCAATGAAAAGGCATACATCATCATAGTAGTCAGCTATTGCACCAAATGAGTAGAAGTAGTAGTTGTCCCCAACTATACATAATCCACTACTACTAGATTTGTACAATAAAATGTTGTCAATAGGTTTGGGGTACCACATGCACTAATTTCTGACAATGGAACTCACTTTATAGGTACCACATTTCTAAAAATTATGTAGCACTTGGGGGTCAAACATAAATTAACAACACCCTATCACACTGAAGCCAATGGTTAAGTAGAGGTAACTAATAGGAAAATCACAAAATTCTAACAAGGACCATAAGAAAATATAGGAGAGACTAGAGCACAAAATTCAATGATGCCCTCTAGGCCTACTGCTCAATATGAAAACTCCCTATTGGCTACTCTCCTTATGAGCTAGTATATGGAAAACTTCTAATGCTTTCAATTCAATCTAACCTCTATTACACTCTTAACAACCTATGAACTAAATCTTGATCTAAACCTAGCACAAAAAGAAAGATTGGTCAACCTCATTGTGCTAGATGAAAACCAATTAGTAGCCCTATCTTTAAATGAAGTGCACAAGAGATTCATCAAGCAATGGCATGACCTGAGAATATGGAAAGTAAAATTTCAACCTAGAGATAAGATTCTCTACTACACATGTACCCTAGAAAACAAAGTTCCAAATGTTGTGGGAGGGATCTTATATAATTGATGAAACCTTTCTATTAGGGCCATGACCATATACAAATTTGAAAGTCCAAATAAAAAGTAGTTGGTCAACATCCAACAAATAAAGCCTTCCATGAGCCTAAGCAAGCCAATGCAACAAATACCTCAATGGATGGACAACCATACTCAATTTTTATGATCTTCTCCTTTGAACACAGACATGGGGGAGATGGACATTAATGTTAACCATATACATGGCTCCTTAGTTTTTCTATTTTTTTTGTTTTTCACATTTTTGATTTTTTGTAATTTATTTATTTTACACCTTTTTGATTTTCAAAATTTTTCCTATTTTACACCATTTTTTTATACCATTGTTAGTACATTTCAATATTTCTTGAATATTTTACACTTTCTTATATATTTTACTTTGTTTTTTTCTTGGTGTGATTCTCAAATTTTTGCTAATAAATGTGCTTTGTGTTAATAGAACACAGTGGTGCTACAATTATTATTAATGGTGGTTTGTTCTTTATGTTTTCTTTGCTAATGTCTATTTTTTATTTTTGAATTTTTTTCTTGATTACTAAGTCATGGCTTCCTTTTCATGGAATAGGCAGTGAGTCCATGACATCCATTCATTCAAAGACTCTATGGTTTTCCTTGTTTTGAAAATTTGAGCTTCCTTTCATTAAATAAAATTTTAATAAATTGGTGACCTTGGTAGCTTTTGAAATTGGAAAGGATTCAAAGATTTGTACATGGTGTGACTTGAAGGGAACTCAATAATATTTGTACGCTTCTACTTGGTTGCTTGAGTATTTTTTCATATACTTCTTATTGTTCCATGTCATCCAATAATAGGAAATCAAATAAAGTCTTTGCATGATGTGGTTTCCATCTAGAAAGAGAGAAAAACAAACAAATAAACAAATAGAAAAAACATGATGGGAATACAAAGCATATCCCTTAGACAAATAAATGGGCTACAAGAACTGGTTATTGGACCAGAAAGGCATGTTACCCATGCTTGAAGGTCCCCTCTAACTAAGGCTTTCTCTCACTTTCTACTTCTCTTTTTCTCTTTTTATGAAATAGTGGTTGTTCTATGGGAGCACTCTTGTGTCTCAAGGGGGTGGATCAATCTTGGAGTGGTGATGCGAGATCACTAGAAGAGGTTGGTTTTTGTCTAGACTAAGGATGGATCTTCTTAGGTCATTTTAAATACAAAACTCCACAAGGAGCTTCTTATGACCTCAAATTGAAATTCCATTCCACCTTCTTCATCATCCATCTATGCTATCCATAACTTACCTCATTGTTAGTGTCCATGTTCTTGGCTCCATGTCTTGGTTTGATGTACTTGAATTATTAGGTAGAATCTTTCAGGTTTTGGTCCTTAACTTCTGTTGATCATTAATCACCTATGGGATCCATAGACTCCTTAAATTGAGGTTATGTAAGGGCAAACAAGACATGTTCTTGCTATAGGAAGGACCCACTTGCATCTCTCTTGTTTGGGTTCATTAAGCACCTTATCCTTAGGCATTCTTGCATACCAAACCTTATGTACACTCATCTTCTACATTAGACCATGTACTCCTTTACATATTCTATTAATTAAATACATTTGTTGTTAAATTTTTAAATTTTTGAGATTTCCAAGACCCTCTTTAATGATTTTATCATATTCTTGGCTTTTTTTGGTACTCCATAGATCCCAAGTTTATTGAAAATTTCCTTATATTTTTTGAGATATTCAAAATTAAAAATTTTTACCTATGGACCTCATATACGAGGCCCAATATATGGGGCCCCATCAACATAAGGGAAAGGTACTATAAATAGGCATTACCCCACTTGGAAAATTTTATGTTTTCTCACAAACACCAAAGGAGTTTTTCAATTTTTTAGAGCCCAAAACCTTGCAGAGCCCATAACTTCCAAACCATTTATCCAAATCACTTCATTCTTTGACCTTGCAGCTATCGAAGGTAAGATCTTCACCATGGGGGCAACAAATGTACCATTTTTTTATAGAAATATTATTGCCATTTTTTTAACACCCACAAAGGTTTAACTAAGAAATCAACTATTAAACACAAAATTACTAAAGTTAAACCTTTCCAACAAGATCCAGTGATATTTATAATAAATAATTAATAAAATAATCAATCTACCATCGTCCAACCTTAGCCAAATTGTATCTAACTAACAAGAGAAGGTATTCAAAAATTTAAAGTTACACATTATATCTACTAATCCATGGATGTGTTGTAACCATAGATGACACCAAAAGGGAAGCACATGCAGGAAGCAAGACTATCTTAACCAAGGGAGAGATGGCCTAGAATGGGAAGAGGCAAAGAATAGGCCCAAGAAGAACCATTGGCAACCCATGCCATAGGTCCTCTTAGGGAAGAGGTAGAAGTGAAATCTATTAGATAGATTCTAGAACCAATAGCCATAACAGAACATTCCCATCAGGATGAAGTGCTGGCACCATAAGCAAATCTAGAGATGACCTTGATAGAGGCTTGCCTAAATCAAATCAAATTGCAAGAGGTCTATAAAATAGTTCTCCAAGAGTTAAAATTTTTCCCATTCCTACAGACAGCATCAAAAGAAGTGTAGGACCAGCTAAAGACCTCTCCCATGTGGCTAATCATCACTCCCACTAAGGAGTGGTACATGAGGGAGATATTCCTATTTTGGAACAATAGGAAGCTTGATTAAATAGTGAAAATCAATGACATCTCAATGTCCTACTCAACATAGTCCATTGCTGTAATGCTTTGGTTGCTGAAAACTAGGACAACTCTTACTAAGATCCTAATGCAGGTAGATCCCAATATCATGAAAGAATGGATTCCACAATGCTATGTTATCAACTACAAGGAGTTTGGCATGCTTACACTAGTAGAGAGGATCCACTACAAGTTTGTGAACTTTCATCTCAATCTCATAGTGAGGCCAAGTAAAATCACTACCTTCTCTACCTAGGCATGCATCACTTTGAGTGAGAGATTCCCCATTAACCTTCCACAGCTAATCTATCTAGAGATGGAGAAGTGGTTTAAATAAAATGAGCATGGAATAAAGGAACTCCCCTTTCCATACCTTATTAAGAAACTCTATCAAAGGGGAGAAATATCCCACTACACCAATGACATCTTTAAGAAATTTTTAGCTACCAACTATGCAAAAATGATGAAAGATAAGATGCCTACAATGACTATGCAAGAAGAGAAGCAGTGACCACCACCTCCACCTGCCACTCAAAAAACTATGTCAAACATTCCTACAATTGTCCAATGGTTGTGTGATCATAGAGAATGGCTCTTGAGTGAACAAGAGTAATGAGAAAACATGAATGGTAGGGACACATCTGTGTACAGACTAGTAATGAGCCACCTAAATGAGGTGACCTAGATGATGAGTGGAGGTGGATCCCATTTCTTAGAACAAAGAACATAGCTACTCATGAGGTCAAATCCGAGATCCAGAGAGATCACAATATCTATTGTAGAATAACAACCACTCCCAAAAATCTCTAGGAATGCTACAACCTTCTTAGTGTGCTTGGAGAAGGATGAAGGGGCAACTATATTAGTGATATATCATGAAGGGTAGGAGACTACAATAGAACTATTCATTGATCGTATTGCTGAAATACTCAACATGCCTATGGAATCTACACTAGATATCATTACACTCAAAGATGTGCAAACATCCATAAGAACCATAAGCAGCAAAATAGATGCAATGTAGCATAAAGAACAGCTAGACTAAATGGTGGGAACTAGGAAACAACTTTCGGATGTATTTGACCTTCTAGATAGTATTACTGCAGCCCAATTAGAGGTCCTTAAGGCAAGGGGAAAGAACATCATATTAGATGGATAAATTAAAATAGCCAAGGAGCTAAATGAATGCTTGGCTATGAAAGTTGCTAAGTTAAGAGCCTAGATTATTGACCCCACATTCTTCAACCAAGCACTGAAAAAAGATAAAGATATGGAATAGCTTCACACTAAACTAAAAGTGGTTGAGGATCCAATGAAGACAATAGTCTTCTACCAATCCTTGGTAGAGGCCACATAGCATAATAGTTAGAAGGATTTAGATTAGACCTACAAGGAGAATGTAAAACTAATCATAGAGAACCATTTCCTATGAAATGTTGATGCACATAAATAATAACTAATTGATTTTATCCATTAATAGTAGGAGCAACTAGCTAGAAAAAACATAGAAATAGGGATATTGGTAGCAAAAAATAGAAATCTCTCCATAGAGGAGGTCCATGACCTTCATTAGAAAATTACAATTGAGGTAGCTACGTACAAATTAGAGGCTCACAAATTTGAGAGAGTCAAACATCATTATAGGGAATAGGTCAGTCTACAAAAGAAACTAAATAAAAAACACATTCAGTTGGCAAAGGCAAAAGTGAATGAAACCCTCTAGCAACTCTAGAAAGTGAGGAATTATGGCAACCCATCATTGATGGGATAGATGCCTACAACAACGTAGAAATCTACATAAAGGAGTTAGAAATTGAGGAGATGATGGAATATATGAAGCTCACCAATCTCTACTATGTAAATCTATACATATTATCTACCAAACAACCATGATTATAGCTTGAGAAATAGGTGGCCAACTCATACTTATTGCACAAGGTCAAGTTCAAGCATCACAAAGACACCAAGTAGAAGCTTGCAATGGCAAATGCTAAACTCGAAATTCTCAAGGCATGATTCACTGATCAATGATCAACTACCAAGAACCTAGGCAAGAGGATGAACAACTACAAAGAGTTGCAAAATGTAGTTAACGCATTAAATATAAATAGTTTTCTACCTAGTTTATCAACATGAAGGAGATTTTTCCAATAATATCTTATCCATGGGATATCCCCATTCCATCCCACATTAGTAATGCTACATGAACTATGAATGATCCTTGGAGCAAGGAGGAGAAGATAAAGGCATTACTTGATGCCTTTCACCTTGCACTAGAGGTTGTAATCATAGTAGGACAACCATAGCTACCTTAGCTACCAGATATGCTTGAAGCCAATGAAGGTCCTTTAGAACCTCAAGAGCCTCCACCGCCTGGGACTGTTTAATCTTCTTTACTACCTTCATGTCACCCAAGGATGTGCTATCCAAATTTTATATAATCATGTAATGGTATTCAATTTTGTGTCATGAACACTATAATTTTTGTAATTTGTTGATTTGTACACTTGAGCATTTAGTTTTGTCAAGTCAGTTTGTTTTGTCAAGAGTTAGTCAATAATCCCATACCTTCCCAATTTTGTAAGGGAACTCGAGGATGAGTTTTCATTCATTCATGGGGATATCATGAGTGTCAAAGTATCATGTCAATAAGCTCCCTTTGACTTGACCTCACTGATAGGCCCAATTTATGTGGTGTTGCTTCGTCAACAAGGTCCCATCAACCTAGCATTTGCTATGTTTATGGGGCCCCATCGACATAGTACTATAAAAAATACTATAAATATGAGCTCCAAACCATGTTTATCGGCATTAGAATTCATAGTAGTAGCCTAAATCTTGCAATTTCTACATTTAAAAGTTACAATATTTTCCTGAGTGTCCGCAACAAGAGTCATTTAGTGTATGGATCTTTATTCAAGCACTATTGTACCTAAGCATGATAGTGTGTGTGAAAATAAAGATGAGCCTCTTGATAAACCTTGTGGCATTATAGATAGTTTAAATGTTTTATTCATGCATTTAACATTTTTAGTTATTTATTCAATGTTTCTTAGTGATTAAGCCAATTAAGTGATCAAGTACGATAAGCTAAATAGATTGAGTACATAAGTATGACTACTTTGAACATAAACATGTATTTTCTTGGTAATCCCAATAGCATTATTGCTTGGTGTTCCTAGTAGCATAGCACTTGATAACCTAGCAGTGGATGTATGGGTTTAGGACATATACAAAAAGTATGACTGGATAGTTATGTTAGGACTAGTTAGAGACTAGTTAATTAGTTAAATTAAATTAGTCATTAAAATACTTCATCTCTCTATTTAAGTACCAAAGAACATAAAACAATAAAAATTATATGCCTTGATTACACTTAACCATACCATGTGCATCACAAGTGTGATTGGGAAGACAATGAACAACCTTAGTGCAAGGTTCACTACCTAGAAGACTAGTGAACCAAAAAATATAGAGTCCATGAAATTTGACTAGATCACATGTGAATGCTTCGTGATTCATATGGTTGGACATAGGGGTGCCTTCACTACTCATCATACAGTCTAGAAATTTGACAAAAGTAAAAATGTATCAAACTAGATTTAAATAGAGTAAAACTCAATCTCTAACATTCCATATATGATTAAAATAGAGTTATATTATTAAATCTCATAATCATGCATTAACAAATCAGACTTAAAAGAGAAATCACCCAAACATTTTAATAAACAACTATCAAACAAGTCAAACAAATCAAATCAATTATGCACATAATAAAATATTCCAAAACTTCAAACGATAAGAATTGTACTAAATTTTTCCTATCTAATTAAAACTACAATAACTAAAACACTTATGTGATTGAAATCTCCCAAATAAGCTCTAAATCCTAGGAATAATCAAAGTTCAATGATGGGATCTAAGAAAAACCTAAAACAAGATCTAACAGGAAGGCACTTCCTAGACTATAAATGATAGTAAAGATTTAGATCTAGCTTCTATATGATATAGTAGGCTTTCTCTCTCTAGTTATATCTTCCATATTTTAGTAATATAATTGGATAACCTCTAATAGAAATATTTCTAGGTATTCATACTCACAAGAACATGCTAAGGTTAAGAAAAAGGGTAAATTCTATTGAGAAAACCTAAAACTAAAAATAAAATATAATTAACTTCAAATTTCTAAAATTAATAAAAATAATATTCTAACAATGGATCATAGCCAATGCTAGCATATTATAGTACTTCCCTATGAGCTATCTAATGATAAATAAGCTATTAGCCGAGCGGTAAGACTCTTGATTTGAAAGCTCTAAGTCATGGGTTTAATTCTTGTGGAAAATGCTAAATTACAAAGTTATAATTGAACTATATATATTTGGTTGTATCTATATTATAATTATTTTAGAACTTCAAAAATCTATCTAATAACTATATCTACCCCTCAATCCAACAAAGGGTCTAAGGTTCAAACATAACTAATTATGGTACTACCATACACTACTACTAAAGGAAAAAACTTAAATAATTTAAAAATACTAAATAAAAATATTTAATTGATTAATTATCTAAAAAATCATAAAGTAAACAACACATATCAACCAAGAATGCTACAAACTCAATGTAGTGTTCCATGTGCTAATGACCCATGCAAAATCTAATACCTACTTACTCAAAACTCCAACAAAGATGTTAGTGCACATATGTTTTATTAAATGAAATAAAATCATAAAATAAAATAAAATAAAAATAAATTAAAATATCAAAATTATATACTAAGGTAATTGCAAGGTACATATCTTAACCAAACTTTAGCATAAGCATAGTCAACTATAAAAGAAGGTACTAAATATAAGACACGGGTTTAATAATAAGACATCAAGGGTATAAATTTCAAATATACCAAGCAAAATGAGTATCTAAGGTTGGGATATTATATGGATCATTACATCATCTCACTTATCTTATATTTACCTTTCATATGTACTTTATATTTTGAATGTCATGTATGTTTCCAAAGTCATTTACATTTTCTTTAAACATTAGTACTCTAACATGATAAGTGCAACCAATCTTGAGTATAATTTACAATTATCTAGTGACCTACTAGTGATATCACTTCATATTTCTAATAGTGACATTACTTGGTAACCCTAATAATAATTATACAAGCCTAGAATGTTTACAAAAGTTTGAAAGTAAATAAATATCATCATTACGCTAATTTAGGAATTTACTTTTATTCCTAATTAGATTTAGCACTTAATATTTAATTTGAAAATTTTTACTTTAATTTTCTTTATGTTAATTAATATCATATCATATGCCTTGCTCAAAGTTAAACTATATGTACTAAACCATAACTAACTCAACTGAGAAGACAATGAACAAAAATCACATATTAACTCTCTAGAAATTAGACTAACCCATCCACAAATTATGATCAAGTAGAGTGCAATGCATATGTGATTTGTATCATTAGGCTTGGGAAACTCTTGTTGCTCATCATTATATTTTAATGATTCATATTTCAAGAAATCTAATAAACTCTAAAGTATACATAAAACTAATTTACTAAACATGACTTCTACACAAAAGACTGATTTCCCACCTATTAATAATAGTAATGATAGTAATGAAAAAATTTATCTTGAGAGAACTTTAAATGAGACATTGAAAACCAATATTTCTTATGCTCATATTGATCCTCATTATCCATACTATAGTTTTATTTTTCATCAAGAAAAATAATTTTAAAAAGTACACATGCAAGGTAATATTGCATTACCACCTAACCAATTAGCTTTAACCATGCTTTAAGCTACCCTTTTAATATCTAGTTTTGATCATAGTTATGATGGCTATTAGTTTAACAAGAACATGTTTAGATCATATTAGCTAAAAAAATCCTAATCTTGGTAAGATACAATCATAAAAGCTAGACATGAGCATGGTAAGGATAGGAAGGAACTTTACCTCATATTATCAATCTATCTTTCAATCTTTTAAATTCTACATTAAAGATCTCATTTACCTCATTTAGCTTTAGTGGATAATATTGAAAGGGATGAGGTGCATCCAAAAATAAGGAGGGACTCCAAAACTAAAATCTATAATAGATTAAAAAGAGAAAAACCAAGGAAATATAGGTGAGGATCAAGCCAACATAACACTTCTAGTTCAACATCCTCTTCATCAACCTTATTAATAAGTTTGAACAAAGATGGACATAGACATAGAGTGTACTAATATTTGGAACTAAATACTATCAATAAATGGGATACCATGTTAGAGCTTTCCAATGGGAAGTACCAAACATATTTCAAAGTCTCCAACGTAAGAAAGAAAATTCAAGGATGAAGGAAATGGAGTCATAAATTCCTTGATGCAACTATATGTAGATACCATTTACTCCTACCAATATGTCCAAGAAATGGCTTCTCTCAAAGAAATAACTTAAGAATATCATCAATGAATCATAAAACAAAACAAGAAAGACTTTTGGTGTTTATGCCTAAGGAAGAATATTAGAGATGAGAGGCCATTAAATTCATAGGTTCATTGATCAATTAATAAAAGAAGAAGGAGAATTAAGAAAAACAAAAAGTGTAGAGGAATACAATAGAAACCCATATATCCAAAAGAAGAATGTTCATGCCAATGAGATAATGAAAGATAAATATCCCATGGAAGAGGTGATTTAAATAAAAAATTTTCCATTCAAAAATAAATTCTAATATTCCAACAAAGGTTGAAAAAATGTGAAAATCTATGGACAAAAAATTTATAACTATAATAAATATAATGGAAAAAAATGAAAGCATTTGCTTAAAAAGAAAAACAAAGAAATAAAAAGAGATATGCATAGGCACAACTAAAAATTTTTTGTTATACAAGAGATTGTTGATTCTCAGAATAAGATGGAGAGAATGATTTATGTTAGCATGAAAATCCTAAGATTTTTTTTCCTATCATGATACAATAGGAATCTAGGGGCATATTCCCTAATTCCATGTTTATTAAGAAGAATATGTCGATGAGACTACCTTATCTACAAGGTAGTTACAAACAATCCTACCAGCAACAATCATATTAAGATAGTCATGGGCAATGGTAACATTAAGATTGTTGTACCCCTATAAGCTAATGAATCCTTATGATTGCTATGTCCAACAACTCTTTTCTCTAGGTAGTACTTCTATTCATGCATCATATCTTACTATTTGCAAAAATACCACAAACTTGTTACTCCATGAGTTGAGTCATCTTTCTATACTTCACATCAACTATTATACCACTATCAATAGTTTCACACATCGCTTCCTTTAGTACCACCACCACTAATGCAAAATGAACCACCAATTAATCATAGTAAAAGAATATAATGAATCTAAAAACATGTAAATGGATGGCACCACTAGTAAGTGTAAATCTAGAAAATGTTCTTCTTTATGTTCAAGTCCTAACACAGTAGAAAAAGCTAGTAGACTTATTAGTTCATCTAATCTAATGCAAGAAACTTTCTCTATGGCTCTAGCTCTAATTTCAATGCCATATTTTTCAAGTAAGCCCATGCTTATTTTAAACCAAAACTAAAATGTCAACACTATCATGCTTACTCATGCATTTAGTGACTAGATTAAAGTAGGAACTCTTCCTAAGAAGAAAGAAGATCTGAGAAGCCCTCTAATTTATGTAAAAATTTGAAAAACAAATATGTATGTAAAAATAAAAATATATCTACTTAATAGATACTATGCTAAAAGGCATAATGAATAGAAAATAAAAGCATTAAATATTTCAAAGCATGCATGAAAACATCAAACTCACTTATCAACTCATATCCTTAAAAAATGAACCAAATAAAAAACATACAAAATGACATCCTACACTCTGACCATATCACCACAGAAGAAAGTGATGAACAAGGAAACCCAAAAACTAAAATTAAAAACCTAAAGAAACATATATTTAGACTCTCTAAAATAAAAACATCTTCTAGTCTAGTAAGAGATGATCCAAACCTTATTATCATTAATGTTAAATGGGCTAATAAGGAAAAACATAAGTCACTAAACATGATAAATAGGAAATCTTCAAGATATGATCTAGGAAATATGCAATTCATTTTCTAGAATGCTTACCCATGAGTATATCCATGATGACGATGTGCCATCTTGAATCAAGAACTAATAAGTGCATTTTTACTCTCTCTTTTTTGTCTCAGAATTTCTTATCATCTTTCTATTTTTAACATTTTTTTAATTTTTTTCATGTTTTTATTTTTTCAAAATTTTCTAATTATTAATATATTTTTCAGTTTTTGTTATTTTTTCTTTCTTTATAGTTTTTTATTTTCTTGGTTTATTTACTTTATGATTTTTGAATACTTTCTATAATTTTATTAATAATTTTATCAAACATGATGCAAGAATTAATGCCATGAGGTTGGATATTTGTACTATGATCTAAAACTATAGAAAGAAAGATTACACATGGTAGAAATCCCTCCATTTCTATTAAGAATTGGTCCTTATCATGGAAATAATGTGATCTCACTACAATATGCAACCATTCCTTCTTATGACTAGACTAACACCTCATTATTAGTGATAATATTTCCACCTTCTGGTTAGTGGTTCCATTGTGGTGGGTCCAAGATGATATAATGCAATATCACTAGTAGTGATTAGAATTGATTTGGAATATGGAAAAATAGGTATAATGGTTATTTAATCACACATCACACCTAGGACCCACTATGACCATGGTAAGATATTTCATATCCTAATTCTACAACTCCAACTTAACCAATCTAATCTCACTGACATTATGTAATTATAAATTTTATGAAGAGGTTTCAAATCCCAAAAAATATTAATAATAAGGATATCTACATCACATGCTTAATTGCTAAATATAAAGTCCCAAACACAAGATAAAGAGATATACCTTTCAAATTTTATGGATATCTACTCAAGTGAATAGTTTTATAATAGATGCTTCAAAAAAAATCAAATAGGAAAATTAATTGTTAGTAGAAAGAATGATTCTAGTTCAAAACAAAATTACATAATTTTCAATATCTATGCTTGAAACTAAAATAGCAAAATAATTTCATGTAGCAATGGAAAGCTTTGGTGAAATACTAGCTTTTATAAGGAAGGAAGATATAGCATGTAATATCCACCATACTTGACCTTACATTAAGTCATTTTAGCATCTTCCAAATTCTTCTTATTAATAAAAAAAATTCATCTTTAAGTAGATATTATTCTTCTTACAGGAAAAAATTCTATCACGTGTTATTTGTTTGGACAAATTATTACTTTCTATGATAAAAGTAAAACTATTCATAGAAACTTTTATCTTCTCTAGTTTCTTTATTTTTGTTTAATCACTCTTATCATTTATATTATCTATATTATTCATCTATTTAGATTCATATTATGTTTTTTCTACCTTTAGCTTGAACATGTATTTTTTCCTAAACATCAACACATTTCTTCTTTTTCTTAACATCTTTTTTCTTGATCAAAAAGGATAAACATTAAACAAATTTTCTTCATAATGATAAAAATAGGGATATTATACTATGTAATTAGTTGAATGTAAGTTTTTTTTACCTTCTTAAAATACCAATTCCTTTTTATGATAAAGAAGATTGAATTAAAAAAAACATCTATGAGAACCAAATGAAGTAGAAATAGATTTCATATGCTTATTAGGACTGAGAAGACTAATTTTATTTTAAGCTTTCTAAAAATTAATGAAAGATTAAATAGCTCAAAAAAACATGTAACTTTAGAATATTCTTCAAATTAAACATCAAAATTAGGAGTCCACTTATGAATAATCAACACTTTATGCTTATACATAAAGATCTTATATTTAGGTTACATTGCACCATTGAAGCATTACCTAGCTTAACAAGTAGAAAAAATGAAAATAATACTCATCTTGAATAACTTGAACATTATGCTTTTACATCACATAATTAAAATTTTTATTATAATGTATGTAACCCAAAAGTTGAATGAACACATATCATGTTGTAAGATCAGCTACCAGTGACTCATATAGTTATTGAATTTTATGATCTTGTATAGCATAGCATAGGATTCTAATTAAGGTAGCTTTATGTTGTTTAAAATAATGGAAAGATCCGAATATAACTTTTAAGATACCCATGAACACCTATAGAAGTACTTCTTCAAAAGAATTATACACAAAAGCCTACTTTGGAAATGATCCACTTGCATGAATTTTGTTGTTCATAGCTTTAAGTCAATCTCACATTTTCAAGGTTTACATGGATAACTTCTCCAAATTTATACATGATTTTAAGATTGAATTCTCATCTATTTTGAATAATTTTCATGCTTTTATGTTAAAAAAATTTTTAAATTCCCTATTTCCTGACAATTTCAAACTCTAAAATATTTAATCCTAACAATGATGTATTATCCTCATGATGAGCATCAAAGTGTTATGTAAACAAGCCCCTATTGATGTGGCCTCGTCAATGGGGTCCCATTTACATGGTGTTGCCCCATCAATGGAGCTGCATCAAAGTAGCGTTTTCTACATCTACAAGTCCCCATCGATGCAACCCTATAATAAAAACTATAAATATGAGCTCATAGTTGTGTTTGTATAGATATAAAGTCATAGTATCAGTAGAGCTCTTATAATATTTCCATTTTAAAGTTAGAATTTTTTCTAAGTGCCTACAGCAAGAGTCAAAAAGTTTATGGATCTTTATTTGAGCACTGTTGTACCTAAACCACACAAATGTGTACAGCAATAAAAATGAGCCTTTTTGATCAAACCTTGCAACATTTAGAATAGATTAATGATTTATTTATGCATTCATTATTTTCATTAAATATGAAATTAATTAAAATAAATTAGACTTTAAGTGATTAGTTAATTCGCCTGACAGAGGCTGCTCTGGCCAACTACCTGGGGATCCCGGCCGCTGGGGAGATCATCCTGCCAACCTCCCGTGGCCTCCATAACTCTGCGACCTTTTTCGAGGGGTTTTCCCCAAGAACGCAGAGCCATCAGGTCCCTCGGATGTCCCTTCCGCACCTCTGGGCTCATGCGGCCGTCTTGGTTGAACGCTTCTTTGTGCAGTCGAGGAATGTGTCCAAACTCCAGGGGCTGCATTTCACCTTCCTGCGGTGCTTGAAGGAGGGCACCCAGGTAAACCTGCCACGTTTCTTCCTCGAGGCCCTCCGCCTTCAGTGGTGGGGTCACCGTTCGGGGCTTATTTTGGCCCTGTGGAGGGGGGTGAGGGGGCAGGGGGAGCCGGGCCCGTCCTCTGCCCCCACTAGGGGCTGTTTCGCTGACCCCCCTGCTTCCCCCCCCTTCCTCCACTCAACGACGGTGGGCCGCTCTCCACCTTTCCTGGGGCCACCGCTCCCACCGCAACCCTACCCTCTTACCCGACCCCCCCAGCGCCCCCCCCGCACTGGGAGGCGCAGCTTCAATAGGCGGTTGCTACGGCTCGGGAGGCCAAGCAACGGTCCTCGGAGAGTCGATGGACCGAGGCCCTGGCCAAGTGGCACGCTGACCACAATGCCCAGCTTCAGGAACAAGCACAACAGCTGAACAGGCAACATACGCTCACAATGGAGACCTTGCGAGCCCAGCTCACGGATGAGCTCTGGGACCGGATCAGGGAGGAACTACGTCAGGAGGAGGTGGACCGGCAGGCCCAGGAGGCGGCAGCCCAGGAGGAGTAGGAACGCCTGCAGGAGGAAGAGGTGCAACGACAACGGTAACTTGACCGGGCGCATTAACACAACGCCCGCCAGTGGCTCAGGGGGGGGGGCACTACCCGTATAGCATCCTTAGAATTAGCTATGAGAGCTCCTGGGGGGAGCTTAGATGGCACATCCGACGCACGTCCGCTAGATTCCACTCGGATGCGGGGGATTCCTCGGTGGACCGGCGTAGGCGCGAGGCTCTTCTGCAAGGGTTTCAACAGGCCGCTAACTTCGTGGACATCAAGGACCACCGTGCCACCCTGGACCTGCTCCATGAGTTGGAGTTGCCTCGGTGTGCCTGTCACCAGCTGCTGACCTGCCCCTAGCCCCTCTCCCCCCCCGTTCTCTGTTGGGCACGTCGTTTCTATTTGTGTGGGGTCATGCCCCCCTGTTGGGGGTGCGCCCCCCCTCCTATTCTCCCCCTTACTTTTGCGTTGTGGGTGCGTCCCCCCCCTTTTGTTATGGGGTTTTGGACATCTGTACGACATCTGTACGGCTTCGAGGTTCGGCCGCCATGCTGAGGGTCGGCCGAGTTTTTTCTCTTGATCTTTTGTGGGTTTCCACGGACCCCCCCTCTTCGGGGTGGGCCACCCCCGCTTGTACTTGTATACTCGTGTACCATTCTTTCAATAATACATTCCCGAACATTCTCTCAAAAAAAAAGTGATTAGTTAATTATTTAAGCTAACTAGATTAAACACATAAGTACAATCACTTCAAGCATAAGCACATATTTTCTTAGTAATCTTAGCAACATTTTTTCTTGGTCTACCCAATAGTGTAGCACGTGGTAACCTAGTAGTGGATACATGGGTTTAGAACGTGTACAGAAAGTGCAACCAAATGTTTATATTAAAACTAGTTAGAGACTAGTTAAGTAGTTAAATTAAATTAGTTATTAAATTACTTCATCTCTCTACTTTTAGAACCAAACAACATAAAACATAAAACAATAAAAATCATATGCCTTGATTACACTTAACCATACCTTCGTACATCATAAGTGTAATTGAAAAGAGAATAAATGACTATTAGGGTGAGGTTCACTTCTAAGATGACTAGTATACTAGAAGATATAGAGTCCACAAAATTTGACTAGATCATGTGTGAATACTTAATGGTTCATATGGTTGAGTGTATGGGTGCCTTCATTGCTAATCATTGGCACTGATGTTGGGGACTCTTTTCGTTGATATGTGCACTATCTAGGATTAGTAAACATTATTAACATCATTAGATGAACCCAAGGTCAATATCACTCTCACACGAAATATAATTATATAAGAACACTAATATTCTAATTTTTTTGCAAAATGTCTTCTTCTCTCAAGTGTGACAATGTTAAATTACTAGTCCCTCAACAGTGCAAGGTGGTATATATTCATCTAAATGAGTATGTGTCTAATTTCACCTTCATCCTACATCAGTATGAACAATTGCAATGGCGTGACATGGAAGAGAACATTGTAATGTCTCCTAATCAATCTATGCCCATGATGTTGCTTCAAAATCTTATGAAGTTAGGCATCCATATTCTTCAAGAAGAGTACATAATGCATGATTATGACTACTAAGACTACCATCCCACTGAAAAACAACACTAAAGAGATCAACAACATGAGTTGGTGAAGGGAAAATGGTTTACCAATCCCTTGTTCCTACTAAACCAAGATGACAATGAGGACCTTTTCTTTGGGGACTCTCAACATGAAAATTGTCCATCCCTCATTACTAAATCTACATTCCACTATTAACAAACCAGGTTTAGGAAAATATGGTAGTCAAGGTAGGGGCTTAGACAAGCATCAATATGATAAGAAACCTAATGAACGTGGCCATGACAACTAAAGGAAAGTGGGCAGATACCATGGTGGTAGCAGTCCTCCTTCCTCTTCACCCTCTTCATCTACATCTTATTTTTCCTCTTCTTGTAGTTCTAAGAAATGTCATAGAATGAACAATTATGATGGAGGTGAGCAACAGAACAATAATACTTATTTCCATATCCACAATAATTGAAGGGGTAATAGAGGACATCATCAATGACAACAAAATAATGATGATGATAGCCTTTACTAGCAACTCAAAGCATGCTTAACATTGTAGAGCCAATTAAGATCACAACTAGGCATGTGAAAGATAGTCAAATTGAGTACTTAGACATGAACAATATCCCAAGATTTGAGGGGGGATATAACTCTAATCCACAAATCCATCTACAAGCCTTTTACGATACCTATGCCTTACAAAACATAGAGAATGATTGGAAAAAATTGAAGCTATTCCTAAAGACACTCATCCAAGAGGCAAAAGGTTAGTACTAGTCCTTGGATTTAGAATCTCTTTGTAGATGGAGTACCATGCTAGAGTTATTTAATGACAAATAATAGATGTACTCTAGAGTGTCTAATCTAAGAAGGAAAACCCAAGCCTAGAAAAAGAAGATACATGAACCATTGGATGCCATCATGAGAAAATATTATTCTCTCTTGCATTGATGCCCTAGCCATGGTTATTCTTAGAGGGAATAACTCTGCCACAGTATAGATGGGCTCATAATAGAAACCAAAATAATTCTTGGGATTTATGCTTAAGGGAGACTATCTAAACTAAGCGCTCATCAAATACAAAGGCTGATAAAGTAGGTAGCAATAAAATGATCCATCTATGTGAGGAAAAGTATCCCTCATAGCTGAGTGGTTCAAAAAATTGATCTAGGAAATGACCATTTTTCTGATCCAATAGTCCTCCAAAACCCTCACAACCTAATGTGGTTGGTCACCTTGTATCTTCAACACCCTCTTCCTCTGCATCAAACAAATTTGAGGGACTTGCAAATTAAATGCCATATTAGCTGCTCACTATGATGCTAACTCATGTTTTTACTAATTGGATTGAGGCTAGCAACCTTTCCACAAAATGATTTGACTTGGGAAGTCCTCTTATTTACTTAAAAATCACTAGACATGACTCATGTAAGACTCTTCTTGATTCTAGTTTTGGTATCAATCTCATCTCTTATGACATGTATAAGGCCTGGATCCTACCACCTCTCAAGAAGAGTAATATACATTTATAATTGGCAAACAAATCAATCGTTATCCCTTTGAAATTAGTGGAGGACATTATGACTATAGTCTATGGGTGGTCTTATCCTTCCAATTTTCTAGTGATCAATGTAGAAAACTGCAAAGATGACTTCCCCATCATTATGAACATGCATGGTTAAGCACTATTGATGTACTAATGGGCATCAGGGACCTCTCCTTGAAAATCTCCAAGGAAAATGAATTTGGACAACTTGAAAAAAAGTGAGTTCCATACATCACATACAATGATATAGGGTGCAATTGTGTGCAGAAAATTTGGTCAATTAAAAATACATTCATCAAAGCATGCAATTAGTGTGCACATGAAACTAATATCCAAAGATTCATATATGCAATAGCCATAAAATAGGAGGGCTCCCAATGGTTCACAGCTAACTCTAATAGCAACATATTATGCATAGAACCTATTGATAGCTTGAGATGTACCTATGTTAAAGGCATGGATGAACTTGAGCAAGTTCATCACCAACTCTCTAATGATGAAAATGGTGATACCTATTGGGAAGAGTTGGAAATCCTTGATGATTTCAAGATTTCCTAGAGTTAAAAACTCTACTAGCTAGCATGGAGTATGCATTTTTAAATAATGGTAAGTTGGTTATCATCAATGCGAATCTTGCTCCCAAAAAAAAGAACAAGCTATTGAAGGTATTCAATAAATGGCCAATAGAATTTGCTTGGTCATATCTTGAGCTGAAAAGAATTAATCCAAGGATATGTCAACATCATATCTACATTGACCAAGCCATGAAGCCAAGAAGGCACTCGTAGAGGTAGCTGAATCCCAAGTTGAAGTAGATCATCAAAGAGAAAATTGAATAACTCCTCAAGGTAGGGTTCATCTATCCCATTGTGGATAGTGAGTGGGTTAGTCCACTCATAATTGTGTCAAAGAAAGGTATAAATTGATAGACCTGAATTGACTTTAGGCTATTGAATGTGGTAACATTAGAAGATCATTTTCCATTGTCTTTTGTGGACCAAGTGTTGGACACTATAACTAGGCATTATTATTATAGCTTCTTGAATGGTTATAGTGGCTATAACCAAATCCAAATTGTGCTAGAAGATTAGATCAAAATAATATTCATGAGTTCCTAAGGGACTTTTGCATATTTCAAGATGTCTTTCATTTTGTGCAATTCCCCTACAACATTCCAATGCTTGGTCCTTAGTATTTTTCAATAGCTGATTAATAGTGGAATAGAGGTTTTTATGGATGACTTCTCTATTTATGCGACTACATTTGAGCAATCCCTGGACCACCTTTTGCAAGTACTGAAAATATAAGTTAAAACAAACCTTAGGTAGGAAAGGAATTTAATGGTCCAAGAAGGCATAGTATTGGGGAATAAAATTACTCAGGTAAGGATTGAGGTAGACCCAAAAAAGATAATGGTCATCCAAGGAATTACACGCCAACTAGAAATAGTCAAAGACATCTGATCATTCCTTGAACACATTGGCTACTACTAGTAATTCATAGAGAATTTTTCTAAGATCAAAAATCTATTAGTTGAGCTTACAAAGAATGATGCTCCATTCATCTAGACCAAGAAGTGTGAACACGCATTCCAATAGCTAAAGGACAAACTTGTAGAATCTCCAATTCTACAAGCACCAAACTAGTCTAGACCATTTCATATAATGATGGATACATCTAATTATGTCTTGGGAGTCATGCTTATGTAGTTGCATTGTAAGGAACATCCATATTACATCCATTGTATGAGCCAAAGCATTATGGATGCATAGTTGAATTACACCACAATTGAGAAAGAACTAATGGTAGTGGTGTATGCTCTAGAAACGTTTAAGCACTATGTGCTTGGCTATAAGTTGTTTCTACACATAGATCATAGTGCCATATAGTTCCTAATGAACAAGACAACAATGAGTCCCCATATCATACAGTGGATGGTGATCTTCCAGGAATTCAATCTCACAATGGTAGATTAGATAGGGACTGAGAATGTGGTTGTCAGCCATCTCTCTTGGTCAAGATGGGATAATAAGTAGGAGGAGAGCCTACTCTCTAATAAATTTTTATATGAAATCCTCTTTATAGGAGCAATAAATAATTAAGTTCCCACCAAACCAAAATGATATGATGGCATCCTCACTTACCTTCTCACTCAAGAGATGCCACAAGATCTAGACATTAAGAAGAAACAACAATTTCTTCATCGGGCTAAGTACTTTATGGAAATCGATAGACACATTTACAAGGTATGTGTTGATGGCCTAGTTCATTAGTATGTCCCTGATATGGACCAATTGTACATTCTCCATGATGCTTATGAAGGCTCCTGTGAAGGCCACTATTTTGAAAGATGTACAATCATAAAAATCCTAATGACAAGATACTTTTGGCCTATAATCTTCAGGGACATCCATCAGTTTGTCTAATCTTGTGATCGCTATCAATGTGATGGTGGGATGACTACTCAAATGGATGATCCTCAATAGTGCATTCAACAACTGAACCCCTTTGACATGTGGAGGATAGAGTTCATGGATCCCATCACATCCATGTCTAATGCAAAGGCATATATCATTGTAGCAATTGACTACTACACTAAATGAGCAAAAGCAGTAGCCATCATTGACTATACATCATTCACTACTACTAGATTTGTATAATGAAATATTGTAAATAGGTTTGGGATGCCACATGCACTAATTTCTAATAATGAAACTCATTTTAAAGGTGCCACTTTTCAAAAACTCATGCAACACTTGGGGGATCAAACATAAATTAACAACACCCTAGCACCTCCAAACCAATGATCAAGTAGAGATAACTAACAAGGAGATAACAAAGATTCTAATAAGAACTATCAACAAATATAGAAGAGACTAGAGCACAAAACTCAATGATGCCCTTTGGGCCTACTACTCAACATGAAAACTCTCCCTATTGGCTACTCTCCCTACCAGTTAGTGTATGGGAAACTTCCAATGCTCTTGATTCAATCTAATATTTGTACACTCTTAATAGCCTATGATCTAAGTCTTGATCTAATTTTAGCATGAAAAGAAACATTGATCAACCTGAATGTACTAGATGAAAATTGATAAGTGACCCTATCTTCGAATGAAGTGCACACGCATTTAATAAGAAATGTCATGACCTTAGAATACAAAAAGTAAAATTTTATCTAGGAGATAAGGTTTTATACTAGAATCCCATATATGTATCTCAAAAAACTAAATTTTAAATGTTGTGGAAAGGGATTATATAATTGATAAAACCTTTTCTTCTAGGGCCATGATCATATACAAACTTGAGAGCCCAATTAAAAAGTAGTTGGTCAACATCTAATAGATTAAGCCTTTTCACAAGCCAAAGAAATCTAGTACAATAAATACCTGAATGGATGAACAACCACCCTCAATTTCTTGGATCTCCTCCTTCCAAATCAATCATGGGAGAGATGGCCATCTATTCTAACCATATTCATGACTCCTTAGTTTTTCTCTATTTTTTTATTTTACACATTTTTTTTTTTGCAATTTGTTTCTTTTATACCTTTTTTATTTTAAATATATTTATATTTTACACCATTTTTTTACACCATAATTAGTACATTTAAAATTTTCTTAAATATTTTACACTTTCTTATGTATTTTACTTTGTTTGACTGTGGTTTTCAAGTTTTTGCTAATAAAAGTGATTTATTGCAATAGGACATAGTTGTTCTATAGCTATTACTAATGGTAGTTTGTGATTAATGTTTTGTTTGCTAATGTCTAATTTTTATTTTTGAATTTTTGTGTTGATGGAAAAGTCATGGTTTCTTTTTCATGAAATAGGCAATGAGTCCACGACACCCACCCATCCACAAACTCTATGGTTTTTCTTATTCTAAAAAGTTGAGGTCTCTTTTCATTAAATAAAATTTTAATAAATTTGTAACCTTGGTAGTTTCCAAAATTGGAAAGGATTCAAAGGTTTGTATAGGGTGTAACTATAAGGGGACTCAATACTCTTTGTACACTTCTACTTACTTGGAACCTTGGGTGTTTTCATAGACTTATTATTGTTTTATTTCAACCAATAATAGGAAGTAAAATAAATTCTTTGCATGGTGTGGTACCCATCCAAAGAGGTAAAAAAAAAAAGAAAAAAAAACCACAAAACCATGATGGGAATTTAAAGTAAAATCCCTACACAACTAAATAGGCTACAAGCACTAGTTATGGGACTAGAAAGACATGTTAACCATCCCTAAAGGTCCCCTCTAACTAAGGCCCTCTCTCACTTTCTACTTCTCGTTTCTTCTCTTTATGAAATGGTGGTTGTTCTGTGAATGCATCCTTATGTCTTAAGGGGATGGATCAGTCTTGAAGTCATGATGCAAAGTCACTAAAAGAGGTTAATTTTTGTCTAGACTAAGGATGGATCTTCTCAAGTTATTTTAAATAAAAACTCCATAAGAGACTTCTTATGACCTCAATTTGGAATTCCATTCACCTTCTCCATCATCCATCTATGCTATTTGTAGCTCATCTCATTGCCAAATTCCATGTTCTTTATTCAGTATCTTGGTCTAACATACTTGAATTCTTAGGTAGAATCTTTTAGGTTTTGATCCTTAACTTTCATCAACCATTAATCACCTATAGGACCCATGGACTCCTTAGGTTGAGGTTATGCAATGGCAAACAAGGCATGTGCTTGCTATGGAGAGGACCCAGTTGCATATTCCTTGGTTGGGTTCATTAAGCACCTAATCTTTAGCAATTATTGCAATGAAAATCATTCATACATCCATCTTTTGCATCAAACCATTTTCTCTTTTATATATTTTATTTAATAAATAAATTATCTATTGAATTTTTCAATTTTTAAGCTTTCAAAGATCCTCTTCAATGATTTTCTCATATTCTTGGCTTTTTTGGAACTCCATGGACCCCAAATTCACTAACAAATTCCTTATATTTTTTTAAGATATTCAAAATTTAAAATTTTTCCTCTAGGCTTTGTATATGGGGCCTCGTCGATTGAGCAAACCCATGTATGAGGCACCATACATAAGGCCTCATTGATATATCTGGGACATCACTTGAAAATTTTTACATTTTCCCACAAACACTAAAGGAGTTTTTCAAATTTTTAGATCCTAGAACCTTCCAAAGCCCATAACTTCCTAAACATTTATCCAAATCACTCTATTCTTTGACCCTATATCCACTAAAGGTAAGTTTTTGGTCATTGTGGCTAGAAAGATGCCATTTTTGTGAAAACGTTTTTGCCATTTTTCTAACTCCCACAAAGGTTTAACTAAGAAATCAACTATTAAACACCAAATTACAAGAGTTAAACCTTTCCAACAAGATTTAGTAACATTTATAATAAAAATTAATAAATAATTAATAAAATAACCAATCTAAAATGGTTCAACTTTAGCCAAAGTATAACTAACTAACAAGAGAAGGTAATTAAAAATTTGAAGTTACACATTGTATCTACTAATCCATGGATGTGTTGTGACCATAGAGGGAACCAAAAGGAAAGCAAAAATAGGAAGTAAGACCATCTTAACAAAGGGAGAAATGGCCAAGAATGGGAAGGGGCCAAGAACGAGCCCAAGGAGAACCACTTGTAATCCATGCCATAGGTCCTCTTAGGGAAGAGGACAAGGTAGAATCTATTCAATAGATTCTAGAACCAATAGTAGTAATAGAACACTCCCACTGGGATGAAGCACTTGCTCAGCAAGAAACTCTTGAGGTGACCTTGATAGAAGCTTTTTTGAATCAAATCAAATCAAGGGATGTCCAAAAAATGATGCTACAAGAGTTAAACTTTGGCCCTTTCCTAGAGCAAGCACTAAGAGAAGTGTAGGACCAACTAAAGGCCTCTCCAATGTGGCTAGTCATCATTTCCATGGAGGAGTGGTACATGAGAGAGACATTCCTATTTTCGAAAAATAAGTAAGTTGGTTCAATGGTCAAAATCAAGGACATTTTAGTGTCCTACTCAGTGTAGGCTATTACTAAAGCACTTGGGTTTCTAAAAATAGAGGCAAGTATTACTGAGATTCTAATGTAGGCAAACCCAAGCATCAAGAGAAAATGGATGCAACAATGCTATGGTGTTGACTGCAAGCAGTTTGGTGCCCTCATACCAACATAAAGGATCCACTATAATATTGTGGCCTTTAACCTCAATCCCATAGTGAGGAGAAGCAAAATCACTACCTTTTTTGATTGAGCATGCACCACTCTGAGTAGAAGATTCCCTATCAATCTTCCATAGCTGATCTATCTAGAGATGAAAAAGTGGTTTAAAGAAAATGAATGTGAAAGAAAGGCACTCCCCTTTCTATGCCTCATCAAGAAACTCTATTGAAAGGGAGAAATAGTTTGTTATATGAATGATGCTATTAGGCATGCTCAGACCACTAAGTGAATAGAGATGATGAAAGAAAAGATACTTGCAACCATTCAAGAAGAGGAGTAGCAATCATCACCTCCTCATACCACTTGATGAGTGGCGAGGTACCCCTACACTCAACCATACGAAACGAGCGTCGCACGCGCGATCCGGTCGAACTCCGCAGATGGACTAGTTGTGGCTCCTAGATAGTTAACCTTAGGTCGCAGTTCGCTGTCTTCCCATCTAGACTAGTTTTGCATATGTCACGTATGGTTTAGTCTAGATGAGGTGTATGATGTGTCCTAATCTAATGCTACTCCTGAAGGCAGTGGAAAATAATACTAACTAAGCTAAGCTAGGAGGAAAAGGTAAGAAAATCTAATCTAGCCTAAGTGCGACGAGCAACCGATTCCTTGATCAACCGTACACATCTTGGACTTCGTGCACGACTGCCACTAGGACTACCAAGCATAGGCCTAGGTACGCCACTGGGATTACCAAGCGCAGACCCCAAATACGCCACTGGGTTACCAAGCGTAGATCCCCCTAGCTACACCACTGGGCTACCAAGCAGTCACACTTAAATGCTCGTAATCAAGTCGAACTC
>MNCI01017330.1:479736-491987 GCA_015680685.1 Gnetum montanum
GATATCGCGTCGGCTGAGATATCGCGTACGTGATATCACGTACGCGATATCTCGTCGGCTGAGATATCACGTACGTGATATCTCAGCCACCAGCACACGACTCATCACCACTCAAACAACTATGTTGGATGTTGCTACAATAATCCAATAGTTACATAAATACCGGTAATGACTCTTAAGTGAACAATAGCAACGAGTAGGCATGAGTGGTAGGGACCCATCGATATATAGATTGACAATGAGTCACCTAAATGAGATGGCCTAAACAATTAGCCTGATGGGTGGAGGTAGATCTATTTTCTCAACCTAAAGAACGTAGTTTTCCACAAGGTTAAATCCTTGTACCAGAGAGGTCACAATATCTCTCACAAAATAGTAGTCCCTCCTAGAAATCTTTAAGAATTTCATGAACTTCTCAATGCACTTAGAGGAACATGAGGGGGCAATAGTATTGGTGATGCAGCACCAAGGATAGGAGACTATAGTAGAGATGGTTGCTAATAAAATAGCTAAAAGCCTCAATGCACCTGTGGAATTTATACCATACTTTACTATACTAAAGGATGTGCAAACATCTATAGAAACTACAAGCAATAGGATAAATGTAGCATAGCATGAAGAACTACAAGACTGACTAGTGGGAACTAGGTAACCACTTTCAAATGTCTTTGATCTTTTAGACAGTATTGCTACAACCTAGTCAAAGCTGCTAGAGGCAAAGGGCAAGAACATCATCTTGAAGGGGCAACTTAAAATAACCAAGGAGCTAAATAAATGCTTGGCTATTGAAGTTGTCAAATTAAGAGCACAAATTGCTGACCTTGAATTTTTCAACCCAGCATTGATGAAAGATGAATTTCTTGAATAGCTTCATAATAGACTGAAAGGAATTGAAGATGTGATGAAGATGGTAGTATTCTATTGATCCTTGGTACAGGCTACATAGGATTAGACCCACCAAGAGAATATACAATTGACTACAAAGAATCATCACCTATAGAATTTTGATAAGCACAAACAACAATTAACTAACTTCATCCATCAACAATAGAAGAAACTAGCCAGAGTAAACACAGAATTGAGGAGATTAGTAGCAAAAAATAGAAACCTCTCCATGGAGGAGGTCTATGCCCTTTGCAGAAAATTGTAATAGAGGTAGTCACCTGGCAATCAAAGGCTCTCAAATTTGAGAGAGTCAAAGATCATTACAAATAGTAGGTCAATCTATAAAAACTAGTTAATAAAAAACACATCCAATTGGTAAAGGAAAAAGTGAATGAGGCCCTTTAGAAACTTTAGCAAGAAAGATAAGTTTTACAATCTATCATTGATGGGATAGATGCCCATAATAATGCAAAAATCTACATGAAGCAATTGCAAATTGAGGAGATGATAAAATACATGGAGCTTGTCAATCTCTAATATGCCAATATAGCCATGTTAACTACTAAATAGTCATGGTTAGAATTAGAGAAATAGGTGGCTAGCTCATACTTGTTGTACAAGGTGGAGTTCAATAATCACAAAGACACTAAGAAAAAGCTTCTAGTGGAAAACACTAAACTTGAAGTTCTCAAGGGCAAATATATTGATCAAAGATCTACAACCTGGTCAGAAGGATGAATGACTACTAAGATCTATAAAACATAGTAAGGACATTTGATGTCAAACACAAATAGTTCATTTCCTGGTTTGTTAATGTAAAGGAGATGTTTCTAGTAATTTCCTATTCATGGGATATCCCCATTCTAGCCCACATTGGTGATGCTACATGGACTATGAATGATCCCTAATGTAAGGAGGAGAAGATGAAGGCATTACTAGATGCCTTTTACCTTCTACCAGAGGTTGTAGCCATAGCAAGATAGCCATAGTCACCTTAGCCACTACATGTGCCAAAAGCTAGCAAATGTCCTTCAGAACCCTAGGAGCCTCCACCACCTAGAACTATCTAATCTTCTCAACCACCTTCATGCCATCAAAGAATATGCTATTCAATTTTGATTTGTCATGTCATGGTGTTCAATTTTATGTCATGAATACCACAATTTTTGTAACATCTTGGTTTGTACACTCAAGCACTTAGTTTTGTTTATGGTGTCAAGCATTAGTCAATAATCCCATCCCTTTCCAATTTTGTAAAGAAACTCAAGGACACGTTTTCACTCAGTCGTGAGGGTATGATGAGCATCAAAGTGTTGCATCAACAAACCCCTATTGACATGGCCTCATTGACGAGCCCTCATTGATGGGGTCCCATTTATGTGAGGTTTCCTTGTTGATGAAGCTACATCGATGTAGCATTTGTTATGTCTACAAGGCCCCATCAATGTAGCCCTGTAATGAAAACTAGAAATACAAGCTCATAGCTATGTTTATTGGGATATAAAGTCATAGTAGTAGTAGAGCTCTTGTAGTTTTTCCATTTGAAATTTAGAATATTTCTCTGAGTGCCTATAGTAGGAGTCAAAAAATGTATAGATCTTTATTTGAGGATTGTTGTACCTAAATAACACTAGTGTATATGGAAATAAATATGAGCATTTAATCAAACCTTGTAGCACTTAGAGTATATTAGGATTTATTTATGCATTCATTATTTTCATTAAATATGTAATTAATTAAGCTAAATTAGAATTTAAGTGACTAGTTAATTATATAAGCTAAATAGATTAAACACATAAGTATGAATGCTTCAAGTGTAAACACGTATTCGCTTGGTAATCCCTGTAGCATTATTTCTTGGTGCACCCAGTAGCATAGTGCTTGGTAACTCAGCAGTGGATACATGGGTTCAAGGCATGTACAGAAAGTGAGACCAGATGCTTATGTTAGAACTAGTTAGAGACTAGTTAAGTAGTTAAATTAAATTAGTTATTAAATTACTTCATCCCTTTACTTTAAGAACCAAGGAACATGAAACATAAAATAATAATAAAAACATATGCCTCTATTACACTTAACCATACCTTCATACATCACAAGTGTAATTAGGAAGACAATGAATGACCATTAGGGCAAGGATCGCTTCCTAGATGACTAGTGTACTAGAACACATAGAGTCTATGGAATTCAACTGGATTGTGCATGAATGCTTTGTGATTTGTATGGTTTATCATAGGGGTACCTTCACCGCTCATCACCTAGTGGTAAGACTTTTAATTTAAAAGCTTCAAGTCATGGATTTTATTCTAGTATATAATAATAAGCTATAAATTTCTAATTGGACTATATAACTTATGATGTACATATATTACAATTATTTTTGGATTTCAACATCTCTTCTAAAATGTCCAATCCTTATACTTTTTAATATTCCTATAAACTTGTCATATATTGTAACCTAGACATTTAATTTTACTTGTGCAAAAACTTGTGAGTTCCTAAAGTTAAGATCTTTCATGTGAAGGATACCATAGTGTAATTTGAAACTTTTTCTAAAATTATAAAGATGAAAACCCTAAAGAAATGATTTTTAAAAATGTTTCTATCATCTCATTTTCAAACATTAAGATAACTAATAGTAATAATAATTAAAATGACTTAAACACTTAACAATTATAGTTATTATAGAGCCTTAGAAATGATATTTCATAATCACCTTCAATCTAAATATCAAATTTTATTGAATTTAGATCTATCCAAGGATCTATATGTAGTTTTAACACTAAGGGAAATTTTCCTAAACTAATATTGATCTTTTGGTGATTACAAATGATATCAAGAAAAGTTCAACAACAATATCTTCTATAAGGTAGGGAGAATAGAATGAAATGAGCATAATAAAAGGCCAAAAAGAGGACATGATCATGGAAAAGTACTCTATACAAGATTTATAGCTTGAAAATCATATGTTCACTACTTAGGGACCCACATGTCAACAATGAGAAATGTTGATCCACCCTTTAGATATTGTACATGAAAGGAAAGGAGCTAAAAGAAGAGTTGTTGAGATAAGAACCACCACCACTTAGGATGATATTAAGATTCAACATTGACAAAATTTTAAAGATCTCTTATAGTGCTAAAAATGTTTCTATGTATCTCTAATTGTTTATTAAATTTTACAATAATCACTCAAATGAATTTTGTAATGTGGCTTTCATGTTTTACAATGTTAGACAATCTAATCTTAGTCACCTCACAAATTTTTTAATGAAAATTCATTTATTTTGTACAAATCAAAAATTAATTTTTAGTGAGTCACTGGAGGATGATGAAGCATCGTATGTCAATATAGCCCTTGTCTTGGAACAAATAAAAATTACATTAGTCAACTAGAATATTGAATCTATTTTATCATAGGCTAAAATGCAATATCACAAATATGATGTTATAATTTTAATAAATGCCTATAAATATAGTTCACCTACTACATTTATCACATCATTTTAGTTCATCCTTATATTTTTGTAAATTTAAAGTGAGTCCATGAGTACCTATAGAATCTTTATTTGAGTTAGATGTACCTAGACACATTTCATAGCTAGAAAAAATGATTGAGTTTGTTTCATATCAATGGATCATTTAACTTAGTTTAAATTTACTTTGTAAATGTACATTACATTTTCAATGTCATTTACATTTCTTTCACACATTAGTAATTGAACATTATAAGTATGATCAATCCTGAGTATAAAGTATAATTGTCTAGTAACCTAGTAGTGATATCACTAGGTATGCCTAGAAGTAATATTACTAGGTAATCCTAGTGGTAATTATATGAGACCAAGACATATACAAAAAGTTGGGAGTGGATACTTATCTTCATTAGACTAATTTAGGAATTTAATTTTCTCACTAATTAGATTTAATAATTAATATTCAATTTGCAATGTTTTACTTTTTATTTTTGCTAATCAATATCATATCATATGCCTCCCTTTATGTTAAACCATAACTAACTTAATTGGAAAGATAATGATAAATAATCATGTATTAACTTTCTAAGAATTTCATCAATCCATCCATGGATTATGATCAAGTCAAACACAATGTTTTTATGGTTTGCATGGTTGAGCATAGAAAACTCTTATCACTCATCATGAATTAAGTTAAATTCATCTCACAAGCTACCAGTTAGTAAAACCTTATACACAAAATCCTAATGTTCAACTAGTTGGGGAAATGGATTACATTGTGCACTTATTAGAAAATGAAATATTTTTTTATGTGTGAATTTGAAGAATAAATGATAATATAGATTAAAACTAGCATATTTTAACTGGAATAGATCTTACCAACTTAGACAAAGTTGGCATAAATAAAGATGCAACAATAGTTATAACTTAGATAGCTAAATATATATCAACAACTAAATCCTTGAGAAAATAAATGTTTTAATTTAACATATATTCAATTAAAAAAATTGTCAAGTGAGAAACCAATGCTTTCGAAAAACAAAACAAAAACAATTAAGATTTCAAGAATTACATGGAATCATTTACAATGTTTTGTAAAAATATATATAACTAAAGTTGGTTATTCTTGGTCATGACTTATATAGGATAAATAACATAACTATAATTCTTATAATAATGAAGTATAACACTTATAAGAAAATAATAACAACAAAAATACAGACATAGTTTTTGTTAAAAACTATAGAGGATTCAAATGCGAAATAATGCAACAACAAGGTTTCTCAATGAAAGACATATTCAGCCCTCCTCTTAGACCCTAATTAGCATATATATGTTTAGCATAGCTAAAATATTCAACTTTTCTTTGGAGTGATTTTATTTTAGACTAAGTGGTATCTTATTTTAGGACATCATATATATAGGAGCAACACTAGGTAATCGATGTGGAGGATCTAGCTAGTAGTGCTCTTGCTACCTTTTATCCATAACATCTTATGTATTATCATTTTACATATTGTAAGACATAGCATCATAGATCTTATTTTTCTTAATTTTTAATTTTCAACCACTATATGTGTTTTTAAGCTTATCCTATGACTACTTGATGTATAATTCATTTTTGAGGTTTGTTCCAAACATAGTTCTATAGTTGGAAATTTTGCATCATCAAAGTTAATTTGTTGTATAACAAAGATAAAAATTCAATTTTAACATGTAAGATCTTTAAAATTGATATTATTGTTCATCATCGTCTTATCCTTATCCAATTACCTAGAATTAGATATCTAATTTGTTATATTTTGATGAAGATATTTAATTTAATTTTTTAAAATTTACATTCATTTATCAATTAGAAGGTTATAGGATTTTAGAAAAAGTAACCTTATGATGAGACACTCTTATTTAGTGAGTCACATCTAGTATGTTATGTAGATAAGAGTTATGCTACTAATCCTAATATCCATTTGCTATTTAAAATAAAAGAAAAAAATAACATCTAGAATTTTTAAAAGAATCTACTAGGAAAATTAATGTAAAATCATTAATTCTAAAATTATATTATGCAATGTTATAGTAAAGAAGTCACAAGTTTAATTCCAGATGTATGCTATAATTTATTTTTGTAAGTTGAGTATGCAGTCTCTAACTAGTTGATGAAACACTTATTGTAAAGGATGCAATATCATAGCCTAGCATACATCATCATAGATTTGATATAGTGGTCCATAGGCATGCCTATAAACATGAGCTTAACATCATGTCGAAAACAAGTTTTGAGTCCAACACTTAGCAAAATTCCTACAAGTTGTTTTCTCAAAGTTAGAGTTAGTTATGAATGCTAGTAGTGTGGTGAATTACAGTTGTACAAAATCATTATTCAAGTGGATTATTTCTGAACACAATTCATGAATAGCAATAAAGATCAAGATTATTCTTCATCACTGTAGCATATCACTTAGAATAAATATACTTTTCCATATTGTTTACTTTTACTATGCCATTTACATTTCTTTAGTCATTTACTATTATAGTGTTCATTAGTAAAGTGGAATAACTACAACTAGTTTTGAGCATAATATTTAATTGTTTGGTAACCTAGTAGTAACTTTACTTAATTCACTAGGCAGTAAATTTACCTGGTAATCCTAGTATTAGTTACATTAGCCAATGACATGTATAGAAAATTAGGAACATATACTTATCGTAAAAGGTTGTAATAGCTTTATTTTTTCATTGTACTTAAAGATAGAAACTCCATTCATTTTCACCATGTCTACACTTAGCATACTTAAGGTCAACCAAAATTAGCTTATCATATATCTCACTAAGAGTTAAACTATACATTTTGCACCTTACTGACTCTAAGTGGGAAGACAACAATCATAAACTTACTCCTAACTCAATAGTATACTTACATTGTCTATTCATGAATTACTATCTAGTCATGCAAAAATACTTATGACTTGTATGATCAATTTTTGGAATACCCTACTACTCATCATTGGCATCGTTGCTGAGGATGTGTCAATGTTTGCTAGTCAGTTGATTTTACATAGTTTGTTATATTAAGAATCATCAAGCCTCTCTTTCATACTGAAAATAATTTTTTAAAACTAAAATAATTAAGCATCAACCACATTAAAATGATTTTCATATCTAAATTGAAATTTTCACCTACTATTGATCTTAATGAAAGTAATGATGAGATTATAATGAAGAATATTGGAGTACATCGATGTAAACAAGAATTTCATATGTTCATGATTATTCTTATTATCTTAATTTTACATTTATTTTCTATCAAAATGAATAATTTAGATAGATAGACTTACAGGCTAACATTATCTTACAACCAAAACATTTAGCACCATCTATACTTCAAGTAATCCTCATAAGGTCAAATCTTGGTCATGTGATAGAAAGGTACCAAGTTACTAAGGATACGAATAGACCATATCAACCAAATAAGATGCAATCAAGAAGGAATGCTATCATGGTAAAAAAATATGAGCAAGAGAAAGGAAAGAAAGCACCACAAGCTATCATCCTTAATGAGAAAAAAGAAGAAGAGATATATAAAGCTATAAGGATTCATCAAACTCATAGATTCAATTCTTAAACACCAATCATATGCATCAAAGATCCTATAAAAAATAATTTACATTCATCCTTTGCAAAAATTTGAGGAAGAGATGAAGTAGACTCTAGACTTAGGGGGAACTTGAGGTCTAAAACCTTCAATAGATCTAGATGGGATAAATCTAGAAGTCATAGAAGAAGAATCAGCTGACACCATTCTTCAACTCCTCCATCCTCTTTATCATACTTCTTAATATATTCTAATAGGGAAGAATATAGAGCAAGCAACCATGACTATGAAATAAGAAGGAATCATGTGAGACATGCTAATAGAAGAAGAAGACATCTTGAAAATATAGGCAATAATGAAGAATATAGAATGAGAGAAATTAGATATAAGTAAAGAGAGCATCATGAGCCTCAAAGAGGTCACTACTACAAAAAATTTTATGAATCCAAATACTATGAAGAATTCCTGCTAGCCACTTGTAGTATGATTAACATAAGGAAAGTAGTGTATATACCTACAAGGCACCTAAGGAATAGTCATATCAAGTGACTTGATATGAACAATATTCCAATGTTCGAAGGAGGATATAACGCATATTCATACATCACCTCCAGGCCTTCCATAATGGCTAAAACCTAGAGAATATAGAGAATGATTGGTAGAAATTAAAGTTATTTCCCAAAGCACTCATTAAGGAAGAAGAAAGCTAGTATAGATCTATTGAACCAAATTCAATCAAAAGATGGGGTTCCATGCTCAAACTTCTAAATGATAAATACCAAGCTTATTCTTAAGTGTCAAACTTTAGAAAAAAAATCCAAGGATGGAAGCAAGGAACACATGAATTCCTTGATGTATCAATGAGTAGATATTATTCACTATTACATATACATCTAGGCCATGGATTTTCTCAAAAGAAAAAATTATGGCACAGCATCAATGGGTTAAGAAATAATACTAGAGAGACCCTTGGAGTATATGCCTAAGGTAGATTATTAGAGATGACAACTAATGAGCAATAAGGTACCCCTACATCCAACCATATAAATCACAAGTGTTCATATACAATCTAATCAAATTCCATGGATGGGGCTATCCATGCATCTATATCATTATGCCTTGATTGCAGTTCACTATCTTCCCACTAGGACTAGTGGTAGCTTTGTCACATATCGTTTAGTTCAAAGTGAGGCATATGATGATTGATGTTTTCTGGCCCTAATCTACTCTTAATGATAATAAAGAGATAAATTAATTGTGCTAATTAGCAATGGAAAGTAAAATCTAAATTAGCCTACATGTGATGAGTATCTATTCCTAACCATCCACACACACCTTGGACTTCACGTAACTACCATTAGAGTTATCAAGCATATGTCACTGGGTGTACCAAATGATAGACTACCAATCTACGAAGTAATTACACTTAAGCACTAATGATTAGTCATACTCATTCTGCTTAATGATAGAAATAATAAAGAGCAATAAATGAAAACATTAACTAAGGAAAATAATAAACATTTAAATAATTAAAAGCAATAATAAATCTAAATAGATGTTGCAATGATAAAAGTAATCTCGATCTTTATTGTCGGTCATGTAATGCATTCAAGTACATCACACTCAAATAAGGATATCATACAATCACTCAACATCACACTATGGGTATGCACTAGAAAACAAAATTCTAACTACTCTAAAATCTATGAAAAGCTATCTAAAATCTATTTGCTATCTTTCAACCATGCACCCAAGTGTGGTATTTATAGGATCACATAGAATGAAAAATATCATATGCCTAACATTAGAGGTTATGCCTTGATATCAAATATCTAATATAATCCCCCTACAAAACATGACTCATCATACCCACATAACTAAATGAAAACTCATCCTCATTTTAAAAAAATGAGGAGCAAGTTTGTTACAAAAGATTGCGAAGGTATGGTATTATTGACTAGATTAAATAAATACACAAATTAACTCTTTCATGCCAAAGTGGTGTTTTACAAAACATATGGACATAACATTACAAGGCACAAAATTGGGGAAGCTCATGTAGTTCTTGGAGGTGATGGCTCTTCCATCGGTTACTTCCCCTTATCACCAAGCTTCTAAGATTTGTAGCAATTTAGCATTGTTTGTAATCTTTCCTTCTCTATCCTTGGCTCATTTTCTATCTAGGATATTGGGCTAATGTGTGCTAAAATTGGTACATACCATGGGCATGGTATCTATAGAAACATTTTATTTACTTTCACATACAAAGCCAAAAACTACCATCATTCCTCCTTAAAAGTCCTAGCCTTTTCTTTCAATTTTTGGTGATCCATTAATCTCTTGGCTAGGTCTAAGGCTACATCTTTCTATCCATGGTAGTAGGCCTTAATCGCCTCCAATTCTAATTTTTCCATGTGAAGTTTTTGTAGAGTATTTTTCCTATCTACAAACTCTTTTTCATATAATGCATAGGTACCCACTACTTGCTACTCTAATTCATTTCTAGGCTAACCTACTATTAACATGGCAAGGTTGGCATATCGAAGGTTAGCCAATGCCATGTATCCTTTTAAATCTTTAATCTATAAGTCTTTGTTCTTTACTTCTTCTTGATGGACCAAGGCATGGCTATCCAATATTGGCTAGCAGTCAAGATTTTCTGTTGACATGGAATTGATGAAGGCCTTTGCCATCTGGATTTCTTTTCCATTGATCTATTTATACATGTTGATTTGGTTCCAAAAGTGCTCCTTTAGCTTCTCCTATTTCTTGACCTCATTTTTCCATGTGCTTATTTTTATTACAATTTTTTGATAAATTTCATAGAGCTCCTTCATTGAGAGGATTCGATTTTCTCTGGCCAATCTATTAATGTCCTAGTTTATCCTCACCAATTTTTCTCTCAACTAGTGAACACTTTTTTTCAAAATGTTCTTCTATTTCTTAATAGTGGTCAACTTAGCATTATTAGCAATAAGTTGCTTATTCTCTTCTTGTGTGGCAATCAATGTCTTCTTATGGGCATATGCTTGAGTTTTAGCAACTAAGGCATTTCAGACCACCTTCTCCTTCTCTTACTTAATAGATTTTTTCTATTCAATCAATTGGTTCAACTGCTCCATTCATAATTTATCTAGTTAGTTAAGTGAAACAAATTGGATAGGGTCCCATCTTTCAGCTCTTAGGTTGGCTAGCTCTTGTTGTATTCAATATACTTTTGTTTCTACATGCTTTGCCCTAGTCTCTACCATGACCAACTTTCATTTTGTGATGATGAGGTCTAATTACACTGTAGTAACATCACTGGAGATGTCAAAAAGGGTTGTCATTATTGGTCTAGTCTACAACAATCTATCAAGGATATCCTTAGTGGCTATAGGAGTCATTGAAGTCCCAATAAGCATTTTTGCATCTCTAATTCCAATAAAGTTTACTTGGAGCATAATAGGCACATTGAAAGATTCTTTAATGTGATATGTTATTACCTCTATTGTGCCTACCACATCCTAATGCTACATGGCCACTACTTTGGCACCTTCTCATGTTTTAAGCATCACCTAAAAAGATGCAACATTACCAAAGATTTGTTGAGACCATTGGGTCTCTCCTCCTAATTGTAAAGAAATTTTTTACCTTGATGGATTAGTAGAAATGGTGGGCTACATAGCATCATTGATAGCTTATAAGAGGTTTGATTCATACTTACTTTCCCAATTGAAAGTTTTAGCTATTCTTTACAAATGGATCATTACAAGCCAATAATCGTGTGGCAGTTGTGGTGGAACTTGTGGCTCATGCCACTACTTGGGCTTTTGCTCTATTTCTTTTTTCTAGTTCTAGCTTCTTTTCTATTTTTTTTCTTCACCAATATCTTTGCTTGGTGCTACAAGTTTAAGAAACTTAACATAAGAAGCATTTTGAACCCTGCTAGGAACATCATTGGTGTATCCCAAGATTTCAACATGCTTGCACAGCTTCTTGATCAAGCAATGGAATGAAATTATTGTCTTCACTACCTTCTTTTCTTTGAACCACTATTGGATTTCCATGAAGTACATTTGGGGAATATTGACATTATATTTGATCATTAATATTGCACTCCCCGTAGCTAAGAAGGTTGAGACTCTATTGGAACCTTTAGTTGGAAATAGGTGATATGTGCCTATCTTAAAATAGGTCTTCTCTTCCAAATTCAACTCATTGTATGTCTTATTATCTTTGTTGTATTCCTGCTTCAACCACAACTTTCTGGTTTCTAGATTAGACCTTGTGAATAGATGTGCCAACTTGGCAACCCC
>MNCI01017330.1:491992-514309 GCA_015680685.1 Gnetum montanum
CCCCCCCCCCCCCCCCCCCCCATTTAGTTGATTTAGAGCCTCTACTATTGCTTTTACTAAAAAAGATATAGTAACTCCATTGATGTTAACTATGGTGCCTTCTTCCTTGTTATGCCAAAATTATTACATCTCACCAAGGTACCATTCTCCACTTTCTAAAAAGATGTGTCATAATAGTGATACCTAGAGTTTAGTTCAAACTGCCTTATGGGAAAATGCTATAAATAGATCAAAGTTCATTTTCACAATGACCATGGTCACCATGGATTTCTCTTGGATGTCCTCAAGGAATTCTTGGCACAATATGAGGCATTATCCTTGCACTGGAGCTTATGCTTCTGCAACCTCTCCTTGGATTGACTACCCTAGAATAGAAGCCTCTTGATAAATGCTAAATGATTGGGCCTCCTATTCCTCATGTTTGGCTAGTGGGCCTTATTCTTCTGGTTGGCCTCTACCACCTCTCAGATATTTTGCTACACCTTTCAAAGTTTCTTCTTATCCTCCTCTTTTTGGAACCATCTATAATCATTTATGGATTTTGTGTCAGTAAGGTGCTATCATTTATTATGAACAAATTTATGCCTTACTCATAACCTTTATAGAGTTAGAAAATTTTTTAGGAAAATGCCCAAAAGTGTTAATCTACTTTCATAACCCTTAATAATTGGTTTCTTTTTCCTTATGTATGGCTAATAATGAACATCATCATTCCTTGGGTAAGAGAATTAGAGATTCTAGCATTCATATAATTGATTTTTGATAAAAAAATACTTAAGGTTTTTAACATTCTTACACTTATAACACCTTTTAGGTGATAGTAAATTTTGAAAAATTTATGCAATTTTTCCATGCAAGTATCCTTCCCTAACTAAATTGAACACTTTGGGTTCAAATAGGATTTAAAACCATGAAAATCGGAGTGTGATGGAGCAAAATATCATGAGTGGAAGTTGAATAAGCAAAGCTCTTAGTCAAGAGAGAAAACTTTAAAATATTTCCTAGTTACAAATGATGAAAATGGATTTTGTAGCATCACGAGTGTCCTATATATATTTTTTATAGATCCAATATTGAGTACCTAATGTCAAGTCCAACTCTATATTGAGTAGTCGATATCAAGGTGCTCGAATATACATACTATGAGGATAGTTAGCATGGAAAATAAAGCTTTATGATAGATGGAGGGGTTTTAAGTCAAATTTAAAATTCTAGGATAAGTGAGGATTTATATGTAGGCACTAGAAGTATTAGAAGATAGAATCAAGGGCATTAAAAGTTTTGATAGATACAAGAAAAGGGATATTAGATTTATGGTGTGGAATAGATTAGTTATATGATAAGCAAAAGCATTAAATTTATCATGTATAAACTTGGAAGGTTTATGATGATTTGGTTGTGTCAAACAAGTACAAGTCACAATAGTTATACAAGTGAGTCCTCCCCAAAGTAGGCATCAACCCTTAATGCCCTTGTATAACCACACCTAAACATGTCCGTAGGTACTAAATGGGTTGAATGCAACACATACCTATGAAACAAACCACACATGTTAAAATCATTAATCTGACTAAATAACTCTATATTACACAAAACCACAAGTTAGGATCAGATGGACAACAAGATGAGATGGAATTTAAATAGAATTCTAGGAATTGGGATGTGAGGTGCCTTACTAATGAGTGGCGAGGTATCCCTATGCTCAACCATACGAATACAAGCATACATGCACGATCCGGTTGAATTTCAAGGACTAAGTGCTTATGCACTTTCATAGAACCCGAACGAGTTAGTCAATCATTGTCTTCCTAAGCTTACTTATATAGCACGATTGTATGGTTAAGTAAACTTGAGGTATATGATTTTTTATATATTTTCTAATGTTTTATGTCCTTGTGTTACAAAGGGAGAAGTCAACTAAATAAGTAACTAATTTAATTTAACTAATCGACTTTTCTCTAACTAGTCCTAACACCAGCATCTATTCCCACTTTCCATACACATTCTAAACCAATGCAACACTACTGGGATTACCAAATGCTAATTTTTACTAGGTTACCAAGTTTTCCACACATGCTCGAAGTGGTTGTAGTGAGTGTGCTTACTTGGGAGAGTTAACAAGGTGAGAGAGAAAACATTAATTAACTAAGGAAAGCATTAAATAACTATAAATAACATTAAATAAGCTATTTTGAATGTTGCAATCGTTATTACAAAGTTCATCTTTATTTTCGCTCACAAGGTGTGCTTAGGTACACAATGCTTGAATAAATATCCATTCACTTTATGACTCCTACTATGGGCACTCATATTTGATTCTAACTTTGAGGAAGGGAAATTGCAAGAGTTCGAGTAAGGGACTAAGACTAACTATGAAAACCAAGCGTGCCCGCCTCTTATTTATAGGTGATGAGGTAGGTCCTGACATCGAATGCCTGATATTGCTTGTTGAGCTCCAATATCGTAGACTTGATATCACGGATGCAATATCATGGCCTCGATATCATGATTTATCATACCCCCATGACTAAATGAAAACTCATCCTTGAGTTCCTTACAAAGTATTGGGAAGGTATGGGATTATTGACTAAATGAAAAATGATGGTGACATGGGATGATAGACTCAAAGTGCCCAGGGAACAGATCAACAAATATATTAAAACATTGGTTTTCATGCCCATTGTGGTGAACATTGTACATAGATGACATCCAGGCCTTCATTCGACAACTTGAAGAGAGAGAGAAAAAAATGAGGTGCATTGTTGCCAATGTTGAAATTATGCACTTCGTTGTTCATCCATATCCACAAGTCCAAATTTCTTCCTTGTGTAAACGCTTTAGCTTCAATCCATCCTGAGTTCTTCCCTTCTATCCTAGTCCATTTTTCATGTGATTGTCATTTTCACATACAACACAGTCATGGATTAGCAAGGATAGATAAGATACAATGTAGTTTATACCTTACCCCAATATGAAGTACCTTGGCTGGGTTGTGGTATGGCAAATACTGGGTTAGAGGTTTATGATTAATAACTATCCAAGGTGTAGGGGTAAGATAGATATGGAATGGAAAAATTTTTGATAGGGTCCCCACGACTAATAGCGAACCTCCAATAGCAATAAGATGGAAAAACTAAAAGAACAAGAAAGATGAGAGAAATAAAAATAGTGAAGCCAATAAAATGGATGTTATGGATGGGAATGAAATAAGAAATGGTTGATTGCAAACAATGTTGAAAGGAAAGAACTTAACAACTACACTAAAAAGGAATGCCAATGGGTCCTCCCCAAAGTAGGCTCATGCCTTTTATGCCCTGATAGACCCACAAACCAAAGAGTCTGTAGGCTCTAGGAATGTCATATGAAACAATGGTTAAGAACTTTACCCACAAGAAGTTATCAAAGAAAAACAATTCCTCAGCCAAGATATAGACTAATCAGAACGCTGGCAATGAGGTGGAATATGGGAAGAAATATAGAAGGAGAGGAAAAAATGGAATGGAATCCCAAGAGCATGGTTGTGTAAAGTCTCATGTGTATTATATGGTTAAGGTAACTAAATAGAATTCATTCCAAATCTGGATTCAAACCAACCACATCTAATGACCTCGCATCAACACAATTGACAAATCCATCCTCTTGAAGTAACAAGAATGCATCCATAGATTCACCTCCATTCCAAGGAGAGAAAGATAGAGTAGCAGGAAGTGAGCAAGGGCCTTAGTTAGAGGGAACCTTCAGGCATTGGTAACATGTCTTTCCAATGCCATAACCAATGCTTGTAGCCCATATTTTGTTATTATGTCTAAGGGGTGTGCTTTGAATTCTCACTAGTTTTTTATTTGTTTGTTTGTTTTTTTTATTGTGAGAACCACACCATGTAAAGACTTATTTGATTCATTTGAATTTATAATGTTTGTTCATCGATAGAATGGTGGAAAACCCATGAAAAGCATCCAAGTACCCAAGAGAATAGCAAGCACAAGTATGTTGAATCCCCTTGAAGTCACACCCTTTTCAACCATTGAGTCTTTCCTTGGTTTGAAGAATACCAAGTCACCAATTCATTAATAAGCTTATTTAGAAAAAGGGATAATACATTTCTAAGATAAGGGAGACCATAGAGTTGAATGAAGGAATGGATGATGTGGACTCATTACCTGTTTTATCAAAAGAACCATATCTTAGTATCAACATTGAAAATCAAAGATAAAAAATCCAACATTAGCAATCAACACCATTATAATTCAATCCACCATCATGAGCACTTATTATATGACGAATGAAAGTAAATCAAACAAATAAAGAAATAATAAAAATGGTAAGGATGGTGTAAAAAAAATAAGTAAATATGAAAAAATGTGTAAAAAAAATACAAAACAAAACAAAAAGAGGTGAGGGCTTAGAATGGTTAGCATTGGTGGCCCTCTCCCCCACAATTGAGTTGGAGGGAGAGATTCGAAATAACAAGTAGGGTTGTCCACCAATAGAGGTAGTATTGGTACTGGCTATTCTAGGCTCATGGAAAGGCTTGGTTTGTTGGATGTTGACCAACAATTTCTTATCTAGGTTATTAGGTTTGTAAATCATCATGGTCCTTGAAGGAAACGTTGCATGAATAATATAAGGTCCTTCCCATAGCATTTGAAATTTAGTGCGTTGTGGCACATGTGTGGGGTTCCAATAAAGAACCTTATCTCCTGGTTGGTATTTAAATTTTCTAATTTTTAGGTCATGACATTGTTTATTAAAGGCCTTGTGTAATTCATTAGATGACAGGGTGACTAATCGGTTCTCATCTAGCAAGTTAAGGTTTATTAACTATTCTTTTTATGCTAGATTGAGGTTAAGGTTGACATCACATGTCGTGGATAGTGTACAGGGCTCTACTTGAATAAGAAGTATTGAAAGTTTACCGTACACTAACTCATAGGGAGAGTAGTCTATAGGGAGTTTCTACATGGAACGGTATGCCCAAAGAGCATCGTTTAGTTTGGTGCTCCAATCTCACCTATACTTGCTAATGGTTCATGTTAATATTTTCGTAATCTCCCTATTGGTGACCTCAACTTGACCATTCACTTAAGGGTGATATGGTGAAGTCATCTTGTGTTCCACTCCTAAGCATTGCATCAACTTCTAAAAAGTTGCACCTATAAAATGTGTACCATTATCTTAAATAAGTGCACGAGGCACACCAAACCTATTTACAATTTTTTGTTGAAAAAATTATGCAGCGATAGATGATGTGCAATCCATAACAATGATTTCTTCTAACCATTTTGTAAAATAGTCAACAATAACAACAATGTAGCCTTTTCCATTGGACATTGGTGTAATAGGCTCCATAAAATCAATTCCCCATATATTGAAGGGCTCTAAAGGTTCAATCCATTTTTGTGGACCCTCCATTCTAGTAGTCATTCCCCCATCACATTGGCAACACTCACAAGATTGGATGAAATGATGAGCATCCTGGAACTATGTAGGCCAATAATATCCTACAAGTAGGATTTTAATGGCTATTCATCTCCCTACGTAATGACCCCCACAAGGGCCCTCATGAGCATATTGAAGAACTCATAATTGATCTACATCAGGAACACACCATCGAACCAAGCCATTGGGACATACCTTATAAAGGTGCCCATTGATTTCCATGAAATATTTGGCTTGTTGTAGAAACTACTATTTATTTTTAATGTCTAAATCTTGTGGTGTTTCTTGTGTAAAGAGATAGGTAAGAATGCTACTATACCAATTTATTCCCATGGTTAATTGATTATTTACTATACCTGCAAAGAGGAATTCATGAGGAAAGTGATCAGAAAGCAGATATTCATCCTCTTTGTTGTCCCATCTTAACCGAGATAAATGATTAGCAACAATTTTCTCGGTGCCTTTACAATCTATCATCATAAGATCGAACTCTTGTAAGATTATGATGCAAGGGCTCAACATTGGTTTGTTCAGCAAGAACCAAATTGCACATTGATCTATGTGTACAAATACCTTATAGCTCAATACATAGTGCCTAAACTTATCTAGTGCAAACACCACAACCATTAATTCCTTTTCTATTTTGGTGTAGTTAAGCTATGCACCATCAATACTTCGACTTGCACAATGGATGTAATAGGTTCATTTTTTATCATCTAACTGTGTGAGTACGACTCCTAAGGCAAATTTGGATGTGTTAGTCATTATATGGAATGACTTGGACCAATCAAGAGCTTGTGGAAATGGGTGTTTCTTCAAGGTTTGGAAATCTAGTTTACATTCCTTGGTCCATTCAAAAGGTATGTCCTTTTTTGTTATTTTAACCAATGGTTTTTCAGCTTTTGAAAAGTTCTCTATGAATCTTCTATAATAGCCAGTGTGTCCAAGGAATGATCAGATGTCTTTTATCGTTTCAGGTTAGCATGTGATTCCTTGGATGACTTTGATCTTTTCAAGGTCGACCTCTATCCCTGTTTGTAAAAAATTATGCCCTAATACTACACCTTCTTTGACCATTAAATGCCTTTTTTTCCAATTGAGCCTTAAGTTGGTTTTAACACATCATTTCAATACCTGTTTTAGTTAGTCTAGTGCTTATTCAAAGTCCACTTCGTAGGTGGAGAAATCATCCATGAAGACCTCTACATCATTCCCTATTTGCTGCTAAAACATACTTAGAACCAAACATTGAAACATTGTAGGAGCATTACACAAGTGAAATGGTATCTATTTGTATGCAAATGTCCCCCAAGTACTTGTGAACATGGTCTTGGCTTGGTCTTCTGTTGCTATTCGGATTTGGTTGTATCCACTGTACCCATCCAGAAAACTATAGTAGAAATGCCCTACAATGATGTCTAAGACTTGGTCAACGAATGGCAATGGAAAGTGGTCTTCAAATGTTTCCATGTTTAGTAGCCTAAAGTCTATACACACCTTCCACTTACCTCCATTTTTGGGCACAATAACTAATAGACTAATCCATTCACTATCAACAATGGGGTAGATGAACCCAGCTTTTAGAAGTTGTTCAATTTCTTCTTTAACCACTTGCTTTAGCTTTGGGTTCAATTGCCTCTATGATTGTCGTCGAGGCTTCATGGAGAGGTCAATGTAAATCCTATGTTGGCATATCCTAGGTTCTATTCTAGTTAATTTAGGATATGACCAAGCAAAGGCTTTTAACCATTCATTCACCATTTTTAGCAATCTTTCTTTTTATTGAGGAGCGAGATTAGCATTCATAATTACTGATTTTTCATTTTTGAGAAATGTATACTCCATACTCATGGGAAAATGTTTAACTTAAGGGCCTTTTGCTTAAAGTTGTAAAGGATTTCCAACTTTCCCTGGTTGATATTTTCAATGTCAAGACTTAGAATTTGGCGATGAACTTGCTCTAATGTGTCTATGCTATCGATGTAAGTGCAAGTCAAACCCTTAGTTGGTTCCATGCATATAGTTGAATTACTCTCTTGGTTAGCTATTAGCCACTAGGTACACTTTTTTCTTGTGGCTACTGCATATAGGCATATTTATATGTTAGTTACTTGTGCACACTAGTTGTATGCAGGAAATGCTAAACGTTGTACAAACTAGGACTTTTGCATGCAATTATACCCTGTGTCACTATATGTGATGCATAGAACTTTCTTCTTCTTGATCTTTCTAAATGTATTTTCCTTTGATATCTCTAGGGAAAGATCATGTATTCCTAGGCATGTGTCAATTGTGCTTAGCCATGCTCTTCCCATTATGATTGGGAAGTCCCCCTTATAGTTGTTGACTTGAATCATTAGGAAGTTAGCTAGATATGACCATCCACAAACAGTGGTGACAATGTCCTTCATAAGTCCTAATGGGACAGTAATGGACTAGTCAACCAACTCTAAATTAATGTTACTCTTTTCTAGTGGAGGTAGGTTCCAGGCTTTGTACATTTCTTGAGAGATTACGTTGACACCAAAACTTGAATCCAAAAGAGCTTTGCAACATTCATTTCTAGAAATTTGTAAATATATAAGAGGACTCCCATGATTAGAGAATTTCCTAGGAAGATGGCTAGTCTTAATCCAATCATTAATGACATGCGTCAACATGACCGTGTGCATTGCATGTGGCCTTTGGTTTGAAGGGATTTCCAAAGTTTCAAATGATGGTGAGGACTTTGGAGAGTTAGCTGCTTGTGACTACAAGGACTTGGTTGCACTGTCAATCCTAAAGAAAGGTGTATTCTTTACACGGTTGTCCAAACCAATAGTAGGATGAGGATTAACAACCCTTTTAGCATTATGTTGCTGCGACTGGGTAGGGAGCTCGCCTTACATGGCTAGAGCAAGTGGTAATGGAGTCAAGAGTGGAAGAGATGTAGCTAGATGAGAAGGATAGTACAATTTTGGAACATCACCCCTAAGAGAAGGAGTTCTATAATACTCATGGGCTTGGTAGTGAGGTTGGAGAGTAACGTGACTAGTAGATTCACGTGGAGATATTGGTCGCTACATGTAGTATCCATATGGATCAAGTTAACGGTAAAGGTATTGTTAACATGGTGGTGGCATTCCCCATGATTGTGGGTGCTACCACTGTTGGTACTACTCGTTTGGTTGTGGTGGAGTTCCACTTGGATAATATGTCAAGGGTTGGTGAAACTATCTTGGATTACCTTGGGGATAAGGTAACCTTTGGGGATTTTGCCTTCTATTTAATTGTGGGTTGAGTGCATACATCCCAGACTCCTACAGATGTGATATTATAGAACAACATCCCTTAGGATGGTCATATTAGCATATCTCACATCCATCATCATTGTCTGTATTTGAATCCACAACCTCTTCGATGATGACAACTTTGCCCTTACCTTTGCTACATGCATATTTAGTTTCTTTCTTTTTCCTCCTTTCTCAGTCACTACCTGGTTCCCTAGACTCCTCTACTATTTTGAGAATAGTTTGAAATCTATTATTTAGGGAGTCCCACTTTTGGTCCACCTTTGCCAATACTTCTAATGCAAATTTTTGAATGGAAAAATTTTTCCTATTCACCATCTCTTCAAGTGGTGACTCTTCCTCATCCTCACAAAATCTAACTCCCTTCTTTTAGAGGGAAGGATCTCTGTTATATTCTTCTGCACTCTCTATTTTCATTAACTCACCTTCCTCTTTAGCAACTTAATCCAAAAATATTTTTATTTGATGAGTCCTAAGCTCAAATAGCCTTCCTTAGGCATAAGTTCCAAGGGTTCTTCACATTTCATACCTAAGCCCATCTACGAGATGGTGTAGTTGTTCCCTTTGTGAGTAACCATGGCTTTGGAAATGATGTAAAAATGCATAATATTGGCCCATGAAAACATCCAAGGGTTTGTGTCCTCCTTTTTTCCATCCTTAGATTTTCTTTTGCAAGTTGGACACTTGGGAGTACGTTTAATACTTATTATTGAACAACTCTAATATGGTACTCCATCGACGAATGGATTCCGATTCTAAGGACCATTACCAGCTTTCTTTTTCTTTGATTAATGTCCATGAAACAACTTTAGTTTTTTCCATTCATTTTCTATTTTTTTCAAGGCACATGCATCGTGAAATGCTTGCAGATGATTTTGAGGATCAACATTGTATCCCCCTTCAAATCATGGGATACTTTTCATGTCCAATCTTTTGATCCTACTATCTTTTTGGTGCCTTGTTGGGATTTTGAAAACCTCAGTTATATCTAGCATACTTCAGGTAGCAAGTAGGGGTTCATCATGATTGTACTATCTATGGTATCTATGATGCCTATGTTTTTCCTTACTCTCCCTCCTTTCATTATGAGTTTCTCTAGAATGCCCTCATCCCCTTTCTTGGTTGCTTTGTCTATGATTCCTATTTTGCTTACCATTATCCTTAGGGTCTTTTCCTTTGCAACTACATCTAGATCCTAAAGGAGAGGATGAAGGAGATGATGAAGGTGAAGAAGAAGAAGTACTAGTACCATGATGATGCTTGCTACCCTCCCTTTGATGGTCGTGGCCTCGATCGCAGTTACGATCAAAATGTCCATCTTTGTCATGTGTTCGTGTTCCTTTTTTGGACCCTTTGTGTCCATTGGCACCAGAATCTGGGTTATGGATAATTGAGTGAAGATTCTGATACACAACCCCTTGACCAAAGTCAATGAGAGGAACACCATTTTGTGGAAGACCTCCTGAGGTAGGTTCACCAACCTCATTTTCACTTATGACATACGAGACATTCTGAGATAACCTTTCCTTCATGGATTCATAACGTCTCTCTTGTTGTAGGTCCCTTTGATGTTGTGCCTCTGTGGATCAATACTCTCTCGAGTTGTGATCATGCACAATGTACTTTGCCTATAATTTTTGCATACTAATTCATGTGAAAGCTCAAAGAAGCATTCTCAGGACCGAGCGATCGAGAGGTAACACTATGTTACCTTCTAAATCATGCCAATGCAATTGTTCATCCTGGTGGAGGATAAGGGTAAATTTTGGTATATACTCATCAGGATGAATGTATACCACATGAAACTATTAGGGTACTAGTGGGTCATCATGTGTACTACACCTTCGATTGTTCCTTGTATCAGACCTAGGCGGTGAGACACTCTCGTAAGAAGAAGGAGACATAATTTTATATTTAGTGTGCAATACTTTTTGTTTCAATAATTGTAAGATAACCAACCCTAAAGGTTTGTTCTAATGATGGGAATATTTCCTAAGTTCTAGCTAGCGCACAAACAAAAAATTCCCTAGCAATGGAACCAATGATGAGCAGCGAGGTATCCCTATGCTCAACCATACAAATACGAGTGTACATGCATGATCTGGTCAAATTCCAAGGACTAAGTGCTTATGTGCTTTCATAGAACCTAAACGGGTTAGTCAATCATTGTCTTCCCAAGCTTACTTGTATAGCACGATTGTATGGTTAAGTAAACTTGAGGTATATTATTTTTATATATTTTCTAATGTTTTATGTCTTGGTGCTACAAAGGAAAAAGTGAACTAATTAAGTAACTAATTTAATTTAACTAATCGACTATGCTCTAACTAGTCCTAACACCAGCATCCATTCCTACTTTCCATACACATTTTGAACCAGTGCAACACTACTGGGATTACCAAACACTAATTGTTACTAGGTTATCAAGTGTTCCACACATGCTCAAAGTGGTTGTACTAAGAGTGTGTACTTGGGAGAGTTAATAAGGTGAGAGAGAGAACATTAATTAACTAAGAAAAGCATTAAATAATGTTTAATAACATTAAATAGTCTATTCTAAATGCTACAAGGGTTATCACAAAGTTCATCTTTATTTCTAGCCATAAGGTATGCTCAGGTACACAATGCTTGAATAAAGATCTATTCACTTTATGAATCCTACTACAGGCACTCAAAACTAATTTTAACTTTGAGGAAGGAAAACTACAAGAGTTTAGGTAAGGAACTAAGACTAACTATGTAAACCAAGCCCACCCACCTCTTATTTATAGGAGATGAGATGAGTCCTAACATCAAATGCTCGATATCGCTTATTGAGCTCCGATATCGTGGCCCCGATATTGCAGTTCATCACTTACCATAGGAATAATGAATCTTTGTGTGTTATTAATGGTTACATAATCATTAGCCCTTTTGGTCAAGATTCAAACCAAGTCCATACCATGTTCTAGTAACATTTCATTGTTTCATTTCTGTGATTAACAACCATAAGATTGCCGCCATTGCAAGGAATAGCATCACTTGGCATTTTATCCAAGGGAGGAGTTTATTCATGGCATGTTTTGTGTTTGTTTTTTTTTCTTTTTAAATTCTAAGAATCTACCAACCTTCAGGCATGGGTAACATGTCTTTCTAGTGGGATCCTCAAAAATTTAGAGCTCTTTTATTTTACTCTTACTCTCGTTTTTTGTTAGATGTACAAGGATATAATTACAACCTTAGCAACATGATAAAACATACAAAAGTGTAACGAAAATGTACAAATCCCTTTAATATCACATCCTTCACATTCCCCCTTAGTTCTTCAATTTTCTATCTAAGCATAATGATTATGAATTTATTGTTAGTTTGATGATGGAAAAGAATATAATTATGACCAAGGTAAGAACCTCTTATTAATGGAATGGATGGATGGATGATATGGCCAAAATATCCAAATAATCTATCCCTTTTGGCTTGACAACATAGAGTGACCTTACCTCAATGGGCTACATGATCATTTTATTAACAAGTGAGATTACTAACAAAGAAAATAAAAACAAACTGTAGAAAAAGTTGAAAAGCATAGGAAAAATTCAATGTTGCTTCTTTCTCCTTACCATAAATGTGGACCTTTTTCTTTTGAACATTTGGGTCCTAGTGATATTTCTCAACATTCTCCCATTTGAATTTCTCTCATTTTTTTTGCCACATGCTCAATTAGCTCTCAAATCTGATGGGTTCGTAGCTCATATAATTGACCTCGAGCATACATCCCAAGGATCTGCCCTATTTCAGCATAAAGGCCATCTATGATGTGGAAAAGTTGCTTTTCCTCAAAGAAATCATAGCTTGGGAATCTATTTAGTAGAGAATAATATCTATCTAAGGCCATATTCAAGGGTTCATGTTGTTCTTATCTCTATCTTTAGATCTATCTCCTCATGTTGGACACCCTAGCATAGGTTTGGTATTTCTTGTTGAAGAGTTCTAGCATGGTGAACCACTGTTAGATTAAACTTGGTTCTAATGATCTATACCACACTTCAGCTTTATCAAATAGTGTCCTAACAAGGATCTTAAGCCTTTGTGATCCATTTTCTATATTGAGTAAGGCACAAGCATCATGGAAGGCTTGTAAATGATGTTGTGGATCAGAACCATAGCCTCCTACAAATTTAGGAATATTATTCATATCTAGCTTTCATAATCAACTTTCCCTATGATTCTTGTAGGGTATCTTAATTGCCTCTATGGTCTACATCATGCTCTTAGTGGGCAACAAGGCTTCATCATCATCAAACATGTTGTGACAAAAATTTCTATTTCTATTTTTTTTATTGTGATGATGTTGTCTATGTTCATTTTAATGTCTTTGATTTTTCCTATGGCTTTGATTCCTATTTTTATTTTATTTTGATGCCAATGAAGAGCTTGGTCTCTATACCTACATTCATCTTCATCAAAACTAGATGTTGAAGACAAAGAGGAAGATGAGAAACTAGGAGGATTTCCATGGCTTCTATGATGTTTTCCATGATCCCTTGATTTATCTTTCCTAGGCTTTAAGGAGGTTCTATCCATTGAGGACTTCCCTGATCTAGGACTCACTTAGTCACCTCTAGGGTTGCCTTCCTTAGGTGAACGTATTCCTTGAGTGTCGTCAGGGTGATCATGAACATATGAAACCCCTGCATGATGTTGATCACTTCAATTTTCTTCATCATATATCTTGTTAGTTCTCCAATGAATGCCTATGCTAGATAATGCATTATTGCCTCCTTATGAAAGAGACATTATTTTTAGTTAATAATGTGTGTGACTTAATATATTAATATTTTCTAAGAGATAGATCATTAATACATTTACAGTGATCATGTATAATATAACTAATCTAGATAACTAGCACCATCCCAAGCAATGGTGTCAATGAGGTACCCCTACGCCCAACCATATGAATCACAAGAATTCACACATGATCTACTCAAATTCTGTAGACCTTAAGTTCTTAAGTACATTGGTTCCAAGATGTGAAATCTAATCATGATAATCCTTGTCTTCTCAACTATACTTGTGGAGCTTAATTTTATGGTTAAGTATAATTCAGGCACATGATTTTTATTATTTTATATTTTATTTATCTACAATTAATAATAAGTTAAAACTTAATTTATGAAGCACTTTAATTAATCTAACTACTAATCAATAACTAACTATCCTAACATAAGTATCTGATCCCACTTTTGTGCACATCCTGGACACGTATAACACTGTTGGATTACCAAATGTTAACTGATGTTGGGATTACCAAGAGTCATACACATGCTTGAAGAAGTTGTACTTATATGCTTAATTACTTGCTATTTAATTGAACTAGCTTACTTAGCTTAATTACTTGGAAGAATTAAGGAAATTACATAAAACATTATATTCATGAATAAAATATTTAAGCTAGCCAAAGTACTCTAAGGTTTGATTAGAAAGCTTGTCTTCATTGTTGCATACACTACCATGATTAAGTACAATAGTTCATGAATAAAGTTCCATACACTTAATAACTCTTGTTGTAGGCAGTTTGGAAAATATTCTAACTCTAGGAAAAACAAATTGCAAGAGCTCTACTATGCTATGACAAAACTATCCCCAAACTATCTACCCAAGTGCTATATTTATAGGTTAGCACATACCCCATGATATCGAATATTCAACCTGGCATCTTGGGGCCTAATATCAGGTATCTAATATCAAGGCTTTGATATCGGATATCTGATGTTGAAATTAGATAAAACACTATTCATAAACAACTTTTCAAACTCAAAGATTATTAGAAAATGAAGTGAAATAAGGAGAACTATACAAAAGAGAATCCACTAAAGACTATAATAGAGATCTAGCCATTATAAAAATAGATGTAAAGATATGTGAAATATAATAAGAAGGAAATTTAGAAGATGTGATCCAATAAAAAACTATCTATTTAGAAATTGGTCAATGATATTGCCATAAGGTTAGAGAAAGTGAAGGACTCTGTGGACAAAAAAATTGCCACAACACTAAAGATAGTATAAGAGAAGACTAAACAAGCCTTTAACAAAAATAAGAATAGGAAGAGGAAAAAGGACAATAAATATGAAAATTATAAAAATAATAGAAATTTTACTACATTTAAGGAAATTACAACCTTAAGATCTAAAGATTACATTGGTTACAAAGTGTGCCAATACATACATCCTAAGGGATGTTGTCTTGTCATGCCCCACTTACAAAAGTTTAGGGCACATGTACTGAAACCCAAGTTTGTCAAAAATAAATAAATGTTAAGATGATTACCTTAACCAAAAGGTAATTAAAAATATCCTTATTAATAACCATAATATCCAAGCAGTGCTTATCCTTAACCACAAGAATGTCATCTCCAATGCAACAATATCTATATCGATAATCAAATCATTATGGACACTATGTACAACATCTCATATCTATTAGAAATACTCTTATTTAGACTTCTACCCAATACTATCCCAAAGAATATCATAGGCCTACAACTTCATGCATGAATCCACATCCTTATACATCTCAACTAGTAATGGGTCCATCCTATCAAGATTCTAATCCTCTACCACTAGTAACATTGGCAATCATGCAAGGAGAATTGCCAACATAACCTCAGTAAAAAAGATGCTACTAGGCTAGCTAGCTTATAGAGAGAGAATTATACTAGCAACACTAAACATAAATCTAGAAAATATCCTTTCTTTAGGACAAGTTTAGAAAATGTTTGAAGAATAGAAACTTCATCAACAACTACTTCTTCCACACAAAGTTCTGAAGATAGTAATATGCTTCCAAAATCATTAGAAAAGAACCTAAAAACTATCATATTAACTAATAAATTATCAAATTAAATAAACTAGGAACTCTTTCTAAGGAAATAATGGATCTTATAAATCCTCTATTTTATTTCCAAATTACTAGAAATTCAACATTTAAAGCTCTACTAGACTTAGGTTCTTAATTCAATTTGATATCTCAAAAAACATACAAGACATGAAACCTACCACCATTAAAAAATCATAAGATAATACTAGAGCTTATAGACCAATTAGTCATCATTTCTTTGGAACAAGTAGAAGATGTGGTGATCACTATCAATGGATGGTCTTATCTAGAAAATTTTCCAATGATCAATGTGAAGAATGATAATGGGGACTTTCTTATCATTATAGGAAGAGTGTGAATTAGTATAATTGATGCTAAGTTATGAAAGGAATATGAGCAAATGAAAAGAATTACATGCATTACTTACAATAAAAAAGGATGCAATTCTAGATTGGAAGTTCAGAATATGCACATGATTCTTACAATAGCACATAAAAAATTTGAAAAACAAGTATGTATGCAGAAAGAAATAATGGCACTAAATTAAAAGACACCCAATGGTTAGGAAATGAGAACATAAAATTATCTAAGACATGCATGGAAATATCCAACACACTTATCAACTCCTACCCCAAGAAGATAATCCAACTTGAGAACTTACAAAATGATATTTTAAACCATGATCATACACTAACAAGAAGTAGTAAATATAAAGACTTAAAAATTTAGATTGAGAATAAACTAAAAAGACATATCTAGACCCTCTAAAATAAGAATATCATCTAGTACAACAAGATATGTGTCTCTAAATGATCAAAACTTGATTATCATCTATGTTACATAGGATAATAAACAAAAATATAAATAACTAATGATGATAAATAAGAAACCTATAGTGTATAATCTTAGTGATCTATGGTCTATTTTCCAAACACTCATCCATGAGTTTAGTCATGGGGGAGGTGTCCTATGTTGTATTAGAAATTGATAAGTATATTTTAATTTTTTGGTTTTATAATTTTTTCATACTTTTCCTAATTTTTTACAATTTTCTACATTCTTTAATATCTTTTCTATTCTTTCATAAATTTTCAAAATTTTTATTATTTTTCATTCTTTAATATCTTTTAAATTTTTTACACATTTTTCTATTCTTACCTACTTATTCTTTTTATAGTTTTATCATTTCTCATGTACATATTTTTGTTGATCTTTCTAATAATGTGAAAAGGAATAAATAAGATGTAATTGAAACAATAAGAACTTTTACCTTATGTTATCAAATCATTATAAGGATTGATTATAAATGTAGTGAGACCACATCATCCATCCACTTCTAATAATAAGAGGTTCTTACCATAGACATAATGACATTCTTTCCATGATAAAAGTAAATAAACTTGTGATCATTATGCCTAAACAAGAATGTAAAGACCCAAGTAGAAATGAACAAGGTATGACATAAACGAGATTTGTAGATTCTTCAAAGCTACTACTATGAGCCTTATTATGTTGTTAACATGTATTTATTACTTGAGTTCTAACAAAAAATGAAAGCATATTCAAAAATAAGTATTACCTTGCCATTTCACTAGAAAGACCTATTACTCGTGCCTAAAGGTAGTCCTCTAGTTAGGTTGATATAATAATAACATAATAAATATACATACTCAAAAATTCTAGGGATCCCACTAGAAAGAAATGTTACTCATACTTGAAGGTAGGCAACTTCTTAGAAATTTCAAGGTTTCTTGAACTTTCATTCATTATGGGGCTAAAAAGACATGTTACCCATCCCTAAAGCCACTCCTTCATCCAATGGCCAAGTCTCCTTTCAAAATAAACTATGTAGTTAATAAATTACTTCCTTGTACTTCATTGCTAAGTAATGATATTTACTATAGTTGTGCTAGGCTTATTGATGAATCGTGTTTTGATGTGTTCTGATATTAGAGCCTCGATATCATATACCCAATGTCATACCCCAAGATGTAATGTCAAATATCCGATATTGCAGAGTATATGCTCACCTATAAATATAGCACTTGGACACATGATTTTCATATTTCTTTTTTCATATCATAGTGAAGCTCTTATAGTTTGTTTTCTCCAGAGTTAGAGTATTTTCTAAGTGCCAATAGTAGAAGTATGAGTGTGTACAAATCTTTGTTCGAGAATTGATGTACATGAGCATAGCAGTGTGACGAAAATAAAGATGAGCCCTTTTGATAATCCTTGTAGCATAGAGAATATATTAATGTTTCCTTTAATGCATTTATTATTCATGCACTTTAATGCATTTTAATTAAGCAATTAATTTCTAGTTGTTAATGAACATAAGCACAACCACTTTGAGCATATGTGTAGCACTTGGTAACCCAAAAATGCTTAACATTTGGTAACTCAGCAATGCTATATGCATTCAGGATGTGTCTAGATATTGGAAACAGGTACTTGTGTTAGGCTAGTGATGTAGAAGATAATTTAGATATTAAATTACCCTACCTGTTATTCTTGCTCTAGGTGATTAAATTTATAAAACATAAAATGATAAAAATCATATAACTTAGATGCACTTAACCATAAACTTGTATCTCATGAGTGGAATTGAGAAAACAATAATCATTCCAATTAGTTTTCACTTCCTTAAGCCAGTGTACTTAAGAACTTAAGATTTGCAAAATTTAACTAGATCATGTGTGAATGCTTGTAATTCATATGATTGGCCATAGGGGTACCTCGCCACTCATCATTGGCACCATTTCTGGGGACCTTTTAGTTGTTATATGCACTATTTAAGATTTAGTGGAAATTATTCAAAATCATTGAAATGAACCTTAGAGTCATATCATACTTGAAAATTACTACAAAAATTTTAAAGAGCACACTATATTTTTACTTCCTAATATAAAATATCTTTTTCTCACACGAGTGATTCTCTACCCAAGTCTAATGGAGTACATCAACAAGTACCCCAATAGTATAGAGTGGTATATGCTCATCTTGATGAGTATGTACCAAATTTCACCTTCATCCTACACCAGGATGAACAGCTATGATGTCATGACATGGAGGGAAACATCATGTTTCCACCCGATTGATCCATTCCTACAATGCTCCAACAAACACTTATATGATTAGGTCTTCAAGGACTTCATCCTAAGTACATCTTGTAAGATAGTAATGTAAGAGATTATCATCCCACTAAGGTGCAATATCTTAGGGATCACCAATTGGAACAATAGTATGAATCTAGGAAGAGATAATGGTTTAATAATTCCCCATTCTTGCTATATAAAAAAGATGGTGGAAAATCCTTCTCTAGGGATTTTCCATTTAGTGAAATTCCTTTCTTTAACTTTGGTGAAGGAGGTCAAAACTAGAACCTATAATCCATAATTCTAACTCCTAGTTCTAGCAAGAATGAATCCAATGATAAAGAAGGATCCAAGGAGGAGAGTCAAGGCATGGCTATGGATAAGAAAAAGATTGTGATCATGATCATGATCATCAAAGAGGGGGTGGTAGGTAGCATGATGATGCTAGTCATCCTTCCTTTTTACCTTCATCATCACCATCTTCTTCTTCTAGCTCCAATCACAACAACAAGGGGCATGACTATGATGGAGGTGACTGAAAAGACCAAAATGATTAAAGAGACTACTAGGAAAGTCAAGACCAAGGGTGCAAGCCTTCAAGAAAGACCCACCACCATGAACAAAGGGGTAGTAGAGGGCCTTGTAGGCATCAGAATCATGATTTCCATGAGCCTTTGTTTGCTACCCAGAGTATGCTAAACATTATAGAGGTAGTGAGAATTCCCATAAGGCACACTAAGGATAGTCAAATCAAAAGACTAGACATGAACAATATTCCTTCGTTTGAAGAGGGATACAACTCAGATCCATAGAATCATCTCCAAGCTTTTCAAGATGCATGTGCCTTGCAAAATATAGAAAATGAATGGCAAAATCTAAAGTTATTTTCAAGGACACTCATTAGAGAAGCAAAAAACTGGTACTAATCTTGAGAACTGGAATCTATCAAATGATGAAGTACATGCTTGAATTATTTAATAATAAATATCAAATGTACTCCCAAGTGTCCAACATAAGGAGAAAAATCCAAGGATGGAAACAAGAAACACACAAACCCTTGGATGTTTCCATAGGTCGATACTATTCCTTAGTGCATAGATGTCCTGGCCATGGTTATTCTCAACTAGACCAACTTTACCACATTATAGACAAGCATCAATCAGAAATAAGGAGAACCCTTGGTGTTTATGCCCAAGGAAGGCTATCATAATTAAGCATCCATTAGATCCAAAGATTGATTAAGAAAATAGCTAAAGAGGAAGGAGAATTAAGAAAATGAGAAAGTACATAAGAATATAACTACGATCTTGCCATTCAAAAGAGGGAGGTTCAATTTTGTGATAGTGAGGTAGAATCATCAATTAATTAGGTGGTGAATTGAAAAACCTTTCCATTTTAGAAATTTCATTCTAAAATTATGGCCAAGGTTGATCAGTAATGAAACTCCATGGATAGAAAATTTTAAGCTATCCTAAAAATTACTAAAGAGTCCAAAGAACAAAGTAGTGATCATGAGCACAAGAGGTGCAAGGAAGTTGAATGTGCCAATGAAAGAGATAAGGGTAAGATTGCTACAATAGAGGAAGTTGTGGAAAGTGAATCATATGATGATGGTGGATGCGACATTTTCCATTATGAGCTTCCTAATGGATGTTGTTCTATTTTTCTGTACTTACAAAAATTTGTGGTGTATGCCTTGAATCCATGACTAGCACAAAGGAAAACACCCAAAAGATTACCTTATCCTTAAGCTAATTCTAGATGATTCTACCAACTACAATAGTATTACCCAAGTGGAACTTCACCATAATCATATGAGTAATACCAACACTAGCAGCAACCATAGTCATAGGCACTGGTACCACCAAGGTAATAATACCCTTATAGGCAACCTAATCCATATGGGTACTATGTTTAGCAACCCCTATTTCTACATGACTTTTCCAGTCATGTTTCTACATTTTAATCTCACTACCATCCTTTTGATTATTATTGAACCCATTCCCTAAATGCAAGAAGGGATACCACCTTTTACCTTTATCCTCCTCCCTCAACATAGCTACCATCTACTTCATCTATGTAGGATGAACTCCCAACTCAACCACAATAACGCAACACCACCAAGGCCATTAATCTACAACAGGTTCATCAACCTAGTAGTTTCGATACTCTATCAAAGAAAAGATCTTTTTTTTTATCCCATAGTCCACCAAAGCCCTCAACTAAACATGCAGTTGACAACCCTGTTTCTCCATCTTCCTTTGTATCAAATACCTTTGAGTCCCCTTCAAACCAAATACCATCCAGGATCCATATTGTTATGCGTACTCATGTTGTATGTAATTTGATCTATGTTGGAAACCTTACCAAGAATTTAGCTAATCCTAAGAGTCCTCTTATTTATTTATAGATTGTTGGGAACAAACCATCAAAATCTATTCTCCATTTTGATTCTAGTGTCAAAATGATTTCTCATGAGATATACACTACTTGGAACCTACCACCTCTCAAGAAGAGCAATCTCATATTAGAGTTGGCAAAATAGTCCATCACTATTCCATTAGGACTAGTAAAAGACATTGTGACCAATATTTGTGAATGATCTTATCCTATTGATTTACTAGTGATCAAGGTGGAGAACTACATAGGGGACTTTCCAATCATCATGGGAAGGGCATGGCTAAGCACCATTGATGCAAGAATGGACATCTGAGATCTTTCCTTTTAAATATCTAAAGAAAACACATTTGGGAAGATTGAAAAGAAGCATGTTCCATGCATCACATATAGTGATACATGGTGCAATTGTATGCAAAAACTCTAGTTAGTTAAACAAGCATCCATCTCTGCATGCAAACAATGTGCAACAGAAGCAGATATTCAAACTATTAATTCTAAGAGCAGCACACTTTCCATGGAACCTACTGAGAGCCTCACATGTGCATATGTCATAAGCATGGATGAACTAGAGTAAGTTCATCACCAATTCTCTAATGATGCAAATGATGATACCCACTGGGGAGAGTTGGAGATTTTTAAAAATTTCAAGCAAGGGCCCCTTGAAATAAAAATGCGACTAGTCAACATGAAATATGTGTTCTTAAAAAATAGGAAGCTAGTAACAATCAATGCAAGTCTTACACTAGAACAAAAAGAGAAGCTATTAAAAGTTCTTGAAAATGGTTAGTAGCCTTCACTTGTTCATATCCTGAACTCATGGGGATTGATCCTAGGATATGCCAGCATCATATCTACACTAATCTAGCCATGAAGCCAAAAGGCAGCCATAAATATGAGTAAACCCAAACTAAAGTAGATCATTAAGGAAGAAATTGAACAACTCCTCAAGGTAGGGTTTATCTATCCCATTTCAAATAGCGAGTCAGTTAGCCCACTTGTAATTGTGCCAAAGAAAGAAGGTAAGTGATGGTTCTACATCAATTTTTGATTGCTAAATATGGAAACATTCAAGGACCATTTTCCATTACCATTCATTGATCAGCTATTAGACATAATATCTAGGCATTGCTACTATAGTTTTCTATATGGTTATAGTGACTATAACTAAATCCATATCGTTCTCGAGGACTAGGCCAAGATAACATTCATGAGTCCCTAGGAGACTTTTGCAT
>MNCI01017333.1:8700-66713 GCA_015680685.1 Gnetum montanum
ATTAAATAATAATTAACACTAATTAATTTATTCTGTATGCTACAAGGTCTATCATAAAGTTCGTCTTTATTTCTATACACAAAGTGTGCTCAGGTAGACAATGCTCGAATAAAGATCCATTCACTCTATGACTCCTACTGGGATCATGCAGAAATAATTCTAACTCTGGAGGGAAAAAATGGCAAGAGTTTGGCTAAGGGACTAACTTCTAACTATCTGAACCAAGGGTGTTGCCTCTTATTTATAGATAAGGAGACAGATCGTGATATCGGGTATCCGATATCGCATGGTCGATCCGATATCGCTTACACGATATCGTCGTTCATCATTCCCCCATGACTGAATGAAAAATCATCCTCGAGTTCATTACAAAATATTGGGAAGGTATGGGATTATTGGCTGAATGACTATTGACGGTGGAATGGGGTGACTAACTCAACGTACCCAGTGAACGGATCAACAATACAATACATAACAGCATTAGTGTTCATGACCACAAAAGTGAACACTGTACATAAATGACATCCAGCCTTATTGGTAGCTAAAAGAAAAGAAGGAGAGAGAGAGAGAGAAAAGAATAAGACGTGTTGCTGCTAATGCCAATATTGCACCTATCTTTGTTCATCCATAGCCACGCCACTAATCTTGCTCCAATCATTAACGTTCCAGTTCTAGTCCTTCCTGAGTGTTTCCTCTGGGCCCAGTCCATTATTGTATGATCGCCATTTGCACACACAACACAGTCATAAATGAGCGAGGGTAGGTAAATCACAATGCAGTCGATACCTTGCCTTGATGTAAAGTGCATTGGCTGAGTTGTGCTTATGGCAGATATTGATTTTGGAGTTTTGACACTGGTAACTACCTAAGGTGTAAGGGTTAGGAAAAGCTAGGGTCCCCATAACAAAGAGTGAACCTCTAGTAGCGATAGGATGGAAAAAGAAAAGGAATAAGAAATATGGAGAGAAAGTAACAATGGAAACCCCAATAAAATGGATGTCATGGATGGGGATGAAACAAAAATTATTGATTGTAGAAAATGTTTAAGAAAAAGAACTTAACAAATGCACCAAAAAAGGAATGCCAGTGGGTCCTCCCCCAAGCAGGCTCATGCTTTTAGTGCCCTAACAAACCACAAACCAGAGAGTCCATAGGCTCTAGGAATGTCAATTGGAAGTAAGAGTTAAAAAATTACCCATAAGAAATTACCAAGGAAGAAAAATGCATCAACCAAGATACAGACTAATGATAAAACCAGCAATGAGGTGAGAAATGGAAAAGAAAGGTGGAGAGTAGCGAATGGAATGGAAACCCAAGGACAAGGTTATGTAAAGTCCCTTGTGTGTTTCATGGTTAATGTGATTGAGTAGAACTCATTCCAAATTCGGACTCAACAATCCTTATTCAGTGACCTCGCATCAACACATTTGACCAGCCCATCCCCTTGAAGTAACAAGAATGCCTCTACAAAAATTCACCACCATTTTGAGGAGAGTGAGATGGAGAACCAGGAAGTGAGAAAGGGCCTTAGTTAGATGGAACCTTCAGGCATGGATAACATGTCTTTCCAGTGCCATAACTAATGTGTGTAGCCCAATTACATTATTGTGTCTAAGGGGTGTGCTTTGAATTCTCACCCTTTTTCTTGCATGAGAACCACACCATGCAAAGACTTATTTTTATGAATTTAACTTTTGGTGATTAGAGAAATGGTTAGAATGGCAGAAAACCCAAAGAAAAAGCATCCAAGAACTCAAGAGAATAGCTAGTACAAATGCATCGAATCCCCTTGAAGTCACACCCTTTTCATCCTTTGAGTTTTTCCTTAGTCTGAGAAATACTCAACCACCACTTCGTTACAATTTTATTAGAGAAAAGGGACTGTATAGTTCCAAGCCAAGGAAGACCATAGGATTTTATGGATGTATGGATGACGTGGACTTATTTCCTGTTAATCAAAAGAACCATACCTTAATATCGACATCATACTTCAAAGGTAAAATCCAAACATTAGCAATCGATATAATATTATTCATACCATCATCATGAACACTTATTAGATGATGAACAAAACAAAATAAAATCACACAAAGAAATGGTAAAAATACGAATGATGGTGTAAAACAACAAACAAAAAACAAGAAAAAATTAATGAAATGTGCAAAACAAAAATGTGTAAAACAAAAACTTAGAAAGAATTGAGGGTCTTTAATGATTAGCAGAGGTGGCCATCTCCCCCATGACTGAATTGGAAGGAGGAGATCTAAAATAATGAGCAAGTTGCCCACTTACAGAGGTAGCATATGTTCTAACCATGTTAAACTCATGGAAGGGTTTTGTTTGTTGCACGTTGACTAATAGTCTCTTATCTGGGCTCTTAGGTTTATATATGGTCATGGCCCCTAAAGGAAAAGTTGCATAAACAATGTAAGGTCCTTCCCATAGTGTTTAAAATTTGGTACGTTGTGACACATGTGTGGGGTCCCCTAGTTGATACCTAACTTTCTTAATTTTTAGGTCATAACATTGTTTATTAAATGCCTTGCGCAACTCATTAGAAGATAGGGTAACTAATCGGTTTTTGTCTAGCAAGTTAAGAATCATCAACCTTTGTTTTTGTGCTGAATCAAGGTCAAAGTTGAGGTCACATGCTATGGCTAGTGTATGAAGCTCAGTTTGGATAGGGAGCATTGGGAGTTTTCCATACACTAACTCATAGGGAGAGTAGCCTATAGGGAGTTTCCACGTGGAGCGGTATGCCTAAAGAGAATCAATTCAATTTAGTGCTCCAACCTCGCCTATATTTGCTAATAGTTCTTGTCAGTATCTTGGAAATCTCTCTGTTGGTGACCACAGCTTGACCATTTGCTTGGGGGTGGTATGGTGTAGTCAATTTGTGCTCAACCCCTAAGCGTTACATTAACTTCTAGAAGTTTGCACCTGTAAAGTGTGTATCATTATTGGAGATAAGTGCACGTAGCACAATAAACCTATTGACAACTTGTTCTTGAACAAATCAAGCAGCTGCAGAGGATGTACAATCTTTAACAGCAGCTGTTTCAGCCCATTTTGTTAAGTAATTTATGGCAACTACGATGTAATATTTTCCATTGGACATTGACGTAATGGACCCCATGAAATCAATCCCCCAAATGTCAAAGGGTTCTAACGGTTGAATCCATTATTGTGGATCCTCCACTCTAGCAGTCATTCCCCCATCACATTGGCAGCACTCACAAGATTGGATGAAGTGATGGGTGTCCTAGAACAAGGTAGGCCAATAATACCTTGCAAGTAGGATCTTAATAGTTGTTCGTCTCCCAGCCTAATGACCCCCACAAGGGCCCTCATGAGCATCTTGGAGAACTCTTAGTTGATCTCTATCAGGAACACACCATCGAACCAAGCCATTGGGACATACTTTGTAAAGTTGTCCATTGATTTCCATAAAGTACTTGGCTTTGTGAAGAAACTATTGTTTCTTCTTAAGGTCTAACTCTTGTGGTGTTTGTTGGGTAGGGAGATAGGTCAGAATGCTACTGTACCAGTTTGTCTCTATTGGTGGTTGGTCATTCACTACACCAGCAAAGAGGAACTCATTAGGAAAGTAATCAAAAATAGGATACTCGTCCTCTTTGCTATCCCAGTGCAACTGAGATAAATGATCAGCAACTATGTTCTCGGTGCCTTTACGATCGATCATTGTTAGATCGAACTCTTGTAGGATTACCAACCATTGTGTAATACGAGGGCTTACCATTGGCTTATTCATGAGGAACCGAATTGCACTATGATTTGTGTGTATGAATACTTTGTACCCCAATACATAGTGCCTAAATTTTACTAGTGCAAACACTACAGCCATTAATTCTTTTTCTGTAGTAGTGTAGTTAAGTTGTGCACCAGCTATACTTCTACTTGCATAGTGGATGTAATAAGGGTATTTTTGATCATCTAATTGTGTAAGTACGACTCCTAAGGCATAGTTGGATGCATTAGTCATGACATGGAATGATTTGGACCAATCAGGCGCTTGTGAAATGGGTGTTTCTACCAACTTTTTCTTTAGAGTTTAGAATGCTAGTTCACATTCCCTAGTCCACTCGAAGGGTATGTCCTTTTTCGTTAGCTCTACCAATGGTTTGGCAATCTTCGAAAAGTTCTCTATGAATCTCCTATAGTAGCCAGTTTGTTCAAGGAATGACCAAATCTCTTTGACAGTTTCTAGTTGATGGGTGATTCCTTGGATGACTTTGATTTTTTTAGGGTCTACCTCTATCCCTGCATGCAAAATTTTATGCCCAAGTACTATTCCTTCTTGGACCATCAAATGGCTTTTTTGCCAATTGAGCCTTAGATTAGTTTCTACACACCATTTCAGCACTTGCTCCAATCGGTCCAAGGCTTGATCAAAACTTGCTTCATAGGTGGAGAAGTCATCCATAAAGACTTCCACACCATTTCCTATCTACTGCTAGAATATGCTTAAAACTAAGCATTGAAACATGGCAGGGGCATTGCATAAGCCAAACTGAATTTTTTTGTATGCAAACATTCCCCAAGGGCTGGTGAATGTAGTTTTGGCTTGGTCTTCTAGGGCTATTTGTATTTGGTTGTATTCGTTATAGCCATCTAGAAAACTATAATAGCAATGCCCTGTGATCATGTCTAAGACTTGGTCAGCAAATGGCAACGGAAAATGATCCTTGAATGTTGCCATGTTTAGTAGCCTAAAATCTATACACACCCTCCATTTGCCTCCCTTTTTAGGCACAATTACCAAGGAACTAACCCATTTGCTATTAGCAATGGGGTATATGAACCCAGCCTTTAGAAGTTGTTCGATTTCTTCTTTTACTACTTGCTTCAACTTTGGGTTCAATCACCTCTGTGGTTGTTTTTGAGGCTTTATGGAGGAGTCAGTGTAAATCCTATGTTGGCATATCCTAGGATCTATTCCAATTAATTCCAAATATGACCAGGTGAAGGCCTTTGACCACTTTTTTATCACCTTTAGTAGACTCTCTTTTTGTCGCGGAGCAAGTCTCGTGTTGATGATTACCAATTTTCCATTCTTAAGGAATGTGTATTCCATATCGATGGGCAATGGTTTTAGCTCTAGGGGCTCTTGTTTAAATTTCTTGGGAATTTCCAACTTCCCCCAGTTGATGTTTTCTAAGTCAGGACTAGGAAGTTAGTGATGGACTTTCTCTAATGCATCAATGCTATTTATATAAGCATAAGTCAAACCCTCAATTAGTTCCATGCATATAAGTGAGCTACTTTCTTGATCAGCTATCAACCACTAGGTGTCTTCTTGTCATGTGGTTGTTGCATATAGGCACCTTTGTATGTTGATTTTTTTTGTACATTGATTGCATGCAAGCAATGTTAAACTTTGCACAAGCCATTATCTCTACACGCAATTGCACCCTGTGTCACTATATGCGATGCATGGAACCTTCTTCTTCTCGATCTTTCTAAAAGTGTTTTTGTTAGGTATTTCTAGGGAAAGATCGCAGATACCTAGGTGTGCATCAATAGTTTAGCCATGCCCTTTCCATTATGATTGGGAAGTCCCCCTTACTATTATTCACTTGAATCACCAAGAAGTCAGCTGGATATGACCACCCACAAACAATGGTAAAAATGTCCTCCACCAATCCCAAGGGAATAGTAATGGACTAGCTGGCTAACTCTAAACAGAAATTGCTCTTTTTTAATGGAGGTAGGTTCCAGGTCTTATACATTTCTTGGGATATTAGGTTTTCACCGGAACCTAAATCCAAAAGAAATTTGCATGGCTCATTCCTAGCAATTTGTAGATATATTAGGGGGCTCCCAGGATCAAAGAATTTCCTGGGAAGGTGGCCAACCTTGATCCAATCAGTAACGTTATGTGTTAACATGACTATATGCGTTGAATATGGTGTTAAGTTCAAAGGGGGCTCTGAAGCTTTATTTGATCTAGAGACGTCCAAAGACTCAACCACTTGGGGTTGCAAAGGCATTATTGGACTATTGGTTCTAAAGAAAGCTCTCTTATTTGTACGATTGTTAGAACCAACAGTAGGTTGAGGATTCACAGCCCTTGTGGCATTGCGTTGCTGTGGTTGAGCAAGGAGTTCACCTTGCATTGCTGGAGCAGGTGGTAATGGAGCTATTGGTGGAAGAGATGTGGCCGAATTGGAAGGATGGTATACTTGGGAAATGTCACCCCTAGGAGAGGGAGTCCTATAGTACTCGCAATTTTGGTAGTGGTGTTGGGGTGTAACATAACCAACAGAGTCACGTGGAGAGATGGGATGCTACACGTAATATCCATACGGGTCAAGCTGCTAGTAAGGATATTGTTGTCTTGGCAGTGGCATTTCCCATGATTATGGGTGCTACCACTGTTGATGTTGCTCAATTGGTTATAGTGGAGTTCCACTTGGATAATACGTTAAAGGTTGGTGGAACTACCTTGGGTTACCTTGGGGATAAGGTAACCGTTGGGATGTTTGCTATTTGTTCAAATGTGGATTAAGTGCATACATCCTAGACTCCTGTAAATGTGAGATTACAAGGAAATATCCCTTAGGATGGTCATATTGACAGATCTCACACCCACTATCATCATCTATTTCTAAGTCCACAACCTCTTCAATAATAGAAACTTTACCCTTACCCTTGTTATGTGCATTTTCTGCTTCTCTCTTTTTTCTTTTATCATGATCACTACCTCGCTCCCTAGACTCCTCTACTACTTTGAGAACAGTTTGAAACATATTATCCAGGGAGTCCCACATTTGGTCTACCTTTGTCGATACTTCTAATGCTAACTTTTGAATAGGCAATGTTTTCCTATTCACCATTTCTTTGAGTGGTGACTCTTCCTCATCCTCACAAAATCTTACTCCCTTCTTTCGGAGGGAAGGATCTCGATTGTATTCTTTCACACTCCTCTCTTTTTCGTAGCTCACCTTCTTCCTTGGCTACTTGCTCTGGTAGCCTATGAATTTGATGGAATGTAAGCTTAGATAACCTCCCTTGGACATAAGTCCCAAGGGTTCTTCTCATTTTATGCCTAAGCCCATCTACAAGACGACCTAGTTAATCCTTCTACAAATAACCATGGCTAGGAAAATGATGTAAAAGTGCATAATAGCGACCCATGGTGGCATCCAAGGGTTCATGACTTCCTTTTTTCCATCCTTATATTTTCTTTCGCAAGTTAGACACCTGGGAGTATGTTTGGTAATTATCGTTGAACAATTCTAACATCATACTCCACCTACGAATGGATTCTAGTTCTAAGGACCGGTACCAGCTTTCAGCTTCTTTTATTAGTGTCCGTGGGAACAACTTAAGTTTTTTCCACTTTTTTTCTATGTTTTGCAAGGTACATGCACCATGAAATTCTTGTAAGTGATTTTGAGGATCAGTGTTATATCCCCCTTCAAATCGTGGGATGTTATTCATGTCTAACCTCTTGATCCTACTATCTTTTTGGTGCCTTTTTGGAACTCTCAAAGCCTCAGTAATATCTAGCATGCTTCATGTGGCGAGTAGGGGTTCATCTTGATCATCTTGTTCATAGTGTCTATGGTGCCTACGTGGTTTCCTACTCTCCCTTCTTCTATGGTGTGATTCCCTAGAGTGCCCTCATCCTCTATCTTGGTTGTCTCGTCTGTGACTTCCACTTTGTTTTCCCTTATCCTCATGATCTGTTACTTTATGGCTACATCTGAACATGGAAGGAGAGGGTGAAGAAAATGATGAAGGTGAAGAAGAAGGAGAATCACCCCCATGATGGTGTCTACTACCTTTTCTTTGGTGGTCTCTGCCATGATTGCAACTGCAATCCGAATGCCCACCTTTGTCATGGGTCTTTGTTCCTTTTTTATACACTTTGTGTCTATTGGTATCAACACCTAGGTTTTGGATGATGGAATGAAGGTTCTAATACACAACCACTTAGCCAAAGTCAATGGGAGGAACATCATTATGTGGGTGACTACCTAAGGTAGGTTCTTCACCCTCAATTTCGCTTAAAACATGGGGGGAAACCTTAGACCATTTTTTGTTCAAAGACTTATGGTGTCTCTCCTGTTGCAAATCCCTTTAACATTGTGCTTCAATAGGAAAACAGTCTCTTGAATCATAGTCTTGCACAATGTACTCAACGTGTAAGTGTTGCATGCCTATTCCCATGAGAGCACGAAGAAGCATACTTGGGACTAAATGGTCAGGAGGTAACACTATGTTACCTTCCAAGTTATGCCAATGCTGCTGTTCATCTTGGTGGAGAATAAAGGTGAAGTCGGGTACATATTCATTAGGATGAACATATACCACATGAAATTGTTAAGGAATTGGTGGATCAACATCATGTGTATCTTGCCGCCGATTGCTTCTTGTGTTAGTCCTAGGCGGTGAAGTGCTTTTGTGCGAAGAAGCAGATGTTTTTTCTTGTTTAGTGTGCACTGTACTATTATCTTTTTCTTAATCAACCCTAAGGGTTTGTTCCAATGATGTGAATGATTTCCTAAGTTCTACTTAGCGCACAAAAAAATAAGTCCCCAGCAATGGTGCCAATGATGAGTGGCAAGGTACCCCTATGCTCAACCATATGAATATGAGTGTTTCACACATGATCCAATTGAATTTCAAGGACTAAGTGCCTATGTGCCTGTATGGAACAATAACAGGTTGATTAATCATTGTCTTCCCAAACTTACTTGTATGTCACGATTGTATGGTTAAGTAAGCTTGAGGCATATGATTTTTATGGCTTTTATGTATTTTATATCATGTGCTAATAAGGAGGGGATAGAGAAATAACTAAGTAACTAATCTAATTTAACTATTCATTAACTATGTTCTAAATACTCCTAACACCACTATCTGTTCCCACTTGCCACACACATCTTGAATCAATGCAACGCTGCTGGGATTACCAAACGCTAATCGTTACTGGGTTACCAAGCGCTACATGCATGATCGAAGTTGTCATACTGAGTGTATTCAACTAAGAGAGTTGTAAGGTGAGAGAGTTCATTAATTAGCTAGGAAAGCATTAAATAATAATTAACACTAATTAATCTATTCTGTATGCTGCAAGGTTTATCATAAAGCTCGTCTTTATTACCGTACACAAAGTGTGCTCAGGTACACAATGCTCGAATAAAGATCTGTTCACTCTATGACTCCTACTACAGGCATGCAATAATAATTCTAACTCTAGAGGGAAAAAATGGCAAGAGTTTGGCTAAGCAACTAACTTCTAACTATCTGAACCAAGGGCACCACCTCTTATTTATAGATAAGGAGAAAGGCCGTGATATCGGGTATCCAATATTGCATGGTCGATTTGATATCGCGGACGCGATATCATGTATGCGATATCATGGTTCATCAGGAAGTATGAAGTCCCTTTTCATTAAGTAAAACTTTAAATAAAATTGTGACCTTGATAGTTTTTGGACTTGGAAAGGATTCAAGGGTTTGAACATGGTGTGACTTCAAGGGGACTCAATACTCTTTGTACACTTCTATCTACTTGGATGCATGAGTGTTTTCATGGATTTCTTACTCTTCCATGTTGACCAATAATAGGAAATCGAATAAGTCTTTGCATGGTGTGGTTCCCATCCAAAAAAAATGATGATGATGGAAATTTAAAGCACATCCCTTAAATAGAATAACGGGCTACAAGCATTGGTTATGAGACTAGAAAGACATGTTACCTATGCCTAAAGACCCCCTCTAACTAAGGTCCTTTCTAACTTTTTTCTTCTCTTTTCTTCTCTATGAGGAATGGTGATTGATATGTGGGAGCACTCTTATGTCTCAAGGGGATGGACTAGTCTTAGAGTGGCAATGAAAAGTCACTAAACATGGTTAGTTTTGGTCTAGACTACGAATGGATTTCATTAGGTCATTTAATGACAAAATTCATGAAGGAATTCATGTGGCCTTAATTGGAAACTTGATTCCACTTTCTGTCTCATCCATATATGCTTTCTATGACTTACCTCACTACCAATGTTCATGTCCTTGTTTGATGTGTTGGTTTGATGTGCCGGAATTCTTAGGTAGCTTCTTCTAGGTTTTCGTCCTTAACTTCCATAATCATTAATCACTTATGGGGCCCATAGACTCCTTAGGTTGAGGTTATGCAAGGGTAAAAAGGGCATGTGCCTACTATGGGGAAGACCCACTTGCATATCTCTTAGTTGGACTAGTTAGTTAAGTATCTCATCCTTAGACATTTCCACAATCCAGACCTTCATGCACATCATCTGATGCATCCAACTATGTGCTTCTTAAGGCAATTTCTTCAATGAACACATTCTCCACCCAATATTTCAATTTTTGAGCTTTCAAAGATCCTCTTTGATGATTCCATCAAATTCTTGGCTTTTCTAGAACTTCATGGACCTCACTTTTATTAGAAAACGCCATGTATTTTTTTTGAGAAATTCAAGTTGAAAAAATTTGTCTAAACCTTCATAAACAAGTACTCGTCAACAGACCCCCTACATATTCGAGACCTTGTATACAAGATCCCATCGACATAGTACAAAAATAGTGTATATATACATATCCACAATTCAAATTTTTCACATTTCCTTTCAAATTCCAGAGGATTTTTTGTAGTTTTTAGAGCCCAAAACCTTCTAGAAGCCATATCTTCCTAATCGTTTGTCCAAATCGCTACGTTCTTTGATCCTGTAGCTATTGAAGGTAAGCTCTTAGTTGTGGGGTTCACAAACCTAAAGTTTTTGATAGAAACTTTTTCTAAATGTTTATAACTCCAACAAAGGTTTCACAATGAGACCAACATGAAAACATCAAATTACAAAAGTTAAACCCTTCCAACTAGCTTTGGTAACACTTTGAACTTAAAAATTAATAAAAAAATAATAAAATAACCAACCTACCATGGTCCAACCTTAGCCTAAGTGTAACTAATTAACAAGATGAGGTATGAAAACACTATAAGTTACACATTATATATATTAATCCTTGGATGTGTTGTGACCATAGATGACACCAAAGTAAAGCACACACAGGAAGGAGGACCATCATAGCCATGGGATAAACAACTATGAATAGGAAGGAGCCAAGAACATGCCCAAGAACAAGAAGCAGTAGCCCATGCTACGAGACCTCTTAGAGAGAAGCCTGAAGTGGAATCTATTCATTAGATTTCAAAACAAGAAATCGCAACAAAGCAATCCCACTAAGATGAGGCACCAGCTCCACAAGAAAACCTTGAGGTAACCTTAATAGAAGCCTACCTCAAGTAGATCGAATCTAAGGAGGTTTAGAAAATCATGCTCCAAGAGTTGAATTTTGGCTCTTTCTTGGAGTAAGCATCTTAAGAAGTACAAGATCAACTAAAGACCTCTCCCATGTGGCCCATCATCACTTCCAATGAGGAATGGTACATGAGAGAGACGTTCTTATTCTAGAATAATAGGTAGGCTAGTTCAATGGTCAATATCAATGACATTTTAGTATCCTACTTGGTGCAGGCCATTTTAGAGGCACTTGGATTATTAGAAACTAGGTTAAATGTCATTGAGATTCCAATATAGGTAGACCTCAGCATCATGAAAGAATGGACACAATGGTGTTATGGTGTCAACCATAAGGAGTTCGATTCACTCACACTAGTAAAGAGAATCTACTACAAGATTGTAGCCTTTCAACTTAATCTAACGATGAGGCCAAGTAAGATCACTACTTGTGCATGTGTTGTTCTAAGTAGTAGATTCCCTATCAACCTTTCACAACTAATCTATCTTATGATAGAAAAGCACTTCATGGAGAATGAATGTGAAAGAAAGGCACTTCCCTTTCCATGCCTCATCAGAAAACTATGTCAAAGGGGAGGAATAACTTGCTATACAAAGGACAAAGTCTGACATGCTCCATCTACTAATTGGATAGAGATTATGAAGGATAAAGTCCTTGCAAAAGTCATTCAAGAAGAGGAGTAGCAACCACTACCTCCACCACCCACTCAAAAAATAGTGCCAGATGTTGCTACAACTTCTCAATGGTTATGTGAATTCTGAGAATGGCTCTTGAGTGAGCAAGAGCAAACAGTAGAAATGAATGGTGGTGATCTATCTATGCACTAGCTAGAAATGAGTCATTTTAATGAAGTGGCTTGAACACTTAGCCAGATGGAGGAAGGTGGACCAATCTTTTCAGCCCAAAGAATGTAGTTGCCTACAAGATCGAATCCTAGCACCCAAGAGGTAACAATATCCCTCTTGCAATAGTAGAAATTCTCAAAAATCTTTGGGAACATCACTCCTTTTTCAATATGCTTGGAGGAGGGCAAGGGAGCAACAATTTTGATGATGCAACACTAGGGGCAGGAGACAGCAGCAAAGGTGGTTGTTAATAGAATTGCTAAAACTCTAAACTCACCTACAACATCTATACCAAATGTCTCTACGCTTAAAGATGTGTAGACATCTACAAGAATAGTAAGATGCAAGTTGAGCGTAGCATAACATGAATAATCGCTAGACCAACTAGTGGGAACCAAGTAACCAATTCTAAACGTTTTCAACCTTTCAGACAACATAACTGCAACCCAGTTCGAGCTACTAGAAGCAAGGAGCAAGAACATCATTTTGGAGGGGCAACTTGAAATAGCAAAAGAGCTAAATGAGAGCTTGGCTATGAAGGTTTCCAAACTAAGAGCTCATATTACTAGCCCTGCATTTCTCAACCCAACACTGATAAAGGATGAAGCACTTGAATAGCTTCACATAAGATTAAAAGAGGTTGAGGGTGCCATGGAGACAATGGTATTCTATCAATCCTTGGCAAAGGTGACTCAACATAAAATTTAGAAGGCCTTGGATCAAACCCACTAGAAGAATGTATAGTTGACTGTAGAGAATCATCACCTATAGAATGTAGATTTGTAAAAACAATAGATGGTAGATTTCATCCATCAATAGTAGGAGTAGCTAGCTAGAGTAAACACTAAGCAGAGAAGGTAGGAAATAGAAAATAGAAACCTCTTCATGGAGGAGGTCTGTCATCTTTGCAAAAAGACTGTAATAGAAGTAGCCACTTGGAAATTAGAGGCTCTCAAATTTAAGAGAGTCAAAATCACTATAGAGATAAGATTGGTCTCTAGAAAGAAGTTAATGAAAAATACATCCAGTTGACAAAGGTGAAAGTAAATGAGATCCTCCAACAACTTTAGCAAGGAAGAGAGGTGTGGAAACCTATCATATAAGGGATGGCTGCCTACAAGAAAGAGGAGATCTTCATGAAGGAGTTGTAGATCAAGGAGATGATAGAATACATGAAGCTTGCCAATCTCCAATATGCAAATCTAACTATGCTAATTGTTGGGCAACCATGGTCTGAATTGGAGAAATAAGTGGCCCACTCATACTTATTGTACGAGGCAAAGTTCAAGAACATTAAGGACACCAAGTTGAAGCTTGCAATGGTAAACACGAAACTCAAGGTTCTCAAGGCAAAGTTCACTAATCAAAGATCAACTACCAAAAACCTGACCAAGAGGATGAATAACTACCAAGAGCTGCAAAAAGCACTTAGAGTGTTCAATATTGAACATAAACAATTTGCTACCTGGTTTGTCAATGTGAAGGAGCTATTCCTAGTAATGCCCTATCCATGGAATATCCCCACTCCAACCCATAATGGTGATGTTGCATGGACTATGAATGATCCTCGAAGTAAGGAGAAAAAGATGAAGATATTATTTGATGTTTTTCACCTTCCATTGGACGTGGTACCTATAGTAGGATAGCCATAGCCACCTTAACCACTACGTGCATCCAAAGTTGGAGAAGGCCCTTTAGAACCTCAGGAACCTTAATTGCCTATGACCATCTGATCTTTTCAACAGTCTTCACACTGTCAAAGGGTGTGTTGTCCAATTTTTTTCATTCATGTTCTAGTGTTCAATTTTTTTGTCATGAACACCACAATTTTGTAATTAATGTTGATCCACACACTTGGGCACTTAGTTTTGTTTTGTTGTGTCGTGTGTCAGTCAATAATCCCATACCTTTCCAATTTTGTAAAGAACTCGAGGTGAGCTTTCATTTAGTTGTGGGGGTATGATGAAGTGTCTTTGGTAGGTTGCGTTGATAGGATGCATCCCATCAACATAGGGTTTCCCACGTTGATGTGTACTCATCAATGTGACACCCTAGTAGGTCTATAAATATGACACCCTAGCCATATTAATGGGTGTTAGAATTTTAGTTACTAGCAAAATTCATGCATTTTGTTTCTATAAGAGATAGAATAATTTTCTAAGTCTTTGTAGTAAGAGTTAATGAGTGTACAGATCTTTATTCGAGCACTATTATATCTTAGCATCACAGTGTGTGCGGTAATAAAGATGAGCTTTTTGATAAACCTTGCAACACTTGGACTAGCTTAATGATTTATTTATGCATTTATTATTTCCATTAATTAAGTGATTAATTGAGCTAGAATGATTAATACTTTAATTGATTAATTAATTAAGCTACATAGACTAGCATACATAAGTACGACTACTTTGAGCATACATATAACACTTGGTAATCCTAGTAGCACTTAACGCTTGGTCACCCAACAGTGTTGTACATGCTTAGGATGTGTATGAAAAGTGGGACTGGATGCTTATGTTAGCATAGTTAGTTAGTAATTAGTAATTAAATTAGTTCAATTAGTTAATCAATTTATTCTCGATCTATTACCCACCTTAGGTGAACAAATATAAAATAATAAAAATCACATGCCTTAATTATGCTTAACCATAAAATCGAGCCTCACAAGTGTAGTTGGGAAGATAATGATCATTCCATGATTAGATTCACATTCTAGATTGAATCCTGTATATGAGAACACTAGGAATCCATGGAATTCCACCAAATCATGCATTAATGCCTTAGTGATTCATATGATTAGGCGTACGTGTACCTAATCATTCATTAATGCAATTGTCCCTTTGATGCCTTTGGGATATTTGAACTGCCTTCCTAATCTATGTTAGGCCCCTAGTAGCCAACAAGGGTTCATTTGTACCAAACACATCATGGTGAAAATCTATATTTTTATTCATATGATTATGATGATCTTGTCTATGCTGATTTTGATATCTTTGATTTTTCCCTTGGGTTCAATTTCTATCTTTATCTTGACCCCATAGTGGAGCTCTATCTCTATACCTATGTTCATCTTCATCAAAACTAGATGTTGAAGAGGAAAAAAAAATATGGTGAACTGGGAGAATCACCATGGCTCCTATATCTTCCCCCATGGTCCCTTGATCTATTTTTTCTAGGTTTAGATGAGGTCCTAGGCCTTGAGGCCCTCCTTATTCTAGAACTTTCTTATCTCCTCTAAGATTTTCTATACCAATTTAACGTAGTCCTTGTGTGTAGTAAGGGTGGAAATGAGCATATGAAACCCCTACTTGAGGTTGTTCATTCCAATTCTCTTTAGTATAGAACCTATCATTTCTCCTACCAGTGTTTTCATCATATGATGTATTATTGGCCCTATGTGAAGAAGACATGATTTTGTGTGATAATGTGTGTGACTTAAAATATTAATATTTTCTAAGAGATAAATCATCAATACTTTTATAGTGATCGTGTCTAAGATAACTAATCTAGATAACTAGCACAATCCCCAGCAATGGCACTAATGATGAGCAATGGGTACCCCTACGCCCAACCATACAAATCACAAGTGTTCATGCATGAACTAGTCAAATTCTGTGGATGGGACCACTTATGCATCTAGATCATTAAGCATTGATCGCAATTTGCTATCTTCCACTTAGACTAGTGGTAGCTTTGTCACATATGGTTTAGTCCAAAGTAAGGCATATGATTATTAATGTTGTTTTGGCCTTATGCCACTCCTAACGATAATAAAGAAATTAATTATTTAGTTTAATTAACAACAGGAAGATAAATGCTAAACTAGCCTACAGGTGATGAGTGTTCATTCCCAACTTATTGTACACATCTTAAACACACATATCCACTACTAAGATTTCCAAGTGTTATGCTCCTAGGCAGATCAAGGAATAACGTTGCTTACTTACCAAGCGAATACATGTTTACGCTTAAAATTGGTTGCACTCATTTTGCCAATTCATTAATGTGCATGAAAATGTAAATATTAACTAAGTACATGAAACATAAATATTAACTAAGTACATGTAAGGCAAACTTGCATGAAAAGTAAATCTATGCTATTCCAAGTGCTACAAAGTTTATTAAGAAAGCTCATCTCTTTTGTCATTCACATTGAAGTGTCCAAGTGCATCAATGCTCGAATAAAGATTCGTACACTCCTCAGCTACTACTGTGAGCACTTAGAAACATTCTAAGTGCTATGAAATAAAACTCCAAGAACCTAGCTACACTACTAACTTCACAATGTCATAAATGTGGATGTAGCATGCATTTATATAGGTGATAGAAGACATAGTTTTGACGTGTACGTGTCAAACCCTAGGTTGATAGGATCGCGTCGTTGGGATCTCATCAATGTAGCCAAAGAATGATGACTCATCACATGTTAAATTAGAAGGCTCACATCATTATTGCTATTGACTACTACACCAAGTGGGCCAAAGTTGTAGTAGTATCAGATTGTACATTCATCACTATAGCATAGTTTGTATAACAATAGGTGATAAACATGTTTGGTGTTCCAAGAGCACTCATTTCAAATAATGAAACCCATTGCATATGAACTACCTTTCAGAAGCTCATGCAATACTTGGGGGTATAACATAAACTCATAACCCCCTATAATTCCTAAGCTAATGGTTAAGTCAATGTTACAAATAGGGAGATCACTAGGATCTTAACATGAACAATTAGTAGATATAGGAAGGACTAGAGTACTAAACTTAACGATGCTCTTTAGGCATATCAATCAACTTGGAAACTTCCTATATGCTACTCTCCCTATGAGTTGATGTACGAAAAATTACCCAAACTTTCAATCCAATCTAAACTCCATACACTTACAACAACATGTGAGCTTAACCTCAACATCAATCTAGCACAAAAAGAACAACTAATGATGCTTAATATGCTAGACGAGAACTAACAAGTAGACCTAATGATGAAAGTTTGCACAAGGCACATTTTAAACAATGTCATCATGCATGGATAAGAAGAGTCAAATTTCAACTAGGTGATAAGGCTCTTTATTGGAATCCCATGCATGTACCACAATGCACTAAATTCTAAACATTATGGAAAGGACCTTATATCATATATGCAACTTTTCCTTCTAGAGCCATGACCATCTACCATTCATTAAGCCCTCACAAATGTTTGTTAGTCAACATGTAACAAGTTAAGCTATTCATGAAATCCAAAGTAACCAACAACAACAATACCTCTACACTAGAAAAGGTTCACTTTATTTTTTAGATCTCCTTCTCTTAACATAGTCATGGGAGAGATGACCATCCAAACTTACTAGATTCACCAATTTTTCACCTTTTTATTTTACACAATTCTTTATATGCGTCTACTTTATTGTATATTTTCTTATTTATTTTATATATCTTTTATTTTCTTTTTGTTCTTATTTTTAATTAATTTTGTATATTTTATTGAAAATAGTAGAGTTTAATTATTACTACTACAACTCTTGAAGTAAAAAGTGAAAGCTAAAAACTTTATGATTGATTAAACAAATGATCATTTTTATCTTTGGTTATGTAATCTACAAATAGTTTGTTAATTTTCTAGTGGTATCATGACATCCATCCTTTCCATCTATTTCATAAGATATTAGTATCCTAGAAGCACAAGGTTCTTTCAAATTAAACCTTAATAAGTAATCAATGATCTTGGTACTCAACGAACTAGGAAAGGACCAAGTGGAAATGGAGCAGGGTATGACCTCAAGGGAATTTTCTGGTTTCTCTGAGCATTTATCTTAAGATTCTATGATACCCAACTAATATACCATCACTCCTATAGATGATCATACAAGGAAGCATATCTTTGCATGATGTGGTTGCCATGAAAAAAGAATAAATAAACACAAGAATTCAAAGCATAATCCTTAGACTAAATAATGGATTACAAGCACTGGTTATAGGGCTGGAAAGACATGTTACCCATGCCTAAAGGCACCTCTTTAACTAAGGCCCTATCTACTTCTTTTTTCTTCTTCCCTTGTAGAGATGGTTGTCCTTTGTTGTCCTAGACTTTCGATCAATACAAGGAGGGCATTTGTTAATGTAAGGTTCTAAACTAGGGATGGACTTGGTCTTAACTTGAAATGAATTGGGATCAAACCATCTTAATCTTAAATTCCACAAAGAATCTTGTGTAACTAGGATGCTGATACTCTCTTCCACATACTTTCTTTCTACCATTTATTCATCCATGATTTATTACCTCACTATCTTATGTCATGGAAAATTGTTCAATTCTATTGTTAGATCATATAAACCTTAAAAAATTATTTCCAATCGTGGAATTTAACTTAACTTGACCATTCATCATCCTTGAGGCCCATGGACTCCTTGTGATGAGGTAATACAAGGGCATTACAACATATGCATGCATTAGGAAGGACCCACTTACATTCCTTTTGTTTACCTCAAGTTAAATTTCCTACCATGGGCCATTGGTTTGGTCCTTCATTTGACTTACATCAAAAACATCTAGTTTTGCTTTATTTGACATCACACTTTCATCCAAACTCCACTCCAATCACTTCTCCTCAAACTAAATCTACCCTCTTCTATGTTGTTGACATTATTCTCTAACATTTTGGCTTCCATTGGGCACTTGTTTCATCCTAAAAACTCATTCAAAGTTCCTCCATTTCCTAAAGTGCAAAATAGCTACGTATAACTATGTCGACACAATAGGATAAGTTAATGTAGCCCCATGGATGCATCCATGTTGATGCATAGCAAAAATAGTATAAATATTTATGAAACCTAGCTCATTTTACATCATTTTTCCACAAAGCAAGAGGAGCTTTTGCATTTTTCAAAGTCCAAGCACCTTCTAATCCTCCTAACCTACAAACTGCTACTTTGTTTTCACTCATTTCTCTATCCTTGCGCTACTAAAGGTAAGCTTTACATCATGGGGGACATAAATCTTTGGTTTCTCACAAAACATTTTTCATAATTTTTCTAACTCTCCATGGTCAACCCATTAAAATAATATTAAATTACCTACTATAAGGGGTTGACCTAATAAACAAACTTTGATAGCTAAATAATAAAATAATACATTTAGGTAAAGATCAAAAACAAGCACTTAATTGATCAACTCCTAACATTTTATGATTAAAAATAACCTAATTTGATAAAGAAAGGTATCCAAATAACTAAAGGTTATAAACTAAAAGCTAATCATGGGTTACATTTGTGATCACAAATGGCATCAAAATGAGGACCATAAGCAGAAGAGCCTTTGTAGACCAAAGAAAAGTGATCCCAAGGAGGAAGAGGACAACAATAGTAATAACCATAGTAGCCTTGAAACACATCAAAAAAAAATTAATATTGCAAACAAAAAGCTTGGTAGCTAAATTCTCATCATGTAATTTGATCGAATTCAAGAGAAAAAACAATTGCCTTATTTTTCCATTAAAAATGCTACTCTATGACCTTGTTTTAGCCAAATTCTAGACCATTTAAAACATGTAAAATAAAATTCATGGCCCACAAGCTATGAGTTTTATTATGCCAACATATTAGTGCTAAAATTCATGGATCATTTCCAAATCTTTTTGGCACATCTTTTGGAAAAGAGATTACTTCGCAATAACAAGAGCAATAAAGACCTTTTTAGCAATAGAGCATAGATTGTTACATATTTTCATAGCCTTTCACAACCTTTTTTAGCATTGATCACTAAGTGTAGTAGAACTTGTGATAGCATTTATTGTAGTACAGATTGATTGAGAGACTAGTGTAGATTCAAGTGTAGAACACACCCTACATCTTATACCAGCTTTCAAAGATATTTTTATATTCTTAGGCTTTTAAAGGCAATGATCTATACTCTCCACACTTTTTTTTATCAATATTCTTTAAAGTATTAAATACAAAGCTTTGTAGTTATTTTGCTTACCATATTTTTTCACATTTCATACATATCTTATGTCGTTCTTAGTCTAGTGCTGTATCATTTGTTCATATGTTTTTACTCATTTATGTTTATCACACCTAGTAATAGATTTTCTAAGTCCTTAGGTGGTCAGCAAGACTACCTAAGACATCTCAAATCCTTTCAAGGCCTATAAGTTCTTTGGTTGAAACTGTCTTGGATAGATCCTCTCGATTTTCCAGCACCAATTTTTTTGTTGTTATAGTTTTCCATTGGTAGAAGGAGGGCCTTCACCTAACTTCTTCATAAAAAATTCATCTACAAAAAATACTTTCTATTTGTTTCTATCTTACATAGCATTATTTGGAAAAAAAATTATTTTTGGGTTTCCAGTAATCCAACATTTTACACCATAGCTAGTTTTCACAATTATAGTTACAAAATTAATTAAAAATTACTTTTGCTATTTTTACCATTACAATGCATAGAATTATGCTTGTTCCCTACTTTTTTAAAAGCTTAGAAAAAATTTTTCATAGTCGTAGTACATAGCATTTTCCTTGCTCCCTACATTTGTAGTTTTTCAAGTTTTTTTTGGTTCTTTGCCTTTGCAATTGCACAAAAAGTTTTTCTCATATACGCTAGAGCCTTTTTCCATTTTTCCCAGTGTTGTCTAAATACACTAGAAAAATTATCATTGTAGTTGTAGGTGCAGTTCACTTTATTTTTCCTCACTTTACTTATAGCATAACATGTTAGCCAAATATGCTATACTTATTCATTCTACAATCTTATACACTATAGTTTCATATGTTGTAGTTTTGTATGCTACAATTTCATATGCTGTAATATTATATACTACAAGCTACATATGCTATAAGTTTTATATGCTATAAGGTTATACACTACAAGCCATAACTTGCCTAAAACATTAAAGCCTTTATCCCATTTTGTCAATTGCTTATCTTGTACAATTTATGCCTTTTGTGTTAACTATTCTACCACATAACATCGTTGCCATGGCCATGAACTAGAAATTCACTTGCATCTATGACCCTAAGGACCCCAGTCGTAATGGAGCATAGGTAGTTCCTTAGGCTTCTAGGATGTAATGTTGTGCATGCCAACATCACCAAAGAATACTACAAATTTATTTGTGAAAAAATCTAGGCTAACCTATCCATCCCATGCAAGGCGTTAGACTCCAATTGTGAATTCAAGTATGTTCATAAGAACAAGAAGAAATATATCACTTCCCCATATGACAAAATTGAGCTTTCAAAAATCTATGTTAATCTATTAGCCTAATTAGTTGATGGAGATGAGGAGGTTATGGAAAATGAATAAGCAAGTTTGGAACATTATCAAGGAGATTCATATGAGTTTTGGGGTTACTACAAGGATGAGGCTCATGTTGAGGAACCCTTGCAATCCTCCATCCTTGATTTATTTGTAAAAAACCCATTATACTCCTTACCCATAATAAGCTAAATAATGTCCATAACCCCTTTGAATCAAACTTCACAACTAGCTTCCCAGGTCTTGTCCTGCAACACAACCTTGTTCCACATGGTTACCACTAATAGTCTCTTCCATGTTACATTCATTTACCATCTTAGTGGATCCTTCTTCAGAATCTCAAGTCCCACAAGCCTCCTACCAACCCTTTGTGCCCTTCATCTTACAAATTCTTGTTCAAATGTTATTTTCCTTATTTATTCCTGCTACAATAGTAGCCACATGATCTTTCCAACCTATGCCATAGCCTGTTGCATGACCTTAAGCTATTCAACCACCCATTCAACCAGTGGTACAACCAAAACAGCCTACAAGAGCACCCTAGAGCCTAGATCAAGCCTTTTAGCTAATCCAAAGCCTTACCAATAAACTGAAAAAGCTTGAGGCCAACACTACTTAGATAGTAAAAGTCATTAACTTTTATCAAGGTGACCCTATTAGTCCTATTATCCCATAGATAACTCTTCATGTAGTTGTCCCCATCCCTCACTTCACCAAATATAATGATGAAGGTGATCCTAATAGTTATCTCATTATCTTCTATTTGAAATGCCTCTTGCTAGAAGCTTGACCTCACACTATGCTTTGTGTCTTTCCTATGTCTTTATCAAGAAAAGCTATTAACTACTATCGAACCTTACCAAGGATTTCTATCTCCTCTCTTAAAGACTTAATAGCTTAGCTTGTCAATAGTTTCAAAGATAGCCTAAAGCTTGATACAACATTAGAAAAACTCATGAGAGTGAGACAAGGGTCACTTGAACCAGTGCAAAGGTTTATTCAAATATGGAATGTAACACTTGATGAAATTTTAAAGCCCATCTCTAAAATCCACTTGTTAGCCATTTTCAAGGGGGTGGTCAATGACTTTATCAAATCAATATTATATTACTTAGAACCCTAGTCATTAAGCTAAGAATTTTTGCAAATTAAGAACATTAAAGAGGCATTTGAAGCTAGAAACAATCTTGTTGACATCACATATAAGAACCAACATACCAAAAGGAACAAGCATAAGGGCAAACAACCCCATGCAACCATGGCCATAGTGACCGTAGAACCAAAACTGACACAAGGACCAAACACAACACAACCTAAATTCCCTACAACTACTACTCAACCATCAACTCCCGATGCTTCCACTTGCAACCTACCAAAGCCCAACTTTGAAAAAAAAGACTAGTCTAAGTACAAAAAATTGCCCATGAAACCATCAAAGCTCCTTGACTAGTTGCTCAAAAGTAATCATATCCAACATAAATAACTATCTAAGAATGCTTGTAAGAGGTATGATTGTCTTTGTGAAATCACTAGGGATCCTATAATACCCACAAAAGATTATCCCTCTATGCCGAAGTACTTCAAATTGGACAGATTCTAACACTATCATCAGATTCCTAGCGATGATATTGATTTATCCTTAACCTTAAAAGATGATTTACAAAAATGATAGATAGTGGGGAATTAGTCCTAGATGCATCCAATCCTATTATGTCACAAAACCAATCCATGCAGGTATACAAGGATCGTCTTAATGCTAGTAACAATCCATTCATCATAGTCATGTTCAATGATCATGATAAGTCCAAAGCTACAAGGGAGCTATTTGTGGTTTGGGTACCTCCTTGTGATGAAAGGACTTCAAGTTCTTCAAGTTCAAGAACTCCTTTTGTTATAAGGATACCACCACCTACACCTCCCAAAGAACCATTTATCATGAGATTTTTCCTTTCCTCCATCGATAAACCTGTAGCCCAAGTTGACCAGTGTCCTTCCATGGTAGCTAATGCTTCAATCTCTTCTCAACCAAACAATAAGAAATCACCCCCAAAACAATGTAAGAAGCCAACTCCTAAGCCTAAGGCCAAAGACATCAATCAACCAAAAGTTTGGAAGGAAGTAAGTCCACTAAAGCCTACTCCAATTTTAGCCATACCCATGAACTCCAATGCTAAACTTGTATCAACTAGCCAACATAGGAAGAAAAATTAAAAACAAGAAAAAGGTAAGGAACCAAAACACCACACATTGAAACATGAGGTCAAAATCCTAAGTAGAATAATGGAAGTCAAAGCTAACAAAACTGAGAAATCATCCAACAACGATAAAGACTTCCTCACTACCATGGAGCAAGTTAATCTCTCATTAAAATAGAAAAACACTTCTTTGAGTTTGTATGACTTGGTTATGACCTCCCTTGCCCACCATGAAGCCTTGGTCAAGATGTTAACTTTAATTCCTATAGGTGAGGACATCCCAACCACAGAATAGTCTATCCACTCAATAATAATATCACCCTTACCTAAGGAAGAAACAAAGCCAACCATCTTAACATTTCATGACAACAAGATGAAGATTAACTAGTAGAGTGGCGAAGTATTAAGATCTCCCCTTGTCATAATGATCAGAGTTAGTCAATACAAAGTGCATTGGATACATGTTGATGATAGAGTAGCTACATATGTAATCCCCCTACCCATCATATAATACCTAGGCTTGGTTGAAAACATTCATGACACCTTCACTTCTATGCTTAAATTGTTTAACAAGTCACGTGCAGCAATGAAAGGGTCCATCTTGTTAGACCTCATGGTTGGAAAATAATTTTCCACATTTTCTGATTTCCTAGTTATTGAAGAAACACTAGGGTTCAACTTAATCCTAGAAAGACCATGGTTGGTCAAGTTGCAAGTAGGTTTCTTCCCTGATCCACCAAGAGATTCATCTACCTTATGAGGGAGGTGAAAGCATTATTCAAACAGACAGCATAGTCCCCTTGTCCATTAACAATGTTGACATAGAATAATGATCCAAGGTGGAGTTTTAAGAAGGAACTCCCATAGCTCAAAAGGAAGCCAAAAACCATAATGAATCTAACTAAGCCAAAGCCAACAACACTGGGGTCATGAATGAACTATTGGAAGAGCTCCCATTTAGTATCATGAGCGAAAGGAATAGGGAATACAAGATTGTGCAAGAAAAACCTTATAAATTTCTTAATCTATCAAAGATTAGAAAACAACTACACGATTAATATGTTGCCTATTTTCTTTCCCTTATACATACGAAGTGGTCATTTAATTAGTAGCCTTGTTTGTAATTTTTACTTACACTTTTACATTTTGTCTTACGATTTTTGCTTTATTACACCATGTTTGTCTACTTGTTAGGTAGCTTTATTTTATGTTTTTACACTAATTCATATCTTATTTGTATTTTTACATAAAAATAAAAAACAATAGAAAAATGTAAAAATATAAAACATAAAAACCAAAAAAAATTCAAAACATAAAAATTAAAAATAGTGGCTAAGATCAATTTTAAAACAAAACCAAGAAGTGACATGTAATATAATTGAAAACAAAATAGTAGCCATGGTCACATTATGTGACAAATAACAAAAAAAATATAACAATAACCATAGTTACACTATGCAATAGGTAACAACAAAAACAAAAATTAATACATAGTCTCTGAGGCTATGATATCTAACTAAAACAATAATAGCAATGTAGCCAAAATTAGAAAATATGACAAATTTAATAGCAGCCAACTAAGTCATAGGGGGATGATGAGTGGTGAGGTACCCTCTACACCCAACCATACGAATCACAAGCATTCACGTACGATTCAGTCAAATTTTGTGGATGGGACTAGTTGTGGCATCTAGATCGTTATGTCATGATTGCAGTTCACTGTCTTCCCACTTGAACTAGTGGTAGCTTTATCATGTATGGTTTAGTCCAGAGTGAGGCATATGATTCATGATGTTTTTTTGACCTTATGCTACTCCTAACAATAATAAAGAAATCATTTTTTTAAACTAATTAACAATGGAAAGTAAACTCTAAACTAGCCTACGGGCAATGAATGTCAGTTCCTAGCTTGTCGTACACATCTTGAACCCACGTATCGACTATTGGGATTACCAAGCACTATGCTATTGGGCAAACCAAACAATAATGTTGCCAGGATTACCAAGTGAATACATGTTTATGCTTGAAACTAGTCACGCTCATTTTGCCAATTATTTAACATGCATGGAAACATAAATATTAACTAAGTACATGGAATAAATTGCATTAAAAGTAAATTTAATCTAAGTCAAAGTATTACAATAAATAAGAATCAATCTCAATCTTATTGCTCATTCATGGAACGTATCTAGGTACACTGCCAGTTGAATAAGATGTTGTACAACTAACTTAGATCCACACTATGGGTACTCACTGAAAGTTCTCTAAGATTACGAAATAAAACTGCAAGAGTTCGACTAGTTTATTAACCAAAGAATTACATAAACATAGCTGTGAACATGTATTTATAGATTTTATTACTAGGCTATGTCAATGGGACCTCATCGATGCATGAAATGATGCATTGACAGGGCTACGTCGATGGGGCCCAATCAACGAGGTAGCCTTGTTATCGGGACCTTGTTATCAGGGCCTTGTTATTAGGGCTAAGATATTGAAGCCAACCAAAAAGATAACTTTTTATTAGATATTTCACCCGATTGATGATTCATCAATGGAGGAGGATTATTACTAACATCATCGCCATCATCACTTAGGGCCTGTAAGCAATAAAAACATGCAACCATCAATAACCATAGTAGCCATAAACATAACCATACAACAACAAAAAAGACCATGACAAAAAAACATAAAACAAAAAATATATATAACATGAAGCTTAAAAAAAATCTTACAAATCTCAAAAGATTTAGGAGTAATATCCTTAGGAGGGAATATTTAGATACCCTTCTCCAACCTATGAAGAATCTATTGTTCACTCATGTTGACCCAATCGATATCTCCTAGAGCTACTCCTACCAAGATTTTTCCCTTCTTTACATCTGTCCACTTAAGAAGAGCATGGGAAAAGGTAGCTGTGGAAGTTTCCCTAGATGCAGTAGTGATCTTAGAATCATGGGAATTAATAGCCATAACTAACTCCTTGAACCTATTAAAGATGTCTCTTGCACTTATGACTTGCACAAATAACTCATATTTCTATTATTTCATAGTTGCATCATGCCATGATTTCATACATTTTTCCTTTTCCACATTGTACAATCTCCTATGTGCCTTCTACTTCTTTTCCCACATTAACACCCAAGTGTAGCAGTCTCACCACTCCTTGATCTTGTAGACCTTCATCTCTAGCTGCATGTGCTTCTTCACATTGCTCCTAACTAGAGAAACTTTTCCCTAAATGACATTCCAATAATGAGACCACTCAATCTCCTTTGTGTGTAAGGAATCCCTATTCACCACATGAGCCTCTATGAACTTCTTGTGATCTCTGTGACTTCTAACTTCATTCATCAAACATGTTTTGCTCTTTCAATGCCATAACTTGTTCTCATAAGAACTTATTCAAACATTGGAATTCCCAAAACATTTTTGCACATGATGCAACACATTGTGTGACCTCATCATATAATCTCTATGGATCATTTTCCAGATTGGGTGCTAGTGCAAGAAACTCATCAAACTTAAAATCCTGCAAAAAATTCCACTTCACCTTGGAAACTGTAACACAAAAATCATAAAAACATAAAAATATTAAAATCAAAATAAAAAATATTGCAAAACAAAAATATTCTATTTTTTCTTACCAACATCAAAAGCTAGCTGCTACAACCTATCAACCATGTCATTCATCTTGCCCTTCATAAATTCCATCTTGCTTGGTGTCTCCATCCAAGGTTTTGAGCAGAATGTGGATGTTTTTGGAGGAATTTCATACCCTACAATAGCCATAACCATCAACATCATTTACAACAAAAATATACAAAAATCTAAAACAAAATTAAAATAAATAACATCGAAGGTTACCAAGAAGATCATGGAATAAGTTCATTAGAGGGTTTCCTTTTGAAGGAAAATCACCTAAGATGGAATCTAAGACATCTTATGCTTTCTTGCATGCCCTTTCCTCTTCTTCTTGGTATCATTGCTTCTCCTCTATAGCAACCTTGATACCCAATTCCTATTTCTTGCCTACAACCAAATTAAAGCCAAAAAATAAAGTAAAATTAGCTAACATATTTTATCAACAAAATATAATAAAAGATAATAGTAAAAATAAAAAAATAATTAAATAATTAAAATTATTTAAAAACATATATATATATCATCAATAGCTTGAGTATCATTGTTAAGCCTAATCAACTATTTCCTAGGTGTCTGCTGGCTATGAACTATGATATTTTTTTCAACTTGTGGTCTTTTCATCTTTTCTCTAGCAGCACCATCTACTTCTACATGTGATATTTTTCCTCTTTCTACCTTACCACATGTTTCACGAGACTCCATGCTCATGATGTCAAAGAAATAACCATGTAGAACAATACAATTCTTAGTGGTAATGGTTGACTCTCCTACATCCTCCACGAGAGGGTCTTGGACTCATCACATGAGTATCGTGCTTAGCCCAAGGCTTGGAAAGTTGGGGGACATCACATGCCATCCATGTTCCATCTCTTTTAATAGCTAGAAACTTTGCAAACCTTCTAAGATATGCACCAAAAAACGTAAAATGCATGTGATATATGGAATCAAGGTTCTTACGAAGTTTTTCCACTTCATCTCTTAAACCAGTGACCAAAAAAGGTAGCCTAATCAAACCTAGTTCCATCAATCAAAATCTTTTTCATGGTCCAATCCTATTGAACTCCTATGATTTTTTCCTACGAAAATAGCATAGGAAAGACTCCAAAGTAGAAAAGAGGATATGACTCATTTGCCTCTTCAACATCACACCTATTAAAAGAAAATACCATATGAGGAGATGATTTTAGCTAGGCCTTCATATCCTCTCTATGGCTAGCATCTTTCCCTCCTCTAATGGCCACCCTAACACTACTAGTAGTTATGCCAAAAATATCACTAAACATTTGCTCAGTTATGCTTAAAATAACAGGGAAACCATAAACACAAGTGAAAAACTTGGTGACTCCTTCATCAAAAGAGTCAATCATGTTTAATATCTTAACCTATGACATGGATGAACTAGGAATCATGAACAAGTCAAACAAACTTGCATTGGTGATCCTTTGTTGGGTTTCTCCATGGGCTTTATTTGTCAACCATTCTTGTGCTTCATCTACCTCATCCCATTTGAGGAGGATCTTCCTCTCAATATGGCCAAAAGCAATCGCAGTGATGGTAAACTCATGTATAGAATTTGTAACACATAACATAGTTTGACTATTAGCCCATTTAAGTTGTAAACAACTAATGTAGCCTATAATACTAAACCAGTAAAACCATAAAAATCATAAAACAAAAATATTAAAAATGTTGGCAAAATTTAAATACTTTTCATTTACTAAACTTAGGCAAAGCTGAATTTGTAGGTTGAACTTGTGCATGAACTCCCAAATCTTGGAGAGTCCAAAATTCATGTGCATGTTTGGTGATCACACACCTCTGGTACATACAAGAATATAGCATCCAATATTGGACAAACTTTGCACTAAGTGGTTGAGCACTTGCACTCTTACAACATCACCTTGCGTGAGTTCCTCCAAGGCTATGTAGGCTATAGACAAGGTTTGATCATTTTTTACCAATCCTTCAACATGCACCATGAACTTGCAAAACCAAAACATGAAAATAGTCAAACAAATAACTCTAAAAAATAAAAATATGTCAAACTAAAATAATGCTTATGCTTCTAGTAGGTAAATAGTTCAAGGATATTTCTAAAATAGAGTGTTTAATCAGTGACCCAACATCAAGTTGTTGTTTGCATTGTACCAAGAATACATCAGAATCTTCTAGATGCTCAATAACTATCGAATTCCTATGGAGTATGAAACCCCATCATGTTCTATCTCTATCTAGATTTTGGGATCATCCACCATGTACTTCAAGATGTAATTGGAGGACAATGCCATAAGAGTCTTTATAATTATAGTTGCAACATCCATGGCCAAGTGTAACCACATTATCACACTATAATGCTACAATGGGTGCATCAGGAACTCTTGAGCACTAGTTCTGAACCATACATGACTGTGCTCATTAATGGCCATGTCAGGTATCAAATTGTTCTGGGTAGCCACTCCCATATAGCATAGAATGTTTACCAACTCCACAATGATCAAAATTAGTTTTAGTAGAGCCCTACACATAGTCAAAACATATAGCTATTAGACCTCAAAACCTTAAGAAACTTGAAAAAAAATGAAAAAAGTGAAACAAAAAATAACCTAAAGAGTGACAACATTGACATAAAAATAAAAATATAAAAAATTACCAAGTTCATCAATGCAATCACCATTGCATTGCACATCAAAATTCAATGTCTACATAGTTCAATTAACCTACAAAAAATTAAGTTTGACATCTTAACATGTATTTGAGATAGGAAAAGTTTAGTTTGATATTTTCATAGCTATTTAACATGAATACAAAATAGTTTAGTATTGTAAAAAACCAATTTGACATTTTTTCAAATAGTTGAAATGTGGGGTATCAAAATAAGCATTTCTACGAACAATTGACATTAAACCTAGTTTTCACAAAACAAGAGGCCAAAATTGATAGTGTTGGGCTTGGTGGAGAGAAAAAGTCCCAAAAATAATGGTTAAAAAGCTAGGAAAATTTCAAACACTAAGAATGTGGAAAGAATAAGATAAAAAACACAAGTTTTTTTGGCTCAAGGAGCCCATATGTTGCCATTTCTCCCCATAGAAAAATTCTAAATTGCCTTATACACTATCCTATCATTCTAGGGAGTGTCATATGCTACCTTTATAAAGCCTAAGCACTCGCATGCTAGCCATGGAACTAGGAGAAATCCACATTGCATAATTCAAGTTCCAAACAACCAAACAATATCAACACAGGTTAGGAAAATTCAAAATTTTACATTTTAATCACAAATTGACCAATGCAAGTCCACAGGACTAGGAAAAATCCAAAAAAATAATCAAAAGATTATTTTCGACACAGATGTAGTGAACATGGTGAGAACAACCTAGACTCATCAATAGTGATGCACTTATAGGTGCACAAAACCCACAACTTTTCATCAAAATTTAACTACAAAACCCTAGTTTGTAGTTGGTTAATTGTAGAAAAAAACCCCTAAAAATTTTAAAATAATTCTAAAAAATTCAAACTTCATCCAAAACCCTTCTACACTTCATCTACCATTTGTAGAGATTTGAGATGCTAGACATATATGTGGTTAAAAAATCACCAATGTTGCCAATTTAACCATGGAAAAAACCCAAAACCTCGAAAGATAATGCTAGAATGCTATACACTAGGCAAAGAGAAAATCCAAATCTTTGCCATGAAAAATCCAAAAAATTCAGTTCCACCTTTAAGATGGCTGAAAAACCATAAATAATGATTCTATGTAGTCAAAGCCTAGAAATCTTAGCTTACATAGGATAGAAAAAACAACAAAATTTCATAAAAATAAGCAAAAATATGGCATCAACAGTGCACATGTGCTTGGGAAATACCCCCAATTTTCACTAAAAAGAAAAAAAAATCCTAAATCTCATCCCCATGATAATCAAAAAGCCTAAATCCTAGATTCAACATAGTCGAATGCAAAAATATTTATCAAAATAGGCATAGAAGTGAAAACATTTTCACCATTTTTCCAAAAATGGAGAAAATAATAGAAAATTGGTACCTAGTAGTCATTGATGAGGATCCTTCTTCCATAGATGAATTCAAAAGCCCTGAAATTATTTGTATGAACTCCTTTGACTCTTCCAATCTTGGATTTTAGCTTGTCGATCCCTTTTCCTTCACCATGATTGCCAAATTTCAAAAGTTCTGCCTCCGACTACTTCAAAGTAGAACCTGAAATTCTCATGTTTTCTCCAACATGTTGAGCATAGGAGGTAGAGAAAGATAAAATTTTTGAAATATGCTACATAGATGAGTTTATAATCCCAAGTCCAACTCTCACACATTGGGGAAGGAAAATTAAGAGGAAAATTAGCTTCCAACGTTAGGTTTTGATGTAAAAATCCTATCCTAGATTCCCACACACTACCTATGAAACCTCTTGCATGCCAAGAAATTTTCTTGACACATTTTTTGTTGGGAAATTAACTTCATACGCTAGTTTCTATTGAAAAATTTGGCTTTCCTAGCCCAAATGCTACAATCATGGGCAATTGTGGTGGTGAGTGGGTCACACAAGGCATGGGCAAAAAAATCAAAAATTTCACATGCTAGCTTATATGCTAAGGAGAGGAAATAGAGGAGGAAATTGAGTTTATATGTTGTGTTTTGGCTAAGACTTTGGGTTCCAAGCCTTATATGCTATCATTCAAGTTAATTTTGATCATAAGTGAGTCCCACATACCACAAGGTAAAATATCTTTGGTTCTACCCTCTAGGGATGAAAAATTAGTTGGAAAATTAACCCCATACACTAACAATCTATGATAATCTAATTTTCCTTGCTCCACACACTATCCATATAGTCTCATATGCTAACATGTGGACCCCAAAATGTCCAAGAAACACCACCAAGAGTTCCATACGCAATGGGTGGGAAATTAACTTTGCACACTATGTCTATACATGGAATTAACATCCAAGGGTCCACACACTATCAAACTATTGACAGGTGGGTCTTGCAATCCTATAACCAAACCACTAAGTCCCCTATGCTAGGCAAGGGAAATTAACATGGAAATTAGCTTCTCTACACTACCAAACCCTAAACCCTAGTTCATATGTTCTCAAATCAAGCCTCATACACTGTGGAATTGATCCAAAATGCTAACATGCTATCAGGGTAGAACCCACATATTGAAGATCTAACCTAGAGTAATCACAAGCTGCTCCACTAGGTCCCACATGCTAAAGATCTAGTCTAGAGTGCTCAAACATTGTCAAACTAGGTCCCACACACTGGGAGTCCATCCTAGAATGCCCATATGGTAGGAATTCAAGCCCCATATGCTATGAATATGTCACATGGTATCCACACATTGTGGAAATAACCCCCACATGTTGGAAATACAAATTTTCAGCTTCATAAAAACCCATTATTTTTGCCTTTTACAACATGTTTTCATTAGATTTTTGCCTAGTTTGATCATAAAATAATCTAAATAACAAATAATTCTTATTTAATACTATTTTTATCCCCATTGAAGATCATTTGACCTTGTTTGACCTCATTTTGCTATCATTTGATATCCTTAGACATCATTTTTTTACATCATATGACATAATATCATAGCATTTTGACTTCATTTGACCTTATTTAGCCTCAATTTACCTCATTTTGACATCATGTGATAACATTTGGCATCATTTAGACCTTAACAGACCTCATTTTACATCACTTTGCATAGTTTTAACATCATTTGGTTCTTATTTAACCTTATTCTACATCATTTTGCATCATTTGGCCCTTGTTCTACCTCATTTTACTTTAATCTACCTTTTTTGGTCTTAGTGTATCTTGTCATGACCTTACTTTTCCTTGTTTTATTTTTTTTTCTTTTTTTTTTTGAGTTTATATTACTATACTCTACCTTATTATTACATTATTTTTTGCATCATTTTTAGCTCCATTTGATAAAAATATCATGCAAGTGTCACTTAATGTCTTATTGTTGACATGCAAGATTAAGCAATGGAGATGGGGATATGATTCCCCTTTCCCTTAAGCTTGAATGGACCATATTAAAACACCACCAAATTTGTATGTTGTAACCTTTGTAACCCCATCCCATAAAACCTTAGGCAAAACTTCATTGTAAATGTGAAGGTTGTAATCCATACGGGGTAATCTCACATATTTCATACTTTAGAGGATGGAAAATGCCTCATAAGTAGCCAAAGCCTCATTCCCCAAGTGAAAAGAGTCACATAGTTTATATATTCATGCTTTTGGGGGGGGGGGGGGTCTCAAAATGCCTTTTGGAATGTCAAAAATGGCAATTTGATGGGTTTTATGGGGTGTATACACTTTTCTACACTAGAAAACCCCTACAGGGGGATAAGCTAGCATGGAGGAGTACAAGGGAGTGGATCTCACCTACCCCCAACATGGAAATATGGGGTAACTAAGCCTAGAGGGGTTTGACCTTAACCCCTAGGGTTGATCCTTCATCCCCCCAACATTGACATATCCTCCCCAACATAGAAGCAACATGGCCAAGATTTTGACATCAACTTTGGCAAGGACCTTGTAAAACCATCATGGAAGGTGTAGAGCCAACATGGAAGGTTCACCTCCATTACTATTTTTAGTAAATGGAATGGCCAAGGGGTATGATACTTTCCATTTATGGTAACCCCCTAAATTCAAGCACCTACCCCCTTGAACATGGCAGAAATTTGCAGCAAATCAATAGCCAATTTGCAGCCCAATCTATCAACCATTAACAGCCAATTTGGGATCCAAATCAAGGCCAAAATGTTATAAAAACTAAATCCCAACACCATTTTAAGGTCCCACACCCTTGGCATTTGTACACTTTTAGTAGTTGGCATCCAAGAGCTCTTGCTTCCTAGCATAAACATAGCTTCTTAAGGCCTAATAGCATGAAACCATTGTAACCCTATTACCCTTGTAACCTCCCTTGGTATTTGTAAGCCTAGAGTATCAATGTTACCCCCTAGGATACCCAAATCTCAGCATGGAGCATCTTGATAGCCTCTATCCTCCACATTTCTCAACCCCAGTAGTGACCCAAGTTGTAGATTTGGAGCAGCAATAGAGGAGGTTCAAAAATATGGGGAGTGGCTAAGCATTTGGATTGTGGAGGAGATTCTATCTTCTTCAACGAACTTGGAACCCTTGCCCAAGTGAACCCCCTTTTGCTCTCCTAAATGCACTTTTGTACACATTCCTAAATTCATTCTTTGTCTAATTAATAAAGTTTATAGTTTCATTTTGTGTGGAATTTGTGTTCATTTTGATTTTCAGATTTACAATTTTTTACATTTTTACACCCCCATTTTGCCCCTACCCCACCCACCCCACCACTGCCTCCCCCCCTCCCCTCCCCTCCAACAACCCCCTCCCCCCTCGTGGCCCCCAAGTTCTTGGGTGATCTACTGGATTATCCAAGGTACCATGAATCCCATATTTTCTCAAAGGCCTTGGGGATTCAAGGTTGAGGTTATCCATGACTAACATCTTTTATTTTTCTAACAATCAAATTTTTCAGTCACAACAATTTCTTGGCATTAGAAGAAGGGGTTCTACTCAATTTCTATGACTAAATTTATTAACCATATTGCCAAAAATTATCCTAGCTTGAAACTTACATTTTTTTAGCCAAAACCTTGAAAAACCAATGCTACCCTTTCCCCTCCTATGATAGAAACTCCAACATGAAAGTTGCAGGTGGTTGGGTGTAGAGTTTTTACAACATTTTCTGTGAATTCCCAAAGCAAAGCTAGCATTGATAACCCACATGCAAATGTTCTACCTCTTGCTATCATTTCCATAGCAAAACCAATATTGGTTTGACACCAACCAAAAATACTTTCCCCTCCTTCCTTATTGTGGAATTTCGTAGCTTGCCAAAATTGGTTTGAGAAAGTTTTAGGTTTCTATTTTGACTATCAAGCTTTCACCCCCTTTCATCAACATTGGTTTTGGAAGGTGTGAGATCCTCCCATTTCATCCCCTCTTTTCCCCCTAGTGTGGAAGGTAGCTAGGAGGCTAGTGTGGATGAAGTTTGGTGTCAATGTTCTTGGCTTTCTATTTTTGGCAAAAGGGATGTACCCCCTTTTGATCCCACTTACTACTTATAGTAAGTGATCTATTTTGGATGTGTTTTCTTCTTTTCATCAGATTTAAACTTTGTGGTAATTCCAATTGCCAGAATTTGCATTCTTTTCTCCACCTTTCTAATAGCTTTCATCCTCCTTTCATTAATGTTGATTTTGGAAGGTGTGAGATCCCCCCATCTCATCCCTCCTTTCCCCCCTATCACATATGGGGATGTGATAGCTAGGAAGCCAATGTGGGTATGGTCTGCTACCATCTTTTCACCTTTTGGTTTTTGATGAAGGAGTATAACCCCCTTACCCCCACTTACTATTTATAGTAAGTACTTTTTTTTCAGCCATTTTTGCTTCTTTTAACCATTTTTGAATTTCACTTGCTTGGATTCACTCCTATTTTTTCCCCTTTTGTAGCCTATTTCAAGCCATTTCTAGTACAATAAGCATGTCTCCCACAATCAACCAAGTTGCCTTACAACTACACTAACAATGGATCTGATCAATAGTACATGAGGGTCTATGACCCCAAAGACCCCACCATGATGGAATGTAGAAAATCCTTGAGTCTAAGAGGTCAAAGTCCTAGGTTTTTGACAATAAATGAAGAACACTATAACTTCATTTGTACTAAGATCCAAGCTAGCATGTTGATTCCCCAAGTAGAAGCAAAAGCTAAGAGGAAATTCAAGCTCATCCATCCAATGGAAAGGAGTATATTCTCCCCCTATGACCATATAGCCCTCAATGACATCTACGTTAATATCTTGGTCCTCTTCATTGAGATTGATGAAGATAATCGAAAGGCTCCCTTCGATGGGCAACCAAAGAAGGAAGATGAATTTGGGGCAGAGTCTGAGCCTAAAAACCTTTTAGGGAGACTCTTCCATAAAGGGATCCCCAAGGCCACTATGTCCACCTCTAACCCCTTCACCTCTTCCTCTAGGCACATCCCACCACATTCATTCCCACCATACTCGACCATGTTCGAGCCCACGCTAACAATCATTGCGCACCAAGCACAATCAGTGTCATAGCCAACCACCTTCCATTTCTCCATGTCACTTACTACCCAACTTAGGTCATTTCAACCAACAACAATAGTAGCTACTACTGCTAACTCATTGACTAGTTATGTGGGGTCCACCATGGGACCTCAAGCAACCCAGGGGTCACATACCCACTTTGTTCCATTTATGCCTCAAATATTGACACAAACATCTTTTTCCTTATTTAGCCTATAAACTACAACCATTACGCAACCACTCCTTTCCATCTTGCAACCAATAGCAAGGTCACAAGCCTCACAACAAACACCACAATTGTATGTACAAGCCTTGTAGCCAATAAGTGCACCACAAGGCTTGGATCAGGCCTTCCAAATAATCTAGAACTTAATAGAGGAGTTGAAGAGGCTCAAGGCCTCTACTTCCTAAAGTGTTAAGATCATGAATTTTTACTAGGATGATCCCATCAGTCTTATGGTCCCACCCTTGACACATCCTCCTAGTGTCCTTATTCCTCAATGCAACAAGTATAATGGAGAAGGTGATCCCAATTCTCACCTTATAACCTTTTGATCCAAGTGCTTGTTGTTGTAATCATGGCCTCATACTATCATGAGGATTTTTCCTATGTCCTTGACTAGGAAAGAGCTTGATTAGTACTACATCCTACCTAGAGAATCCATATCCTCTCTTGAGAATTTGATAGTCAAGTTTGTTGGCTGCTTCAAGTATAACTTGAAGCCCAACACCACACTTGACCAACTAATGACGGTTAAGTAGGGAACCCTAGAACCTATGTAGAATTTCATCCAATGATGGAATACTTTTCTTAATGAAATACTAGAGCTTATAGCTAAAACACACCTTTTTGCTATATTTAAGGTGGTAGTTAATGACTTTATCAAGTCAAAGCTTTACTACATTGACCTACTATCCCTTAGCCAAGCATTCTCCCAAACCAAGAATATAGAGGATGCTGTGAAGGCCAATCATGACTCAACCTACGGAGCATACAAAAATCAACATACGCAGAGTGACAAGGAGAAGAGTAAATATAATAACATGGTCATAACAATAATAACCAAAGAGGCAAAGATCACTAACCAGGGGGCCAAGGATCAATCCACCCAAAGCCCCTACTAATAATAACCGCAATATCCAACTATCAACCTCTGGGGCCACCGCATCAACAACAACCAGATCCAATTTTAAAAGGAAGGATAGGTCTAAATATACTAGGCTTTCATTAAAACCATCTAAGCTATTAGATCAATTGTTAAAAAGTGTATGTATTCAATACAAACAGATGTTTGAAGCTTCCCATAAGAAGCATGATAGGTTATGTGAAATAGCTAAGGATCCTACTAGAGTAACAAAAGATGATCCACATATGCCTAAATACTTTAAATTAGACTACTTTTTCCACTATCACCAACTACTTGGTCATGACACAGACTTCTTCCTGACATTAAAGGATGACCTGCAGAAAATGATAAGTAGGGGAGAGCTGGTTCTAGATTCATCCAACCCTATCCAACCACAAAACCAATCGATGCATGTGTACAAGGACTCGTTGAATGCCAATAATATTTCATACATCATATCAAAATTCAACATATATGAAAATTGGAGACTCGAGAGAGAACCATTTATGATTCAAGTACCCCCTCATAATGAAAGGGCTTCTTCAACTTCCACAAGCTCAAGATCCTTCTTTGTCATGAGAGTACCATCACAAGTGCCTCTAAGGGAACCTTTTGTCATTAGGGTATCCCAACCCACTATAACCCAATCAGCCATGACCCACCCAACTGACACAGCTATGCTGCAACCTCCTATGATGGCCAATGCTATAGCCTCTTCCTCACAACCAATGACCAACAATCAAAAGGCTTCAACAAAGTAGAGGAAAAAGCATAAGCAAAGTCATAACAACAAAGGTGATAAGTAGACTGAGGCATATAAGAAAGTGAATCCATTGAAGCCTGCTTCCATATCGAGTATACCTATGACCTCTTCTACCTAACCTACCTTGACCAACAAACCATAGGAGGATCCCAAAACCCATAGCTAAAAGAATGAAGAGAAGCCCTAGCAACAACAACCTAAGGTCGAAGTTTGCATTTTGGGACACATGAAGGAAGTAAAGCACAACTCAGGTGACAAGTCCATGGCCAATGATAGAAACTTCCTCAATGCAATGGATCAAGTTAGATAGTTTCTCAAGCAAAAAATACAACTCTAAGCCTATACAACCTAATCATGACTTTTTCTACACATCATGAAGTGCTAGTCAAGATGCTGACTTCCATCCCCATTAGCAAGGACATCCCCACTAAAGAGAAATCCATCCATGTAATGATGGTTCCTCCCTCACCAAGGGAGGAGAAGTCAACACCCCTAGTATTTCATGATACCAAAATCAAGGCCAATCCCCAAAATCATGAGGTAACTAGGGCTCCTCTGTTCATAACCATATGTGTAGGATAGTTTAAAGTGTATGAGGTGCATGTAGATAATGAGGTTGCAACAAACATTATCCCATGCACCATCATTGAGCGATTAGGCTTGATAGAGCATATACAACATAAATCAACAATTGCTTTTAAGTCCTTCAATGGATCAAGGGTTGTTTTTAAGGGGTCTATTACCTTGGATTTTATGGCAAAGGAGAAATTCCCCACAACTGAAAATTTCTTAGTGGTGGAGGAGACACTAGGATTTAACCTTATCCTAGGAAGACCTTGGTTTGCTCAATTATGAGCCATATCCTCACCCATCTACCAAGAGATGCATCTTCCTTATCAAGGAGGTGAAATCATCATTAATGGTAATAATGCAGTGCCCTTGGCTATTAACAACATGGACATATAGTAGAGGTTTAAAGAGGAGCTTCAAGAAGAAGCTTCCAACCATGGAATCCAATAACACAAAAGAGAGTAGAAAGCTAATAATGATAATGATGGGCAACGAGATGTGTTATGGGATGAACTCCCTTTTAACATTATAAGTGAAGGCAATGGCGAATACAAACTTGTGTAAAGTAGACCTTATGGATCCCCTAGTCTTTGAACGATTAGGAAGAGTCTGCACAAGTGAAATACACCTTGACCCTTCCACCCCATGCCCTTATAACCATATAACCGATAGCCAGGTAGCCTAAATTTTATTTGCTAATTTATTATGCTTTTTATGTACCTTATTTTACTCTTTTATACATGTAGCCTAAGTTTCTACTTTCATTTGCATATTTTATCTATTAGATCCTTTCTTTTTCTCAATGTTTACACACATTACAAACATCAAGAGCCTTATAAAAATTTCAAAACTAGAAAAAATCCATAAAAATATTAAAATAGGAAATCACCAAAAATATAAGTTTCCTCTTAACCAAGGTCTACCATGGCCTAAAATTGGCAAACCTATAGCCTACCAAGGCCTTAAACCAGTAGCGTAGCATGCCAAGGCCTTAAATTGGCACTACAGTTCATTAAGACTTTAAACCAACATTGCCACTGGCCATGACCTTAAACTAGGGATAAACATGTGGCCTACCATGGCCTAAAACTAGCAAGTAATCCTTATCCTATGGCCATTCACAATTTCATAGTCTAACCATTTTTCAACATAACCATCAACATCATATCCTCAATTACAACATTTATAACCTTAAAACCTTAATGTAGTAAAGCCATTGACAACATGTATAGCAAAAAATAAAACTGAAACTTAAAATTTAAAACATTTTAAAGTGACATAGCCATGGACACTGTGTGTGGCGTAAATATCAAAACAATAAACCAGAAATGTTAAAATGTCTACAACTCAAGTATTATCCAATATGGGTCATACAACATCCAAACATAAAAAAACCAAATTAAAAAAAAACATCAACAAAGGTTGTCACATCATGCATTAGATGGTGCTAAGGGGGCATTTAGAGGGGGATGAGGTGATGCATTGCCATCATCACAATCACCTACACCGTTGAGGCCACCAACATCATAAGGTGTCTATGATGTAACAACATACAACCAATCAGTAACTGGCATAACCAAAATATGACATAAACTTAAAATATAGAACATAAATGCCATCAAACCTATGAAGAATCCATCTCTACAAACTCTTGGGAAAAATGATGAAGGCCAATCTTCAAACATTGGAAAATCTCATCTTCCATCATATTTTCCTAGTCAATATCCCCAAAATTGATGCCTATAAAGATGTTGGTCTTGTCTACACCTGTCCATGATGGTGGCTATTGTGAGATCATAGCCATAGAGACCTCATTCATAGTCGTATCAATTTACGGATTAGAAGACTCAACTACTATTAGAGTTTTTTCAAAGAGGTTCAAGACAATCTCAACATGAATGCCTTGAATAAATAGATCTCTCTTCTATCATTCAATTGTCTTCCTCTTTAGCCAGTTTAGGTATGCCTCCTAATTGAACTTATACTACAACTTGTGATCCTTTTGTATCTTACCCCACTCCAGGATCCAAGCATTGTAATCCTTCCAATCCTAGGCCTTTAGAGAGATCAAATCCATCTAGATCTACTACTCATGAAACTCCTAGGAGAGGGAAACCTTGTCATGGATAGTGTGCTAGTAGTGGGCCCACATGATCTCCTTGGTCCAAAAGGTCCCTTAGTTATCCACTTGGGCTTCTGCAAAGGCCTTGTGATCCTCAATATTCCATATCTTCATAGCTTACCTTTTCTTTTCCTCCTTCAAGGTCATAACCTATTCCCATAGGGATTTTTTGGACCATTGAATCTCCTATGAAGATTTTACACACAAAACCTCTAGATTAATGACTATTTCATACAATTTTAGGGGGACATGGGGGGTGTCAAAAGGAAGCTTAGGCAAGGAGTCCAACTCCATGTCTTGGGTTGGATCCCACACAACTAATAACACTAAAAACAACAAAAATATAACAATAAACATAATGTACAACCTAAGGTAGCTGTAGCATAAAATCTAACTCATAGTAAAAACAACTAAGGCATAGCAAAATAAGGTTCTTACCGATGTTGAGTGCAACTTTTTTCAACCAACCGGTGATGTCCTTTGTCATCCCATGCATGAATTCTATCTTGTTCGAGACCTTTACCCATGGTTTTATGTGAAACATGGATGTAGAGGCCTTTGCTGGTGGCTCAAGAACTATAATAAGCACAACAATCATTGGCCAAGTAAGAACTAGGAAATTAAACATAAAATCATAAATAATGAATAAAGCATAGGCCTACCTACATTCAGATTCACATTCACATCTTCATTCTCGTCATCATCATCATCGGGGATGTCAATTGAAGGCTATCCGGGTAGTGGCTTATTAAACTAGGCATCTAAATCAGCCATATCTTGCTACAAGAGTGCCTCCTCTACATGCCTTTGTTCCTCCTCTACCACAGCTCCCATACGCATTCGCTTCTCCTTCTCTACATGTTTGTATGGCTCCTTTGCTTGCCTTTGCTCTTTTTCTATAGTGGTAGCTTAGGCTGCTAAGTTTTGCTATTAATATGTAGCCATAACCCATTAGACAAGTTAGCATGTATAGCCATAAGACATAACATAGTCAAAATCATTAAGAACATAGTTAAAGCATACCTATGATTGTCTGATCTAAGTAAGGAATCTTAAAGATGATCCTTTACTTAGAGGGTGGCTCTAACATTCATGGTGTCTCCTCCACTAGCCTTTTCAAATTGGCCCTGGCTACCCCATTAGCCTCAACATGCAACTGTCAAGCACTTTGGATGTGTGCTAGAAACATAAGAGGCTCCTTCCTTTTACTATCAGGGGATTCACACTAACTGATACCAAGATTCTTGGTGGTCACAGACAGTGAATCTCCCATGTCCTCTAGTGGATTCTAAGCCTATATAGTTGGATAAAGATGTTTTATCTAAGGCTTGGAGAGTTTTTTTGTGTCCCAGCACATCCATGATCCATTCCTCCTCACCACTAGGAATTCTACGAACCTCTTCAAATAGCTTGCAAAAAATGCAAAGTGCATGTGGACTATCATAAAAGGGTCCTTGTACAATTTTAGAATTTCCTCTTTAAGACTAGTAGCTAAGGAAGCAACCCAATTAAAATGAATCCCCTCCATTAAGACCTTCTTGAAGGTCTAGCCTTGTGCAATACTGATTACCTTCTTTTGTGATAACAATTCAAGAAAGGCTTGAGACCTGAACAAGGGATAGGACTCCCTTACATTAGGATTCATGAAGACCTCAAAAGCCAATCCAAATTGGCCCTTGTTGGCACTAAACCACTCCTCAACTTCCTTACAATGGCCAACCTTCTTCATTGGTTTGGTGGCAACTACTATCCCATCAGCAGGAATGCCAAACAAGTCACAAGAGGTAGTCACACTAATGGAAATGACAATCGGCATGCCTCATACTATGGTATGAAACACATTGGCTCCTATGTCGAAGAAGTCAATGATGTTCAACATCTCCATGGAAGGGATGATAGGGCTAGGCACCATAGAGACCTTAAGAAAACTTACAAGCACACTATTTATTTGGATGTTCTCAAATGCTTGCTCCCTCAACCACTTTTGTGTTGGCCCCACCTCATCAAACTTTAAGATAAGAGTATCCACAGAACATCTGATGAGGGGTACAGTGACATCAACAGAGGTAGAAGGACATGTAACCCAAAAATAAATGCTTAACATTAGCATAGTAACATTTAGACCATAGAATATTTAAGCCTCATATAGTCATAAAACCTTATATATAACATAAAAGACCACTCTTTTTCTCACCTTTCTTCTTCTTTCTTGGTGAAGCTTATGCAAGGCTTCTAGTAGTGATGCCCATGTCTCTAATAGCCTTGGGAGCCACCCACCAACTATGCATTATTTTGGCAACCGTACACTTCTTGTAAACAAGGTAAAATCTAGTAGGGTATTCATCAAAGTCATCCCTCAGCTGTTCAAAAACAACATGTCTGATCTTGGGGCCTTTGGTGAATTCACTCAATGCGGTGTGGGCTACTACAAAATTTTGATCATTCTTAATCATGCCTTGCTCGTTAACCCTATACCTACAAGATGCGTGTGAAACCAACAAGTTAGGAAAGATGGCCAAATTAAATAAAGCCAAAACATTAAAACCTTTAATAGCCATGCTCATCCCTACAATTGCCATACAGTGCATGAAGGATTCTAGAATAAGGAGTAGGCTCTTTACACCACCATTAGAGTATTATTGATGTTTTATCAAGAATACTCTGGCATCCTCCAGATGTCTCAAAGGTAATGATCACCAATGGTGTCCTTTGTCTCCATTGTCTCTCCTATTGCTTGAGTCTCTAGATCATTAATTATGAACTAAGCAACTAATCATGTAGACCTAGGCAACAAGGTCTCCACTATGACATTGACCATCTCTATAGACAAGTGTAGCTACATCATCACACTAAAGTTTTGAAGAAGGTATCTGAGAAACTCCCTTGCCCCTAGATAGAACCATAGTGATCCCTTCTCCAGGTCCGAATCAAGAAGAGGGGTGTTGACCTTGGGATGGTCAATACAACATAAGATGCCCACTAACTCAACCAAAATGAGTATAGGCTTCAGTAGGATCCTATAGGGGGAAAACATGAACACCATTAGAACCACATTTCAACACTTAGAATTCCTTGACAAGTTTTATGCAAAAAAACATCCAAATTGGGGGTGAAATTAGCCCCTGTAAAGAGCTCTAAGATGTTTATTCAAAACTTGCTTAAGAAATGTCAAAAAGACATTATTACAATCTTTCATAGCCTCTTTACTTCATAGCCAGAATTATGCCTTAGTCCAAACCATGTGTTAACTTAAGAAAAGCATTAAAACTTAGAAAAAAATGGCCATAGTAAAAAGCTTACTAAAAATAGAAAAAATCTCCATTTCTTTTCAAACCAACTTTAGAACATAGTTTACTTCTTTAGGAATCCCCAAGGGCATGGAAGTTGACAAGATAAATCTCTAAGTATGCCAATAACATCCATCTCCAAAGGGGTAAAGTGCTACAACAAGAATTTAGCCTAATTGACACAGCCTTGATAAAAAATTCATCCAAGCTCCGATTTCAATGATTCCACCATGAAAGAAATATTGAAATAATAAAATTTTAAACCACAACTATTACAACCAAAATAACATAACCATTTTTACATAAAACATAGCCAAAGATAGCAAAACCATAGCCACCAACATTAACCCCCTTTCACGTAGGATTGGGAAAAAAATTCACCAAAAATTCATTTGAGCTCCAAATAGAGTGATTCCACCACCATTTGAAAGCTTGAATCAACCCCTATGCATCTACCCTTAAAAAAATTCAAAAACCTGTTCTTCTATTTAGAAAAAATTTATTAATTTCGATGAGAATCTGAAAAATAGCACAAACCCTAAATACACAACTGAATAGAAATGACCATAACTACATCGATATTATGACTCCAAATTAGATGAAACCATAGCCATTAGAAAGATTAAATTTAATTTTAAAAATCCATAACATTATATTTTGCAAATATGCAATCATTTTCTTAACAAAAAATACACAATGTTGCTTACTTTTTTCATCAAAAAAGCACCAAAAAACACAAAACTTGCAAAACCTAACCTAATCTAGCCATCGATTATAGCAAAAATAGTCAAACCAACTTCTACCCATCACCAAATGCATCAAAATAAGGGGGTTTAATTTTTTTAAAATTTAATTTCGACAAGTCTTTCATCCTAGATCTAGGAAAAATATCTTCATGCCCAAATTTTAGAAAAAAGCACACAAAAAGTAAGCATATTTTTAAAAATCGAATCTACCAAGGAAAAAATTAGCAAAATTACCTTAGATATGCATAGAAACAAACAAAATATGATGTAGGATTTCATTGGATTCTAGTTTCATCAAGCCCTTTTGAGTAGATCTAAAGAAAACAACCTTTTCCTAGCTAGGAAATCACAAAAATGACTAAGAAATCATGAAGAAAAAGCAAAAAATGACCTAACTTGGAACATATGAGAAAGACCCTTGGATGGAAATGGCTCTAGGAAAGTTGGAGATCTTCTTAGCTACCTTATTGAATGCATAAATCTTGGGACTTTTGCTACTACCTCCATGTTTCTTCATCATGATTACATAATGTTGAGGGAGCTTGAAAACTAAAAAAAACTTAAGACTTCTACGCTGGCTAGGAGAAGATCTTAAGCTTCAGCATTAAGGCTTGATGAAGTTTGCTACAATAAGTTGTGTTAGCCCTCTCCTTCAGTGCGTTGGATGTTGGAATGATGATTTGTGGTGATTTTTTGGAAAATTTGATAATAAAAATCAAACAAACCTAATGTTTCCACTCTCGACCCCTATTGCTAATTTTGTGCATGGAAAATCAACATGCACTGAAGTCCAAAGGGGGAAAAGTATCCTCCACATTAGGAGTGAAAAAAGAAATAATAATTACATTTTTTGCTTAATTATTTGAATTTTTAATCCATGGACCCCACCATATGCCCTCATACATGGTGTTTTTGGATTTAAAAATCCATTAATGCTGGGGTTTTAATTTCTTGAATACTTATAAACATGTCCAAGCCTTAACCCCCATGCGTCCATGCTAAGGATACCATGCCCAACATGGATACATGTCTCCCACCTCTTAGAACCCATAAAACCCAACTTTCTTGCCATTTTTGGTAGCTAATAACTTACCTCATCCAACCTCAGGCTCCAAAAGGGGATTAGGCCTTACCAAAGCTAGACATATTGGGTTTCCATGTTGGCACAACCTTGCCTAGAATGGAAGAAGGGGGTAGCCCCCATTCTCATCCCCAATGCCCATCACACCTAGATCTGAACCTTAAAGTGGGTCCACATGACCTAGAACTCGTCCAACCACCTCTAGCAACCTCAAAACCTTCGAAAACCCAATTAAAAGTGGTCAAAACCTTTGGATTTGGTTCTTCCACACTAAGGAATGATCCCTCCATACTAGCCAACATGGAACTAGTGTGGATGGATGGGGGAGACCTGAAATTATCAAAATTGATTATCTAGTTACCATATTTTGATATACATGCTCCCGTATAGCCTCTAATAGCCTACTTTTGCATTGAAACAAGTTGATTTTCAATTCTTCATCTTATTCCACATTGGTAAACCCCTCCTCCACCCTACCTAGCATGAGGCTAGTATGGAGGCTTAAGGGGTATAACATAAAACCTTTTTACAAGCTTTAAATCACCATATTTTTTGCCTTGATAACCCTGGGATCCCTTCATGACCTCTCATAGTTGATAACCATCAAGATTTGAGTTGATTTTGATACCTAAACCATCTCCATGTTGAGCACCCCCTCTTCCACATTGGCCAACATGGAGCTAGTGTGGATGCTCTAACGGTACCATAAAACTCATTTCTATGACCTAAAATAGCCTTTTGACCTACCCTAATGACCTCTAAACTCTATTGAAACCTTCAGATACCTTAAGATTTGTCAAAAATTATCAAAACACCATTACCCTCTTCCCTTCAATGCTAGGACTACCTTACCCAACATGGAAGAAAGGTGAGATAGCTGCATAAAAACTAAGGGGCCTCAAAACCAAGGAATTTCAAGGCCAAATCTTGCCTCTTAACCTATACAACCTATAATAATGTTAAAACCTTGTTAAAAGCTACTAAAAGTGATCTAGAACCTAACCCCTTGATCTTCCACACTAGGAAGACCTTCTTCCATGCTAGCTAGCATGGAGCTAGTGTGGATGGAGGGGGGGATGATCAAAAACCCATGTCTTGCCTCAAAATGAACCTCAATTAACATCTTGACATTCCCAAGGACTCCAACAGCTAAAACTTATCAAAGATAATCATTTTTCATGATTTCCAAGGTTCTCTTAGCTAGTTCCATGTTGACTAGCATGGAACAAGATGGGTAACTCCAAAAACCACCTAACAAACCTTCAAATTAACTATTTTTGACCTTAGACCCTAACCCTCAACTTCGAAAACCCTAAAAGCAAACATGCATGGTCGATTGTGGTTGAAATTGGTCTAGATTTGGGATTTGTAATTCATCCATGCTGAGAGACCCCTCTGCAATGTTGCCTAGTATGGAAATGAGGGAAGACTCATTTGGAGCTCACAAACACCTCAGCATGACATTAGATAACCTTGCATGCACCTTAGAAACTTGTTAACACCCTCTATAGCCTTCAAACCTTAAGAAATTGACCAAACATATCCAAACATTGGCCCCTTTTGATCCTTCTAGTTAGTTCCATGCTAGCCAATGTGAAGCTAGTGTGGAACCATGGAAGTGACATCTAAAACCCCTGAAAAGCCCTCAGAAATTCTAAATTTTCACTCTAGAGCCTTGTTGACACCTCCAAGAGTCACCAAGCCTCATGAAACAAGCCTAAAATAGCCAAAAACCAACATCATTGAGTCTTCCATGCTAAGCACCCCCTCTTCCATGTTAGCCACCATGGAACTAGCATGACGACAAGGGTGGAACTCAAAAAACCACTTTGGGACCCTCCAAATTGCTAAACTTTGACCTAAAACCTTAGCCCTTGACCCTAGCAACTCTAGGAGCTAACATGCATGGTCGATGGTGATTCAAATTGGCCTATATCTAGGATTCTTATTCCATCCACATTAAGGAAGGCTCCTTCCATGCTAGGTATCATGGAAATAGGGGGTGAAGCTACCTATTGACTTTTAGTGGCAAGATGATAGTCCAAAGGATCAAAAATCTACGTCAGAGAAGCCTAAGACCTCATACCCTAAATATTTCAATCATTTGACCTTGTTTAAACCCTCAAATCCCATCAACTCTCTTCTTCAACACTAGAGGAAACCCCCCCCCCCCCAAAACATGGATCAAGGAGGGGTGTAATGTTTCATATCCTTAAACATCCTTAAAACATTATCAAAATCAACCAAAAACCTAGAAAATTGATGTCTATAGCCTTAGGAGCCCAGAAACTTGATCAATTTGCATCCTGAACCTCTTTAAAACCAAAAAGCAAGAGTACTCCCTCTACTCCACGTTAGCTCCATGTTGGCTAACATGGGACCAACATGGAGACTTTTTTAGGCTTGATTTAACCCTTAAAACCCTACTGAAATGAGGCCAAAATGCAACTAGGAGATGCACAACTACTAGATCATGGTTCTGGTTAACCATGCAATCCTATTTAATCATATTTTGGCTCAATTTTTCATCCTCTATGCTAAGCCCCCTCTCCTCTATGTTAGCTAACATGTCTCTAAAGTGACTAATTTTAATAGATCTGGCCCTGTGCTACCTTGGAAATGTCTCAAAACCCTAATTTTGACCCTTTGAATGCCATGGAACATGTTTTCCCTGGTCTCCATGCTAGCTCAATGCTAGCTAGGATGGAAGACACTTTTGGGTTTAAAGTGGGGGTTCTAGAGGTTGAAACAAGTGTCAAGAGTAGCCCATGACTTTCCCTAATCAACTACACTGACATAGAAGCCACTAGTAATCAAAAATTAGCTATAAAAAGGCTTGAAAATCCTCTAGATGTTTCCTCCATGCTAGAGGACACCCCTTCCATGCTGGCAAATGTGGAAATAGGGGGGTTCTAACATGGAAGCTTTAAAACCTTTGAATTTTTAGTCCAAATAGCATAGAAACAACCTTGATTGATGCCCACACTAGTCCTTAACCCTTGTGGCCTCAAACCATGGCCTACTAAGGACTAAAATTGGCAAAACCTAACCCTTTTTTGACCTATATTAGCCACATTTAACCATATGTAGCCCATTTTACTTGATTTGGCCTTATTACATGATGTTTCAACTTGTTTTTGGCCTTAAGTTGCATTGTTAAACTTCTTGACCTAGTATGGCCTCTACATAGCCTTACATTTTCTTTATTTGCCTTATTATAGATGATGAGTGGCGAGGTACCCCTACACTCAACCATACGAATACGAGCATTACATGCACGATCTGGTCGAACTTCACAAACTAAGTGCCTACATGCCTTATGGAACACTTAAGGTTAATTGTTCATTATCTTCCCAGACTTACTTGTATTTGTCATGGTTGTATGGTTAACTAAGTTTGAGGTATGTGATTTTTATATCTTTTATGTTTTTATCTCCTTATGCTATTGAGGGAAAGGGTGAAGAGACTAAGTAACTAACTTTAACTAACTAAGTTCTAATTCCTAGCATCAGTATCCATTCCCACTTGTCATTCACACCTTGAGCCAATGCAACCTTCTGGGATTACCAAACGCTATTTGTTGCTAGGATTACCAAGCGTAACGCACGTGCTCGAAGCGGTTGTACTAAATGCACTTAACTAGGAGAGAAGGGTTGAGATGGATTTAATTAACTAATAAAGTATTTAAACAATAAATAATAAATAATAATAATTAAAGTCCTATTTAGCTTAGTCCATGCACTGCAAGGTTTATCCAAAAAGTTCGTCTTTATTTCCATACACAAACTTGTGCTCAAGTACAATATTTGCTCGAATAAAGATTCGTTCACTTTAGGACTCCTACTGTGGACACATGGAAATTACTCTAACTCTGGAATGGAAAAAATACAAGAGTTTGGCTAAGGTCTAGATCTAGATTGAGAAACAAGGGAGAGTTACCTCTTATTTATAGATTTGGTAGTGCGCTACATTATCGCGTACATGATATCGCAGGGGAAGACGTGATATCGCGTACATGATATCATGGCCTATGCGATATTGTGTCCCATCAATAGCCTTATTCACCTTTCTTTATCCTTTGATTGGTATCAAGTAGTGGGGTTTGACCTTCCCTTACAACTATTTGACACCATGTGACCATGACCTGCTATGGCCTTAAACTGGCATCATGGCCCACTAAGGCCTTAAACTGGCAAAATTGTGATCCTATTGACCATTTGTAGCCTTATTTCTCATACTTCTTTCTTTTACCTTCATTTGACCCTTATTATATTCTATTTTCTTATCTTTACTCTATTTATAGCCTTGGATGATCTTGTTTGCATTAGAATAGCAGGTATTTGCATAATTGTATGGCATTTTAGCATTGTTTATTCACTTTTACCTAGGTGCCACTTAATATGCCTTTGGTTAACATGTAGCGTTAAAGTATGAGCACCTAGAAGTAAATTAGTTGCCTTTGTGCCTACATGAATCCCATGGTGATGTAGAATGGTATATTGACCCTGATTTCCTAGAGCTTGAGCCTAAGTTTTGTCGACCACATAACCTCGATAAAGAATCCTCTAGAATGGCCTAAAAACATAGTCAAAACCCTCAACTTAGAGGTGGGTAACATAATTGAAGACTCTCTAGTTAAGGTTCCTATTACAACACATAGCGGTAAGGAGAAAACCCTTTAACTAAGTTCCTCACTGGAACCTCAACAAGCTCAAGACATCACCAAGGTCCTACAAGGCAATATTAAGGTCTTTTCCTAGTCATCTGAAGATATTCTAGGCCTAGGCCCACACCTAGTAACATATAATATCATACTTTATCCTATCATTAGGCCAATTAAGCAAAAAGTGCATAAGATTAGACCTAATTTGGCCTTGGCAGTTTGTGATGAGATCTCAAAGTTCTACCAAGCTGGTTTAATTAGGGTTATTGACTACACATAATATGTGTCCACATAGTGGTAGTCCCTAAGAAAAAGGGGAGCATCTATATCAATTTCTAAGACCTAAATAAAGTAACTATCAAGGATGACTTCCCTCTACCTAATATTAATCAACTTAGCGATACTATGGCCAAACATGCCTTGTTGTTCTTTATGGATGGATTCTCAAGATATAACCAGATTAGGATCAACCTAGAGCACCAACCTAGCATGACCTTCATATCCCTTTGAGTACCTTTTGCTATACCATGATTCCCTTTGTCCTTAAGAATGTAGGAGCAACCTATCAATGAGCCATGACCTATACCTTCAGCAATTACACGCTAGGTTTGCTCAACGATTATGTAGAAAATATAGCAATTAAGTCCAAAGTGGCTAGTGACCATGCTAATGACCTAAATCTTGTGCTTAAATGATGCCTCAAGTATGAGCTTAGGCTCAATACTAAGAAATGTGTCTTAGGTGTCAAGATTGGGAAGATGTTGGGCTTTGTAGTCTCTAATGCAAGGACACATATTGATCTTGATAAGGTTAAGGCCATATCCAAATTAGAAAAATCTACAAACCTTAAGGAGCTTCAGGGATTACAAGGCATATTACAATTTATTCATAGGTTTATCACTAGACTTACAGATAAGTTACAGCCCATGCAACACTTGCTTAAGAAAGGGGTTCACTATGAGTGAACAGCTCAATGCTAAGAGGCCTTTGAAAACATTAAGCAAGAGTTGGCACAACTGTTGATAGTCTATCCTCTGCAAGAGGGTAAACCATTTTACATTTACTTTGTCATATTTGACATATCCATCACCTTCCTACTCTATTAGAAACATGATGATGAAGTAAAGATGCTAGTATACTACCTTAGCCATGCACTAGTTGCCCATGAGACCCAATACATTGAAGTGGAGAAGTATTGTCTAACATTAGTCTTCTCATTGAAGAAGTGGAGATACTACCTCTTCAAAAGCCAAGTCAATGTTATTTACAAAGATAATGTCCATAGAGTCATAACAATCAATATCTACAAAAGTAGCTGAATAGCTTGATGAAAAGCCATAACCACAGAGTTTGAGATTCATTATATCCATCAATCCTCAATGAAAGGCTAAGCTATAGTCATATAACTCATAGTATCACTATTGATGATCAAGCAACCATAGATCTTGAGTTCCCTAACGAGCACATTAACACTGTTAGCTAAGTGCTTGAGGGTTATGAGGCAGTCATGCACTTCGATAGAGCTTCAACCACCCATGGGACCAGTGTCGTTGCCATCATAACATTCCCCTCTAGCAAAATCTAATCCTTCACTTATCATTTTTAATTTTCATGTACCAAAAACATAGTAGAGTTATCAAAGGGATGATGGTAGCTCATGATCTCAAAGTTAGGCACTTAATAATCAAAGATGATTCATAACTTATGGTTAACCAAGTGACCGGGGTCTATGTGTATAAAACCAAACATTTAAAACCTTACTATGACCTAGGGAAGCAATTTTTGCAATAATTTATAAATACTAATATCCAAAACATACCCCAAAACAACAACACCATAGCCAATGCCATTGCAACATTAGCCCTTAGTGTGATGTTAAATGTGTTTGGTAAGTTGTCCAGCTTAACTATGGACTATGCTATCTCCATCACACAAAACACTTAGGATACCTTTGTGGTCATAGTTCATACTACTCCTACTAGGAAGTGGTATGATAAAAACAAATTTTATATTATGCATGGTGAATCCTGACAAGGCCTAATTGATGCTCAAAATGACGTTGTATGTAAACAATTGAAGCAGTATGTCATTGTAGGTGATAACACATTATGTCAACAATCCTAAGATGGAATACTGTTAAGATGCTTAGGTAAAACTAAAGCCAAAACAATCCTAGAGGAGGTTCATGAGGGTGTTTGTGAGGGACATATAGGACCTAGAGCTATGGTTTCTAAGATTAGATGGTTAGGCTATTACTGGCCCTATATAGAAAATGACTGCTTACAAAAGGTTAAGTGATGTGACAAGTGCCAATGGCATAGCAACCTCATACATGTGTCACCAACTAAGTGACATACAACTCAGATCACTTGGACATTTTAACAATGGAGGTTGGATATCATTGAACCTATAATGCCTAAATCTTCAGCAAGGCATAGCTTCATCATCACTACAACCGAATACTTTGCTAAGTGGGTTGAAGTTATTCCCCTAAGGAATACTACATCCAAACAAGTCTATAAATTCATCCTAGATAACATTGTAGTCCATTTTAGCACACCCATGACCATAGTTACAAACAACAGACCACAATTTAGTAGTTAAGAAATAAATGATTTTTGTCATGACCTAGGCATAAAACATTCCTTCTTCTTGTCTTATTACCCTCAAGTCAATAGATAAGCAGAAGCAAGCAATAAGGCCATCATCAACTTACTCAAGAAGATGCTTAAGAATAGAAAATGCAAATGGAATGAGTAGCTTGACCATGCACTTTGGGCCTATCATACAACTTACTATATAGCCACTAGTGTAACACCTTATAGTTTGGTTTATGATTCTAAAGTTGTTTTACCTCTTGAATTACATATACTATTGCTTCGAGTGGCCTTGATTGACTTCATCAATGATGAACAAAGAAAGGAGTTGTGGACAATGGACTTGGACTCAATGGAGGAGCAATGCATGTAAGCACTTGCTCACATCAAGCACTATCAAGAGAGGCAGAAGTGCCAACAACACCATAACTTGACCAAGCATAAGATCAAGAAAGATGACCTAGTTCTCAAAGCCATCCACGAGCATGCAAATAAATTCTCAGCCAACTGGAAATGATCCTTCCTTGTCACCAAAGCCTGTAGTAATGGATTGATGAGTGGCAACGTACCCCTACACTCAACCATACAAATATAAGAGCTTTCACACGCAATCCGATTGAACTCCGTAGATGGACTAGTTGTCACACCTAGACAATTAGCCTTAGGTCGCAGTTCATTGTCTTCCCACCAAGACTAGTATTATATTTGTCATGTATGGTTTAGTCCAGAGTGAGGTGTATGATGTGGTTTCTAATCTAACGCTACTCCTGAAGACAATAGAAAGTAATAATTACTAAGCTAAGAGAGAAGGGTGAGAGAATCTAATCTAGCCTAAGTGCGATGAGCATCCATTCCTTGATTATCCATACACATCTTGAACTTCATGCATGACTACCACTGGGATTACCAAGCATAGATCCTAGGTATGCTAGTGGGTTACCAAGTAGTCACACTTAAATGCTCGTAATCAAGTCATACTCATTCTGTGTTTTAACATGAGTTTAAGGGTGAGAGAGACTAATTAGAAAAGTAATAAATAACAATTAAATAAATAAATAAACAAATTAAATGTTGTAATGATGAATTAATCTTGATCTTTATTGCCAATCATGTGTGTGTCCAAGTACGTCACACTCGAATAAAGGATGTCGTACAATTACATTCACAACACTGTAGGCATGCACTAGAAAATATTCTAACTCTGGAATGATAAAACTACAAGAGTCTAGCTAAGGGTCTAAATATAAGTGCCTAAAATTGGGAAAGCCACCTCTTATTTATATACATTGCGACGAGCCGTGATATCGCGTACATGATATCATGTACGCGATATTGCGGCTGATGTGATATCATAGCCACTACGATATCACGGCAGTGATATCACAGCCAGCAAATTCATGACTCATCATGGAGCAATAAGAATAGTTGACATAAATGGAAATGAGTTGGCCAAACCAGTCAACTATTCCTATCTAAAGTCTTATTACATGTGACATACATGTAGCCTATAGCAGCCATGACATCAATGATCATCAACAAGAGAGCCTACCTTACCATAGCCTACCAAAGCCTTAAACCAGCAACATGGGCTGCTAAGGTCTTAAACTAGAAACATGGCCTTTCAAGGTCTTAAATTACTAACACAGCATGTTGAGGTCTTAAACCAATATTACAATCTACTATGACCTTAAACTAACAACACACACTGCTAGGGCCTTACACTGGTAACTCTAGTATCCTAGGTAGCTTGGTTTTTTCGTTCTATGTGGCCTGTATGCATTGTAGTATTAGGACATGTTTTGTTTGTTTAGTTTTCTTATCCTCTTAGAGTTGTGTTTGTAGGATAAAGCCCAAAGCGAGCACAAAGGTGTAATCCATTACAGTAGCAAGTCACCATGTGACCTCAATGTGCAAGATTCAGTGAGTTTGTCCAACTATGTCGAGAGTGCTTGTACCATTACCCTCCATCAAGCATCACTCCTTTAGCCTAACCCTATAACCTCTTATAGCCTTCCATACCTTGGAAAACAATGTTTACATATGTTTACCACATATGATATCTCTTCATCATGCTTCATCCTCAAATCCATTGGAATGTAACATATCTCATTCATTGGAAAAACTATTAGTTCCATTGAACACACTAGTTTGATGGGAAAACCAAGTCCATTGAGTGTAATGCAATTCATTCAATGGGAAAACTATATTTAGGTTTCACCACACAAAAAAAAAACTAAATGGGGAAGTAAATTTTCAAGAGGATAAATGACCAATAGGGCCTCAAGGCCCAATGACTAAAGAAATCTTGGAGTGAAGTGATTGGGTTCTCAAACACATTTGTCATGCGATCAACACTTCAAAATAATTAGTGTCACACTGTAGCCATGAGGACAACACTTGGAATGCATTATTAGCCTCCATGACCATCTCCCCAATTACCATTACCATTTCCTCATCATAGCCTTATCCCATCATCACAAGCACTTTTTGGCATGGTTCAACGTGACTAGATCATTGGTGGTGGACTTGCAGTGGTATTTTGCATTCTTTATCGATGCCTCTTAGGTCAATCCTCCAAACACTAATAAAGAGGGACCAATGAAACATGATCAAATTTTTATGTTGTAACCTTTGTAACCCCATCCCATGAAACCTGAGCTAAAACATCATTATAAATGTGAAGGTTCTAACCCATAAGGAGTGATCTCACATATTTCATACTTTTGGAGTGAAAATGCCTCATAAGTGGCCAAAGCCTCATAGTCCAAGTGAAAAGAATCACCTAGTATTTATATTTAGGCTTGGGGGTCAAAAATGCCTTTTGGAATGCCAAAAATGGTAATTTAATGGGTTTTATGGGGGTTATACACTTTTCTACGTTGGAAAACCCTTGTAGGGGGGTAAGCCAGTGTGGAGCAGTGTAGGGGGATGGATCTCACCTACCCCTAATATGGAAAGAGTGGAGGTAACTTAGCTTGGAGGGGTTTGACCTTCACCCCCAACATTGGTCCTTCATCCCCCCAATGTTGACACCTCCTCCCAAATGTAGAAGCAACATGGCCAAGATTTTAACATCAACTCCAGCAAGGACCTTACAAAGCCAACATGAAAGAAGTGAAGCCAGCATGGAAGGTGCGCCCCTATTACTATTTTTGGTAAATAGAATGGCAAGGGGGATATGATGCTTTCCATATATGGTAATCCCTAGGATTTTGGGCACTTGCCCCCTAAATGTGGTAGAAATTTGCAGAAAATTAGCAATCAATTTATAACCCAACCTATTAGCCATTTATGGCCAATTTGCAATCCAAATCATGGCCAAAACCCTATAAAAAATAAACCCTAATAGCATTTTAGTGTCCCACACCCTTGGCATTGCACACTTTAAGCATCTGGTATTAAAGAGCTCTTTCTTCCTAGCAGAAACATAGTTTCTTGGGGCCTAACAACATGGAACCACTGTAAACTTGTTATTCCTATTATTCCCCTTAAGATTTGTGAGCTTAGAGTATCAACGTTACCCTCCTGGGATCCCTAAATCTTAACGTGGAGCATCTTGATAGCCTCTATCCTCCACATTTTTCAACCCCAGTAGTGATCCAAGTTGTAGATTTCAAGTGGCAATAGAGAACATTTGAAAACATCAGGAGTGACTAAGCATCCAGATCATGAAGCAAATTTTATTTTCTTTAATGAACTTGGAACCCCTACCCAAGTGAACCCCCCTTTTCTCTCCTACAAGCACTTTTGTACACATTCCTAAAGTCATTCTTTGTCTAATTGATGAGCAATGAGGTACCCCTACACTCAACCATACGAATATGAGCATGTACGCTTGATCTAGTTGAACTCCGCAAACGAACTAGTTATGGCACCTAGACAGTTATACGTTGATCGCAGTTTGTTATCTTCCCACCTGGATTAGTATTTGCTTTGTCACGTATGGTTTAGTCTAGAGTGAGGTATATGATGTGATTTCTAACACTAGGCTACTCCTAGAGATAATGAAAAATAATCTTGATTAAGCTAATAAAAAATATAAAGTAACATCTAAGCTAGCCAAAGTGTGATGAGCATCTGCCCTTAATCATCTGTATGCATCTTGGACTTCGTGTACTACTTCTAGGATTACCAAGTGCACATGACTCGAAGCACTACTAGATATGCTATTGGGTTACCAAGTAGTTACACTTAAATGTTCATGATTAAGACATACTCATTCTGCATTATCAATATAAAGTGTAAATGATAATAAAGGAAATATTAACTATAAAAAAACAACAATAAATAACTAACAATTAAAGCAAATAAAAGCTAAGTGAATGTTACATGATGGAGTAATCGTGATCTTTATTACTGATTATGTGCATGTCCAAGTACGTCACAATGGAACAAAGATTCTGTACAATTACCAACATCACACTGTGGGCATGCACTAAAAACCTAACAAAAGGACTTGACCCTTGATGAGACGCGGTTTGTGTCGGCCGCGATATCGCGTATGCGATATCGCGTCCGACGCGATATCGCATCCCCCGCGATATCGCGTACGCGATATCGCAGTCAGCCGTCATGTCTATAAATAAGAGGCGGCTCTCCCTTATTTGGGGATCCCAGTTTTAGGTAGCGAAGCTCTGGCAGTTTGATCCCTCCAGAGTTAGAATTTT